>JAOUQZ010000051.1:16884482-16901996 GCA_028564935.1 Neosilurus hyrtlii
GAGTCGGCTGAGATGGGCGCCAGCCTCCCCGCGACCCTAATTAGGAATAAGCGGTTCAGAAGATGAATGAATGAATCTACTATTAATAATATAAAAATAATTAACACGACTATCTGCTCTGAAGCCTTTGTGTGATGTCTCTGCTCTGATTTGATCAATCGTGTTCAATCAGCGTCATGACGTCACAACCTTCCATTCTCGTAGTTGCCCATGGCTGATCAGGGCTCGTGTTGTATTTAACGCATGTTCGTTTGCGCATGCGCGATAGATGTTGATTTTTAAAAATGAGTGTATGTGTTGGCGCAGGGATCAGTTTACTAGACATTTCCACGCTGAGAGCAAATTATAAGGTAAGGAATAACGAGAGATAAATGAACTAAATTATTCAGAATAAACTAGTTTTTCGGTTACTACACTTAAAAAAATACGTTGGTACATTTTCGAGTCTGGAAAAAAATCATTTATGTGATTCTGAGGATGATTTATGAAACTAGTGTGTAATGGTGTTGGAAAAAACAGGTATATACTTCTTGTATATTTAAAGTAAATGTGTCAGTGTTTATCAACATGGTGTTTTTTTTAAAGAGCAGTGTACTCCATGCTTATTTCTTTATTAATAGTGTACACGTGTGAGGATTTAAAAGAAGCCCCCAGTATGAAATGATGACGCACAGCAGTGCAGCCTAGTTTTTCACGGAGAATATCGCGAGATGACGGTTACATGCGGGCCAACGTAGTTGAAATTCTCTTACGCACGCGCGCGTGTTTTGGTGTCACCATGGTGATTCATTTTCAAAACATTTCCACGCGCGAAGCTAGACAGCAAGGTGAGGTGAGGGCCATCGGGTAAACAGTTAACTAAATATTCAAACTAAACTAGTGTCTCCGTCTAATAAAACTTTTCTAAAATATAATGTAGGTTTGTACATTTTGAGTCTGGAAAGTAATTTATTATTGTTTATGTTGCAATCTGTTTGCATCTGATCCATGGGCTCAAAATCTCTATAATCCTTTTCAAACTGAAATCTATTCTAAAGACAAATAGATACGTTTTTTGGACATTCATGGCATATTTCAACAACTTTCGGTGACTATATTTGGGTACAAATCATGAAAAATAGCTTGTTTTCCCCGTTTTACAGTGCTCTGCATGTACAATTCTCATTTTACAACAAAGTTTTTGTTGTTGTTGTTGTTTATTTCCAGGTAATCCAGTGTTTTCCACTTGAGTATCAACAGACAAGAAGGTTATTTTGATTTAAATAAATGTAATCAAACATGTTTACAGTAACTGCTAAAATGTCTTACACAGTGAATATCATAACCTTTTTTAGTATAAATAAGTACTTTTCCAGGCTTTGTCCCATTTCTTTCTTTCTTTCTTTCTATCTATCTATCTATCTATCGGGGGTGTTTAAACTTTTTAATAGTTATTTATTGTTATGGGTCAAATTTGTTGTTTCAAATATTTAATTAAAATATACATTTACATTTTTTTGCGTTTTTATAAGATGTTCTTATCCAGAGAGACATGCTTTTTTTTTTTTTAACTCAGCTATACAACCCTGCAGTTAAGGGTTACTGGCCTTGCTGCCGGGCCTGAGAGTGGCAGATTAAATGGAAATGTAAAGGGTTCTCAGTCAGGTGGCGCCATCCTCTTTAAATGTAAAAATAAGGCGTAAAAATCTTGTTTAGTTTTTCTTGTTTCCATGTGATAATCCTTTAGGTTAGAAGCAAGTCTGTTCCCCTCACTGCATATTACTGCTTCTTCCCTGAGGTCCCTGAGAAGACTGATAAATTCCCACCACCTACTTGCCTTTAAATGGTTTGATTACAAATGTTGCTTTTCATAATTTTACCTTAACTGGCCGGCTCTTCTTTAGCATGCTAATGTCAAGCAACTGTGATAGAAAATAATCTTGGTTGGTTGGTTGGAGTACTTGTGCTTGGGCATACTGATTGCTGGGGGGAAAAACAAAACACAAAAACCCAAATAATTCTTGAAAAATAAAACGTTACAGTTTTACCTTTTAAAATAATTTCAGTCCAATTTATAAACTTTATTTAGTGTGATTTTTTTTTTTTTTGTTGTGCTGAATAAATAGTATAATATATATATATATTATTATGTATAAGTAGTTGTAGTATAATAAAATAATTATGTGCCTCAGGGATGGTGGATGTCCACCTCGGGGACTATTCAGCGACATCCACCTCACCGTCGGTGCACAATTGTTATAGACTCTGTTGCTTTTCCTAGTAATTAGGTCCAACCTGTGAAGTAAAGTACACAATTTTGTGTATTCGTAGGTAGTCATATCATAGACTGTCTATAGAATGTCATGGAAATATCATTGAAGGTTGCTGAAAAGTCATGAAAAATCTTTAAAATCTTTTCAGTTAAAGGTGTGGGAACCCTATATGTAGCCTTTTAAGACAAATATTTCAGTATAATTTCTGTAAGTTATAATTTAACAAGTTATTGTAATGACTATTTTTATGTTAATGTAATGAATTTGTATATTTTATATAACGCTTTAATTTAACTTTTGTCAATTCTTTCTTTGTATTAATGCTGGTGTTTAATAAAATTAAATAGTCACAAATGTAAGGTAAACTTAAATTTTTGTCTATTTGCTTTTAATAAAATATATATTTGTGTTTCAAATAGTCACAACTGATTACAATCACTTTTCAGGGATTTGTGATAGTCAATCCAATGATATTTATTATAATACACATTTGTCATCCCCTTATCAAACTCTAACCCTTTTCCTAATTGCTCCTTGGGTGTATATTGTTATATATAAGAATCACTAGAAGCTGTTTCTGAGTAGTGTTGGATAAATTCTTTACAAACTTTAAACAGAAGCTACACTTCCTGGCCAAAAAAAGGTCACACCCTCTAATATTTAAATAAACCACCTTTAGCCTTGATTATGGTGCACATTCCCTGTGGCATTGTTTTGACAACCATACACATAACCATAAAAAAGAAAAAAATTTCCATCTAGAGACACATTCATCTTTTGTACAAGATCTTGTGTGGATGTTGAGTAGGTCAAATCATTCATTCATTCATCTTCTGAACCACTTATTCCTAATTAGGGTCACGGGGAGGCTGGTGCCCATATCAGCCGACTCTGGGCAAGGGTGGGGTACATCCTGGACAGCTCGCCTGGCCATCAGTCACAACCATTCACACTCACACTCACACCTAGAGGTGATTTGGAACAGCCAATTAACCTACTGTACATATTTTTGGACTGTGGGAGGAAACCGGAGTACCCAGACGAAACTCACGCAAGCACAGGGAGAACATGCAAACTCCACACAGAAACGCCCGCGCTGGGAATCAAACCCAGGACCTTCTTGCTGTGAAGCGGACGTGCTAACCACTGCGCCACTGTGCCGCCTGGAAGTCAAATCACTGTTAAAGTTTTTCCAAACACCTTCAGCTGGGCTAAGATCAACTAACTCTGATGGCTATTTGAAGACTGATTCTTCAAGTTCCCTTAATCATTCATAATTTGAACAGGATGAATCCTGGAATTGTCCTAGAATATGCCTGTGCCAAGAAAAATTCACTGAAGGGATATCCAAGATGCATGCTTTGTGTGCTTTCCTTCTTACCCAGTTCCTCCAAATCATATGTACAGAATCAAGTTTCTGCCACGGCCATTTCCATTCCCTGCCCCACTCTTCAGAGGTGAGCTGAAAAAGAGAGGGCCCAGGCAGGACCTTGGATGATCTGGAGTGATGGTGTAAAGAGGCATAGTCCTAGATGCGCTGCTCTGTGTATTCCCAACCTAAAGAGCTATAGAAGGTGTAGAGCTGTGTTATTTGTAAAGAGTGGTTGTACCAAATATTAAATAATGGGGTGCTGATTAAATTAGTGTGGGTGTTTTTTTTAATGGGGGTGTGTTCAAATGCAAGTTAAGTTTTTCCCCTCCCCTAATCCTTACAGGGTGCCAATAATTGTGGACAACACTGTATCAATAACCTAAAACAAGGAGATGTAAAGTCAGCTTGTATCTCACTCTAATTTTAACACTTCTTGACACCACTGTCCTCTTATAAGGACATCATATGCTCTCTCAACTACATAGTGCGTATTTTCTTGTAAGATCCTCAAACGCAGGTAATTGGGTATTACTCCTTGTCAAACGTCTTCCTGTTTAAAGATGTTGATCAAGTTCAATATTTATCAGGGGTTAAGGAACAGAAGCGGTGTGGACAAATGGCACGACTCGTAACATTATGATCTTATGAGTTTAAAGAACAAGAGTTCAAAGATTTAAAACATTAATTATCTTAACACTAGCTGGTTTGACTTTTTGTGGGTGAACGCTTAGAAATAAAAAAGAAAAAGGCAAAGGTGATTAGAAGCAGTGAGTTAAGCTCTTGTGATTTGGGGTGTTCCAGGATGGTGGCGCCCCTCTCTGTGATAGTGTGTGGGTGGGTATGGGGTGGGGGATATCACAGAGTGAGTAGCATCACAATGTGTAGGTCAGTTATTAAGTGATGTCACAGAGGGGGCACAGAGTATACCATCGCTCTATGACGTCATCGGAGAGTATGTATGTTATGTAACACATAGAACATCTTGATTGAGAGAAATTGAAGCAGGGACATGGCGCCTTGCCCCGAAAGGGCGTTGCTAAGTGGTCGATCCCAATTCATGGGACACCCTGCAACAAATGCTGCAGGTAAATATAATGGTAGATGGGCCTAAAAACTTTTAATAGCAAAAAATATGTCTTTTGACGGTTTGCTAACGAATCCAATCAGGGGACATCAAACTATCGACACTGCAGGGCTGATCCCTCGGAAAGTGAGATATGGAGAAGGAAAACACAGCAGTGCGTTTTGTTTTCCGCAGGATCATGTTCACTGAAATCTGAATAAGACCAGCGCTCTAAACAGGCGAGATCAGTGAACAGGTACCGATACAGGTGCGTCTTGTTAACGAGCCACCGTCACTTTCTCTCGACTTCCAGCCGCCACTGGAGGAGCACCGCATTTACAAATGAAATTCCTTCAACAACAAGCGTCTCCTTGCAGTTAAAACGACGGAACAACGAGCCCGTGTACAGTAACACAGCGTCGGACATTTTGGCGGATAGGCTCGTGCACGCAGTCCGCACACTCGGTGCTGGTTGGTTGAAACCTGCTGCCTGTTACCCGGATGTAGCAGTAGGGAAACTACGTCATTGTTCACCGCCGGACGCTCTATGGATATTATAATGGACGACCAGAACTAGATTTTTCTAATCTTAAATCACAGGTACGTTTATTATGATGTTTTAGTGGTACGCAGGGCTGTTTTTGGGACTACAGTAGGCGCTGTTGGACTCCTTGGTGTGCCTGTTGGCGAACGGAAAGGGTCGGATGGTGCGGTGAGTTTGTGATGTCGGTGCCGAGAGTACGCTAGCTAAGCTAATGTTCCCAGGCTAAAGCACACCGGCGAATTTTAAATCTCGTGCCCCTCCTATTCGGGTGTCCCCCGGCTTCCCCGCGCTCGGGTTCACAAACACCGCACTGATTTCTGCTCCGCTTTTTCAGCGGTACACTCGCATGTGTGGTGGTGGTGGTTCTCCTCGGCTCGGTTTGTTTGTAGCAGCGCGGCTGTCTCGTGCTCATCCGTGCTATTCCACACGTCCGAGGCGGCATTATACCCGCACTGAACCCCCTGTGGCTTAAAACTATAGACCACCAGATGGCGTACTGTGTTTACCAGCCTAAACAGTACCGATTTGAGGCTGGGTGCTACAACGGGAGGAAGGTGAAATGTAGGAAATGGGTTCACGAGTGTCTCGCGCCTTTGCTGTTACCATGGTGTTCACAACACAGTCCGAAAAGCAGCAGTTAGCCATGTTTACATCATGTTCAGTTGTTCTCTCGTTAGACTAAATGATTATGGAGGGCATCTGTGAGCTGGTTCGGTCCCATGCCTGCGCTGGGGAGAAAAGCCCGAGTTAGCTTGGATGAGTTGTCATGAACTGCCTGGTTGTAATTGGTGGACGGTGGTGGGAGGGTGGCGGTGTAGCGCCGGGGTTTCGCTTTTGCCGCTACACCGCACCTCTTCATATTTAAACAGCAGTTATCGGTCATGCAGCTACCCAACAAACCGAAAGTATCCCTCACACAAACAGCCTGCGCTGTGCCGTGGCCTCGGGGTGTTATCGAGGCCGGGACTGAACGGCACTGTTGCTGATCCTCACGGCTAATGCTAGCTTACCCGGATAAACCCAGTCATTCACAGCTCACACACACCAGCCACGCGATAAACCCAAAACTCCACCATGTCGCGCACTGCTCACTCTGTTTTTAGTTTAATTTTATATTTATTTGGCGTTTTTTTCCCCCTGCCATCTTCAGTATGAGGTTTGAAGTTCAAGGTTTCGCTAATGTCGACATTCCTCTTGCGTTTCCTGCTAGTCACGTGGTTCCCCGGTAGTGTAGCTGTGTGCAGTCTCGTGTCTGGGACAGTGTCCCGTCAAAACATGTGCACACATCAGGAAACGATCCGGGGTTTAAGAAAAAAAGAAAACAGCAGTTCGTTCAGTGCTTTATAGTCGCATCATCATCATCTCTAGTTCTGTTTTCATCAGTTAAATGCAACCCTCACATGATCCATAATGAGTGCATGGCAGTAGTCATGTATTGTAATATTAGTCATCGTAATTATCAGTGCTATCAGCAGTACATATCAGTGTTAACAGCAGTACATAACTTCATATTGTGAAGGATTTCACTGGCATGCTGCTTTACTATTTTAGATTACGAGAGTGTATCGCATGAGCCAAGAACAAAAACAAATTTTCCATCCTGTGCAAAGGCCATGAAAGTTGACATAAATTTTGTATAATCTGTGTATTTTACAGAATGAATGATGACTATAGTTGACAAAGCTTCAGAGAAATCTGACTTTGAGTCAGCGCAGTGCAAGCACTCCAGCTCCCTGACTCCTGTCTCCTCCGGAGACTTGGACAACGGCAGCACCAACTGGAGTGCCAACACTTCTACAGCTGAGCTTTCCAGGACCATGGCTACCTGTGTTGCTCCCAGCCTGGAAGCGGCTGTGTTTGGAGGCACCACAGCGCTTCCTGCTGAGAGGCCAAACGAGCAAGGTAAGTACTTCACATTTCACTTCACTTCACAACGTTATCCGATTCTGTCTCTCTTGTATGTCGGGAAAGCTTAGAAAGTATGATTTGTCTTCTTTATCTTTCAGTGGCCATGAATCATGGTGATGGCATCACCATGCCGCAGAAGGTCCTGTTTCCATTAGAACGTCTCAGCTTGAAATGGACTCAAGTCCATCGCATTGGAGCAGGTCTCCAGAATCTGGGCAACACATGCTTTCTAAATTCAGCTCTGCAGTGTCTTTCATACACTGCACCTCTTGCCAACTATTTGCTGTCCAGAGAGCATTCCAAAACATGTAAGTTCTTGCACATCCTGCTGCATAATTTGTCAAAAGATTTTCGATGCATTTGGTGTATTATGATTCTCATCACTGCTTTGTTTTTTCCCCCTCATAGGTCATGAGCCCGGATTTTGCATGCTGTGTACCATGCAGAATCATATCATCCAGGTGTTTGCCAATTCGGGGAATGCCATTAAGCCTCTTGGTGTCCTGCATGAACTAAAACGTAAGAATATTCCTTCTGATAAATGAAAATTATACACTGTTTTGGTTTGCCTTTAAGCATTTTTATTAAATGTGTTGGTATGATTTAGGGATTGCAAAGCACTTCCGTTGTGGCAGTCAAGAGGATGCCCATGAATTCTTGCGGTACACAGTGGATGCTATGCAAAAGTCCTGCCTGCCTACCAATAAGTAAGTGCTAAAATCACTGTGGTACTGCATTTAGTATTAGTGCTTGTTCAGTTATTTTATGTGAAATGTTGACCATATGGATACCTGATATTATTATGTTGAATATCTGACTGCCCTGGTTTAAGTTATTTCAGAGGAGTGACAATAAAATTACTTAAAAATTTCCATTCGGAACTATTCAGCCTTTTTACTTGTTACAGTGTATGAGTAGCCACAGTGTGATCACTGTAACCCTGGGGGGATTTTTTTTTTTTGTAAGCTATTTGAATTTGGTTAAATGTTTGTAGACATTCACTTGAGTGAATTACAGACCTCTCATACCAGCTATCCTGTGATATGTAAACATTTTCCATTATGTTTGATCATGTTTCGCACCTTTTATTTTTTCAGATTGGACAGGCAAACACAGGCCACTACTCTGATCCATCAGATATTTGGAGGGTATTTAAGGTCCAGAGGTGAGTGGAAAACTATGCATTATAGCCACTTTTATCTCCTGCATTTGTCTTTGAGAATATTTATCAATGTAATAGTAATTGAATGATCTCTGTTTCCACAGTGAAGTGTATGAACTGCAAAGCAGTATCAGACACATTTGATCCTTATTTGGACATTGCACTGGACATCAAGGTAACATTTGCAGATGGGGTAAAAAATACATTGATAGTGAATGTTTACTGTAGTACTGATATAACTGCTGTACTGTGGATAAAAATCTCAGAAGAGAGCTGATCAATACAGGCCCATTAACATTTAATTGACTTGTGGTGTCTTGCAGAATACCCCAACTATTGGTAAGGCTTTTGAGCAGTTTGTTAAGCCTGAACAGCTGGATTGGGAGAATGCCTACAGGTGTAGTACGTAAGTATCACAGGTCAAACCTAACACTTAAAAGATAACAATACCATACTCTGACTGTATTATAGACATGAGCTTTAAATTTAAAGTAACAGATTCTGCTGTGCAGTGTATCCTTATCCATTCTCTCCCCCACCTCTTCTCTTTAAGTTGTAAGGAAATGGTTCAAGCCTCCAAAAGACTAAGCATTCATCGCAACTCCAATGTGCTTACCATCTCTCTGAAGCGCTTTGCCAATTTCACTGGAGGCAAAATCTCCAAGGTGGGTTTTTTGTAATAGCACTTTCTCACAGACACAACTTTCACGTGGATACCCGCGGTACCTTGAGGAGGAACATCCCGTGGTGTAGATGCAGAAAATGCATATTTTATATATATATATATATATGTATGTATGTGTATATATGTATATATATGTATGTGTGTGTGTGTATATATGTATATGTGTGTGTGTCAGTTTCTAGTGTTGGCGTTCGCCACCATTATTTCTTGGCTTAGGAGAGAAGACAGCGGCTTATATATTGTTTACAACAGGTGGTGTTGACATTACGTGGTAGATCTCGGGCAGACTTTGGGCAGAACTTTGATTTTTATGCATAAATCATCATTTAACAGTTCAACTACAGTTGAATATACTTTTACCAATCATAATTCAACTATCCATTCAAGCCCCAGAGGTGCCTGATAACACGATTTACTCCACTATAATGTTCACACACTGTTCACAATGGTTATACGATGCTGGCGGGTGAGTCACGTTGTTTCACGTAATCGACAGGTTTGCGGTCTTTCCACAGGAAATATGGCGGAAAAATCAAACATGTTAGAATTTACAACGAGTAGCTACAGAAGGCTGCGGTTCTTTGTGTCAACTTGCGGTACACGTGACGACAGTCACACGTGGCTCTGCTGTGTTCTGCGGAAGCACTTCCGCGGTCAAGTTGCATCGTTGAGAAAGGGGCATAAATGTTTTAAAAGTCCAAGCAAATTGTTTATCTTGACAGCTAACACTGAAATGAAAAACTCTTGTATACACTGTAAATCTTCCTCTGCACAGGACGTCAAATACGCCGAGTATCTTGACTTACGGCCGTACATGTCCCAGTCTCATGGAGAGCCTCAGATTTATGGGCTGTATGCTGTGCTGGTGCACTCAGGCTTCAGCTGCTATGCCGGACACTACTACTGCTATGTAAAGGTGAGATCTACTGCACATATTCAACCCTCAACCTTTAATCAAGGCAATAACCCAAACAAGAGCTTTTTGATGGTACTGATAGATGGACTAATGTGTAATTATGTGATTTTGTTGTTGTTGTTTCAGGCAAGCAATGGCCAGTGGTATCAGATGAATGATTCATCAGTGACTCCCACAGATATACAATCTGTGCTGAATCAACAAGCATACCTGCTCTTTTACATCAAGCAAGGGTATGTTAGTTATTCATGCCTAAATGAAAACCGAGATGCATTGCTCACTGGGATGACGTTGTTGTAAAAACTCTCTCCTCTGATTTATTTTAGGTCCAACGATCTGAAAAATGGAGATTCAAACCCCATGGGTTTTACTCCAGGGCACTCATCCCCTCGACCAGTCGTAACACCCAAGCTAAATGGCCATTCTTATACCTCCTCATCCATTGCTGGCCCACAGCTTCCTCCTCACATGTTAAAGGTACGGTCACAGCATGAGAAAAGGACTTTTGATTGACAAGAAAATCCTAATCCTTTCAGATCCACTATTTACTTATGGTAATTTTTTTCCCTTATTTTGCAGAATAACCTGTATGTCAATGGAAATGGTTCCTCAAAGGAGTATCACAGCGCCTCAAAGCCCAGCAGCAGCAGCAGCAGCAGCAATGTCAGTGAAGTGGATAAAGCTGCCTCTAATTGGTCCTATTCTTCCACTTCCTCTTCTGCTACTCATCAACCCGTCCACTCCATGGACGTCCCAGAACCACAGAAAAAGATTAAGTTTAGATTTGTTATTGGCCATGGAAAGGTGGCACGGAGTAACCGTACCCCATCGACCTCAAGCAGCTCTTCGTCAGCCAGCTATTCATACCCACAGTCCTCATCCTCTACCTCAAAATTCCAGCACTCCAAGCAGGTCAATGGCATATCTTCATATCGCAGTGCTAATTTCCTTGTTCCTTATGACGAGGAATCATCTGAGGAGTCTGACCACGAGAGCAGAGTCTTGGACAATGTCACTGTTAAGCCTTATGGCATTGCCAAGGCAGCCAGTGGGAATGGTGGTATGCGCAGCCCCTTCTCTTCTAGTTCAAGCTCACTCTCATCTAAGGCTAATGGATCTAACAGGTACACAGAGACTCACACCAGTGCAAATGGGTCGGGATATGGTCCCGTGAATGGCCATCATAAGGTCAACGGCTTCAAACATTCTGACAAAGTATGAACCTTTTCTCAATATTTGACTATTGTAATGATTTTCTTTGTTTTTCACATATTACTTTCACTTTTTACCTGAAACATTTGTTGTATTGAAATGCTTGCACTGTTATTAACTTTGGTTTTCTTTTTTCTTTTTTTTTTTAGTCATCAAACAGCCCTGCGTCTGAATCTTCCATAAGTGATAGTAACAGTATGGACTCACAGAGTGGGTCACGGTAAGCAAATTTCTCTCTTTATTCAGTCTGGTGCAAAATGCAAAAATATTAAATAACTATGGCAATTCTCAGGCTTGGTACACTGAAGACTCCGAGTCAGGCAGACAGTTCAGTGTTTATTCACTTTCTCCCACTTAAATCAGACTAGACACTTTTCAGCAGCCTTTTATTTCTGTAGTTTCACTCTGAGATGCACACGCTAAATTAAGCACTCACTGAATATTTTTTACCCAGACACACTACTGCTCACAGCTCTCTCTATGGTTACTAGCTTCTTTCCTTGTAAGCACAAAAGAACACACAGGTGAAATTCCTCAGTGATACCCGTTGGCACAACCTGACTTCATTATACCATTGAATCCCTCAATGGCTGTGTTTGCAATAACATTGCAAAACTTACATTGTTTTCATTTTCGCTTTTAAGCTCTACGGCAGAGGGCCTGCTCTCTACAGCACTGGAGGTGGTTAAACCACTCACTGACCCTTCCACACAGGATGTTGCACATCCAGCAGCCAGACCCAGTGCAGACATCCAGACTATGGCTAAGCCAGCAGAAGTGCCAACTAGCATGCAGGCAACCTTAACAGAGGCATCAGGTCAAGTGAATGCCACCACAGAGTCCACTCTGAGCAATCACAGCCTCTTCCAGCAGGCAGCTGATGTACTTGCATCACAAAACAGTCCCAAGCTCTCTCAGGCAGAGACTGTCAATGGCACGAATGACAAAGAAGACATAAAAATGTCAGCCAAACCCAGCACTTTGGATGGAAAAAGATTAGCTGAGCATGTAGAGCATGATAGAGATTCAAATCAGCCCCATGTTCCTACTGCCACAAAGGACCGAGATAGAGATAAGGAGAGCCAGAGAGAGCTCAAGGATCGGAGCAGAGAACATTATGGACACGGCCATCGTTCAGACAGAGAGTGTTATCCACATAAGGAGCGCTCCCATAGTCACCATAAAGTGGTAGCTCGGTACAGGGACAGAAATGCATACCACCACCGAGACCACCACTACAAAAGAGGCCGAGAGGAGTGGTCACGGGACAGGAGACACAGGTCCTCACACCGCTCATCAAGCCACTATTCTAAAGAGCATGGCTCCCACCATGTGCGTGATGGCAGTCGTGATAGGTGGCTCTACAGTGAAGAGCAAGGCAGCAGTAGAACGAAGCCCTCATTTCGACGTTCCGCCAGCCCTTCTCCCCAGCGCAGAACCAGAAAACGCAGTCTGTCGGGAGAACGCGGCACTTCTGTGGAACGCAGGGTGAAGAAATCAAAAAAGTCAAAGAAGAAAAGTAAAGATAAGCACAGGTAAGCAAGCATCTTCCTTTTACATCCATCTTTTTTATTCGCAACACAGACAACTAACCCTAATGTAAAAAAAAAAAAAAACGAGCCCAAAGGTAGATATGATCATCTATAATTTATATCACTTACATTCTGCAGGAGTTTGGAAAGGGATATGCCCGACAAGATCTGGGACAGCAGCTCCTCCCGACATAAAAAGAAGAAAAAGAAAAAGAGAAGGCATGAGACAGAGGACAGCCCTCGTAGAGAGAGGCAGTCCTCCCTCAGCTTCGAAACCCATGAGTGGAAACACAGGAATGGTGAGGAGAAGAGGAGCCATAAGTCCAAGCACAGCTCTGACCGAGATAGTTCTCCTCACCATTCCAAGCGGTTATGCACTGAGGACCATCACCACGTCAGTGGTTACTCAGGTATGCAACATGACATCATCTTTTCATTAAAATACTATTGTTTCTGATGTAATATTTCCCTCCACACTGAATGTCTCTTGTTGATGTGCTGCAGGTCATGGCATAAACCATTACAATGGATATGTCCAAGGGTTCTATCATAAAGGAACGGATGTACGGGTCAGATACAGAGAGGTGAACCATACATCCTCGAACAACTTTGAGAAGATGTCTTTTTGTAGAGATGAAACCGGGAAGTCAGGCCCTTTGCCATCCAGATGTAAGTGGACTTGCTTTGTAGGAGACATGGTGTTCTTTGGGAATGAATGTAGTGTTCTTGAGATACTTAGTAACAAAGTAAGATAACCAGATTAAAGTTTTTCACAGAAATCCACAATTCTTGCAATAAAATAAAGTGAGTTTTTAGTTTTAATTTGTGTTAATATGCATAATGATCTCTCTCTCTCTCCCCAAGATCCCTGAGGACAAGGAAGAAGACTACAGTTTATAATTATTGTAAAGGTGCTTTATTCAATAAAGTCATACTGTATTTTTTGCAACAAAAAATCCTTTAAAAAAATTTTTAGAGTTAAGATTTTTTTTACCATACTGTACAGATGAACTTTGAAGAAAAACTCAATGGAAAAATATTAATATATACATTTAAGCCTGGAGCTTTAACATCAGAATTGCTGCTCAGACATAGACTCAGGACTTTCTCACTTGTGAAGTTTCTCCCTTTAAGGATGTGTACCTGGGAATGATGGGAAAAAAGTGAACTACAATGCTGCATAAAAGTAAAAAGACTGTCTCCTGGCTACAAGCTATGATGTCACCATTTTCATGTTTCTTTTTAAAATCACACGCTTTGTGTGCACTTAAACCACAGTTAACCTGGACACACTTGACATTTTCTGCCTATTTTACCCATTTTTGTACCCCCCCTTAAAGACTCCAGGAAATCCCCAGGATTTATCTAATGGCATTATACTGTCTGTTCCAGTTTTCTTCACATAGGAAAAATGTACATTGCATTATATTGTGTATGGCTGTGGATTACTTTGTGTGTAGGTTTTTAATCTTTATTTTTGTGTTAAAATACTGTGAATTTAAGTTGAACTGTATTATCAGTTATTTGTTTGCAATCCTGTATCAGGAGTTCAGTATAAACACTTCTTTTAGAAAAAAAAAGGAAAGAAAAACCACTCAGCATAATGTAGGCCATGGTCTAAAATATTTCCCCATTTGTTTGACAAGAATAAGTGAAAATGGTTATATTCTACATTTTACTGTAGCATGTCAAGTAATTGTTATACATTCTATATGAGTTGAGAGGAAATAGGCCTTAATGTCTACAATTGTAATATTTTCTCTGTTTACAGTTTTTTTTTTTTTTTTTTTTTTTTTTTTTTGGTGAATGAATGAATATGTATGAGATGATGGGTTGAGTGTTTATCTTTGTACAGGGCGAGGTCTGTTCTCGCCTTTTCGATAAAAAACTTAAAAAAACGTACTTGTCTGTCTTTACTGTGCAACAGTTACAATGGATTATTTTTCAAGCCTTGAGATTTCCATTTTCTTAATCGTTTATCAAATAAGTTTTTGCAGTAGGCAAATGCATTTTTCAAAACCTTTTTTAAAAGCACGATTTCCTACCCCTCTAGTCACCTGAGACCTCCCCCTCAAATAATTTTAAGACTAGTTTAAGAGGATGTGCCTAACACACATGCATATTATTTTCATTCAGGCCCACAGCTCTGGCACAATTAGACATTTTATTTTATTTCAGGTCAACTGTTAGGGAACTAGCCTATAATTTAGGGGAAGGCAGAGTTAACTGGTCTCGGACATTGCGGGTTAAATAAATAGTTTATTGTAATAAAAATCCTGTAACCAATGACTACCCCTTAAAATAATGAGGAATCATAGACACATCCTTCATTTGCCTATATGAACTTAAAAGATTTTTTTTCATTAATGCAAAATTCTGTGTAATCAGTCCTGCTGATTTTGATTAAATGATACATCTGTAATCATAAAAGAATTATAAATAACACAATAATTAATTTAATGGAATGGCAAATAATTTGGGACCCTAAACCTTTTTAAACTAGTTTGCACCACTGCAAACAGGTGTCACAAAGGTAATGATACACTGAGTGATAGTTTATAACAATATTAGTGAGAATGTGAGGTCATTGCTGTGGTTGAGGGCAGTGTCAGCGTGTTCGTCGCTTGCTGAGCTTCGCGAGTCTGTCTTGGCGTATGTAGGGTAGGAACTGTTAGAAACACAGTAATCCTTCAAAATGTTCATTTGAGAGTGGCACCACAAGAAAATGTCTTTTACTCCTGAGAGACCTTAATGCTCAGAGTGGAGGTCTTAGTGTCCTGCAGTGAACCTCCTTCAGGTTCCAGATTGATCTCGTATGCTCCTCTGTAGATGAGCAGACAACAGGCTCTTTATCAGAGATCAGCACTCCTGCAAAGGTCATCCTGCTGTCACTTCTTTACAGCAACACGTCGCTTTCTGCTTGCTAGCATCTCGTAGAAAGGGTCCCTGCTGATGCTGGCCCTGCAAACCACAACAGGGAATAATCAGTATAGGAAGTCCTGGTTATACAGCTTATTAAATACAATGCAGTGCTTTGGAAATCAAATACATTTTCTCCTTATTGGTAGTGAAGGGCTAATGGGGGGAATGGCCCAGATTTCCCGGCAGTTCCACAAGACATGCTGATACAGTGTTCACTGTACAAACAGTCTGAGAGCACATAGGATGCAGTCACACACACTGTGATGACTGAGGCCTGGAACCTTCATACTCACAGGCTGATTCAGATCCACTGTGTGTATAAAACTGTATTGTGTATTTTCAGTTTTATCCATTATTACTACAGGATGACTATTATTTAAACCTCTTGCCAGAAATTATTCATGTGAAAAAGGATGCTTTTGAAGTTCCCACAGGACAAAATAACCTTGTGTATAATTTGTGTATAACTATGTATTGTGTATAACTCTGTCCATTAATCAGGGCCGGAGAATCCAATAACACAGAGCTCTGGTTTGTCATGTGCCTTTACTGGTACCAGTCCTACAGTGACACTGTGGCACTGTGCTGTGGTCTTCCTCAAGTGTTATTAACTCTACAAAGGTGAGAAATTATAAGATTGGTCCTGTGTCTGAATGTCCAAATGTGGCCAAATGTGGGTCTTGGGCCAAAAGCAAACTGCTAAAATTCTAAGAGGGTTTTAAAGAATTTTTATGCAAGGAGGAGAAAATCACCCAAAATGTGCCCAGGAGAAAAAAAAACAGAGCTCAAAATTAATTGCACAAAAGACCACAAGGGGGCAGCATAATCCTACATGATCTTCCAATAAAGGCTAGATGGAAAGGTTTAGAAATTGCGCTATCTTGGTGGAGGTCTGTACTCTAAGTGAATTTCTAGTTATTACATGGGATGGGGACGCATGCTATATATTTGTATGATTCAAGAAAGATTCAAAAGATTCAAAAGTTTTGTTTATCACATACACAGTTATACACATAGAGCATACAGTTTAATATAACCCTGAGTCACTCCTCTGTATTGATTTGGTGGATGTGATATGTGTGATATACCGAAAACATCCACTTGTTAGATGTCATGGGCCATACCTGATGGATTTGATCCACTCCTCTTTCTCTTCAGGGGTTGGAGCTGATATTCTGTACACCACATGGTTCCCCTCAACGACCCTTCCATCTGCCTCCGTTTTACATGCTTTGATCATCTGACCTTTATGACCTGGGTTGTAGAGCTCAAAGCAGTTCTAAAAAGCGATATATTTGAAGTGTTACATTTAAAATCTTATTTTGAAATCATCTTTCTTCATAATAGAGTCACTAACAGCCGTGCTTACTGGTTTTCTTGGCTCATCCACCTCTCTTATGCTGAGGTTCTCCAGTGGAATGATCCCACGAGGTTCTTTGTCCTGAAAATACATAAACATGTATAAAGCTGCAGAATATTTGTGAGGGAGAGGGATTAAAACAGTGAAGAAACTGACTGTGCACTAAGCCGCTATTGTTTGCTTGCGGGCTAAATCTGGCTCTTGACTCTGGAAGAAAATTTCCTGTCACTGATGAGAACACAGCATGGGGGTGATTGCTTTAGCATTGCCAGCTCATCCTGACTATGTTAGTGGGTTTTAAACTTGTTTTATTGTGCACTCTTATAAGGCATAGCTGTGCTAGATTAGCTGTGAAGAGCACCAGGTCAAAATAAGTTCATCTGAGCATTTGAGGTAAGTCCATACATACAGACACACAGTCATTTAACCTCCTGAGACCCAGCAATTCATTTTTGTCCTCTGTGGAGGACATGAATTTTAGCCATGGCAGTTAAGCACCATTTATGCAGTCTGTTAAAATCCTACTGTTCTGTCAAGAGGACATCCTGGGCTTTCTAATGATGTCACACACATTGGGGTGTGGCCA
>JAOUQZ010000051.1:16923730-16936647 GCA_028564935.1 Neosilurus hyrtlii
GCCTGAGCTGGGAATCGAACCCAGGACCTTCTTGCTGTGAGGCGGACGTGCTAACCACTGCGCCACCGTGCCGCCCTGTTTTAATATTATATTTCATTTATTTATTGGTTTATGGATGGTACTTGATATAAAAATAAATTTAAATAAATAAAATAATTTCTAGATGTATGTATATTTGGGACATAATATCATATGACATAGATCTATACCCATAAATGACAAATGTACGAGTATCTACATGTATATAGATGTACATGTAGATGTAGTACTGCTATAATTCGTGTACAATGTAGTAGGCATTGTTGCAGGAGTACTTTTCATACTCATAACATCATGTTCCCAATTTTAAACCCATATATTTGAATAATAAGTTTACATTTACTTAATACATATACATGAAGTACTGACTCCTACTATAATAACATACTATATTCGCATGATGCATACAGTGAAAAACACCAGTGCAATACTCATACTTAAGTGAATACACACTCTTCTAACATGGATTTATACAGTTCTCTATGTGAAACTTTATCCCTGCAGACATGCTGTGTTGGTTCCTGTCATTTTTACAGTTTACCACAAAGCATTCTAACCCTAAACTCTTCTTTTTCTTACCTTTTCTACCTCCTTCCATGCTATTGATGCCGAAGTAACATTGTCCAAGATGGCGTCAAGTTGACAACGCACAGCACATTGAAAATCGATGGAGCGTCCTGTCTGCGTATTTACTATGGGTCATTCCATGTCAATACACCTAGAGGTTCCCAGGTGACCATCTCAGAATTCAATGAAACTTTAACCAGACATGGAACATGTTTCATCATGAACACATGCAAAATTTTCAAAGTCCTAGTTTGACTTTTTGATCTTTGAACTTTATGTTCCTTTATAGATTGCAGGCTAGTACCTATTTGTCGGCCCGCGACTTGCAATTTACCATTTTGGGCATTTTTGAAAGTTTGTAACTCCCCTAATAATTACTGTATAGGGCTGCATACCGTCAGAACAAGACACACTCTGTTGCTATTGATACTGCAATTTAGAAAAAAGTGCAATATCTAACAAAGTATTTTTGAATTTTTGACACAGTAAATATATTCACCACTCCCAAAAGTATTTTTATAGCAGATTTAAGCATTTTCCATGTAAAACAAACACTTTTTAAGTAGAATAAATGTGATATGCTGTTTTAGTGAGTGAACAGTTCCCCAAGATTATGAAACTTTACCACATGCAACATGTATATCAGATCTAGCAACTCACAAAATTCCAGCCTTGTTGCTCATTTCCTTCATACTTAGCCATCATCTTGAAAGTTACATAATTTCAATTGTGAATTTTTGTTTTTGTTTTTGCACTTTCCTTCTGAAGAGAAATAAAATATACATAAATATTTTTTATGAGAACAGAATATATTCTGAAACTGGTATCAGAGTAATAATAAACAAAAACAAATGTTTTAAATTTGCTTTTATAACAATTAGAAAAGTTAAATTTGTCACACAATTATCTGTCATATATTCTATTATGGAATAGTACATGTACAATATAAGTTATATAACTTATATTTATGATTTCAAATGATGTATTTATATCCCCACTGCATAATTAATATAAGGATATATTATGACAGAGATTATATACATCTTTTTTCATAATCTTCAGTGTATGTAATTACACACTCTCCCAAAAAGACTTCCAACAAATAATGAGACTTTTGCCAAATTTTCAGTGAAACTGAAACATACATGCATGTACTGATCTCTCCTTGCAGAAACAGTTTACTGGTAGATTGTTGCAAATATTATAATGAAGTTCCATAACATTTGATCAAAGCTTATGAAATGATGTTTGAAACTTGTGTGGGTGATGATTAGGTTCTGGTAAGGTGATATTGGAGATATTGCAGGCTAGTTCACATGTAAAATTGTGTATAGCATGTTGAAGATGCCTTTACAGTGAGTAAGCACTTTTAAACACATGCTTACATTTATCATTCATCTGGCCACTTACCCCCCCCCAAAAAAAAAAAATAAAAAATTCGTACCGTTCGTCTGTCTGTATTCATTTCCATTCTGGGCCAGAACTCGGAAACTGTTTGAGCTTTTTTCAGCAGACTTGGTAGTTACATCTTTTAGGTAGATATGCCTTTTTGATATTTTTGAATTTCTGCAATTTTTATTTTCTTTATGTTTCTAGGCAATAAATTTTCCATGGAAGAATATGGGTGGTGTTCATTTCTTGGCCAGAACTTGAAAACCGTTTCAGAATTCTTTATTAACTTGACAGTAATTTTTAATGAGACAGTGTAAATGTGCCTTTTGATATTTTGGGATTTATGTGGTTTCAAGTTTTATGTTTTCATGGAAAACATCATTTACATTTACAGCATTTGGCAGACAGACAGAGTCCAGAGGAACTTACAATTATCATTTTTACACAACTGAGCAATTGAGGGTTGAGGGCCTTTGCTCAAGGGCCCAACAGTGGTGATAATTGGGATTGAACCACTGACCTTCGAATCAGTAACCGATCGCCTTAACCACTAAACCACCACTGCCGGCTTTAGTTTTACCTTGTGAAAATATGGGTGGTGGTCGTTTCCAGGCTAGAACTCGAAAACCGGTTGTGACTATTCTTTATAAGTGATCAGTATGTCCGTGTCTCCGTCTGTAATCATTTAAAATCCAGATCATAACATGGAAACAGTTTGAGATTTATTTCAAACATGGTAGTTACTTCTAGGCAGTATTGTTGTGCCTTTAATTGTTTTAGGGGTTTCTACAATTCCCATTTTCTGACATGTGGAGGTCTTCTACAACTGAGCAGTTATGGGTTCAGAGTCTTGCTCAAGGCCCCAACAGTGGCAGCTTGTTGGTACTAGGGGTTGAAGCCCCAATCATAACCCAGTAACCCAGAACCTTAACCACTGAGCCATCACACCCCTAGCACACTTATTACGAAAAGGTCTCAATACAAAAGAGGTAAATAAATATGCAACATTTCATACATGCACTTTATCTGCTGTATAGTAAAAGTAAATGAGTTGTATGTTACATTGAGGATTTAGACTATTAGTAAAACTTTAGAAAATCATTGACCATGGAAGTTTTGGAAGTCATTTCAAATACTGATTCCTGAATCACTGTATGTTTATAACTATTGCAGATGCCTGTAGAATCTTCAAGTCTTCTTATTAAAACTTGATGATGGGTAACCATTTTAATGAATTACAAACTATCACAAAACCCACTGAAAGCTGTAATGGGTTTTATGATGTGTTTTAATAAGTTTAAGGAGTGTGTTGTAGTTAAATGTTAAATGTTGTAGTTATATAAATGTATGTGGTTTTGGTCACATGCATTTAATACCATGTGGTATTAAATCAAAGTGGTACATGTTCCCTGGTATTGATCATCTCCTTTCTTTATCTTTGTAGATGTGGGTTTCACGCACCACGTGAATGATTCACTCATGCGCTTCTTCGATCAGTGCAAAAAGTTTGTTGAAGGCATCGAGCACAATAAGACTGCCCTGAAGGAGGTCCAACTTTTCAAGTCATCTCAGGAAATGGATGCAGTCTGCAGGCGGATGGCCAGTCGCTTACAGATTCCACACAGTCAAATTACACCAGGTAAAATGCTCAAGGTCTCACTATAGGGAGCTTGATTATATATGATTTTCAGCTGGATGCTGTTGTCCCAGACAAAAATCATACATAGTCTTCAGTTGCGAGTTGCTATTGGTGGTCTTAGTGTTCATAATTTGATAAGATATTTGATGCTCATACCAGTGATTGATTTAGTGTCAGTAAGGCTAGAGATGGTCAATGACAAAGTTCTGCCAGTGTTAGAATTTTAAAATAAACATCTCAGAATGTTATTGCTTCTATGACATTTACCTAAAATCAAGTAGGAGCTGGTCAAATAAAAAGAAAACATGCTAACAGACAGAAAAAAAAAATCTTTATTACCTCGATACAACCCTGTTTTCTGTCTGAGCATGGATCATACTGATCAGTGATCGTTTTAAATGCGGATCTAGATGGTATTCTTGTTTGGTGTGAAAAGTAATAATCATAAAATACCATTGGAATAACAATATAAATCCTGCTTAATTGCTGTGTGTTTATTAAGTAGGCCTTGCACCATACCTCAAATTCGTTATTCATCCTGGGGATATATTAAAATATCTGCATCTGTGAAATTGTAAGCTTGTTTTGTGAAGCATGGAGAAAGTATAGAAATAATTCAGTTCTTTTACAGGTATAAAACAGTAACATGCTGCGTATGTAGGCTGTAGTGAAGCTGAAGGAGCTTTAATCCAGATCCAGGAGGGTTTTTAAAGGATTTTTTGATATTGCCGGATTAAAAAGCTTACAGACTGCACTACATTGGTGGAGGTCTGCACTCTCTGATTGCATTTCTAGTAAATAATAAGCTTAAATAAAAAGCTTTGTAGAGTTTAATTATAAACTATAACATAATTTCCCCTTTCTCTTTTCAGAAACGTTCTCTCTCTTTAGCAGTAACGTAGGGTAGGGCAGTGACTTTACTGCAAACAAAGTACATGCATATCTACTGTTCTGTTTAAAAGACAGAAAAATAAACTTGCACAAGGTGTGTCTTCGGGATTTGCTAAAAACAACATTACCTGAGGAACACCTTAATAAAAGGCACGTATTTTTTGTTGCATTTTTAAATATGTGGTAAAAAGTCAGAGAGACTCTGTCTTGTATAGATATGTGTGAAATGTAGATTACATCTGAATCGTGATCACCGGCTCCTATGTAATGAACATGTTGAATAAGTAAAAACACGCTCATGTTGACCATGTGATGGTCAGTATGATCAGTGTGCCATTAGTAAATATTGCACTGAGGATTGAGAATCACTGTAAGCACCTGATGTTTGGAAAACATGTTGTGTTTTTTTTTTTCCCTTTTTCTTCACAGATATGGTTGAAGCCGCTTTCTTCTTGTGCTCCTATGAGTTTGCTATAAAGTCTAAGACTTCACCATGGTGTAAACTGCTGGATGAACTGGACGCTAAGGCAGGCATTTACACTTGGCTACAGTTTGAAAAAATGGTGATGTGTCAGTGATTGTTCAGAGAGTTGAGGTGTAGTGCTCATTACTGTAGACAGTTTAAAGCCATATCCTCCAAGATAATACCGGATCAACATTTCGCTAACTCCCAGCAAATGTACTTCAACAAAAAGTACCAGTTTATCGTGTTTGTAAAGGAAAATGATGAGTCTTTTTTAATTATCTGCTCCTGTTGCCTCTGGCTTGCTTAATAAAAATCAAAATGTATATCTGGATTCCTGTTTAGCTGCTTTGTGACCGCTGTTTTAACTTGACAGGCGTATCATGCATTTTTCATGGTAGATCTGGTTTCATAAGTGAAGATGTTATTTATACTGTAATAAAAGAGTGATATTTGTAGAGTAATTGAAACTATTTTATAACTGATATTCTGTCAAGACTCTGTTGTTGTACAATAAAATTTATTTTGATATCTCGCATTGTGGTCAGTGACGTATTGGTTGGTGCTGTCATCTCACAGCTCGAATATAATGGAAGGATCAGTGTTATTTCATTCATTTCATTTCATTTTTCCAACTGTTTTATTTATTAGTAAGGTCGTGGGGAGGCTGGATTCTATCTCAGCTTACCCTGAACAGTTCTCCAGACCATCGCAGGGTTACCTTACACATAACAATTCACACTCACACATGGAGGCAATTGAGAATATCCAGTTAGCCAAATGTGCATGTCTTTTGGACTGCAGGAGGAGGCACTTGGGGGAAACCCAAACAAGCGCAGGGATAAGAACTAACTCCACACTCAGGAACAGGGCTTGAACTCAGGACCTTCTTGCTGTGACATGGAAGTGCTAACATCTACGCCACTATGCGAACCATGTTGTATAATTTATTTCTGAATTAATTTCAGGCTATACTGCTGTTATGAGCTTGTTCTGTTTTTGCTTTTCAGGTCCTGGAATACAAAAATGACCTGAAACAGTATTGGAAAAGGGGATACGGCCATGAAATCAACCGCAAATCGAGCTGTGTTCTCTTTCATGACCTTTTCAGAAGACTTGACCATGCAGCATATGATTATAGGTAGGCAGTTCCAGTAGGGCAGGCTTAACATCACCTATTTTCTGAAAATTAATATTACAGTGTAAAACTGGCTGCCTAATCCATAAATCCTGTAATTTTGTTAATGTAAGAAAAAATAGGATAGTATGGAAAACTTTTGTATATTTACTTTTGTGGGTTTTTTTGTTTTTTGACCAGTTCGAGGCTATACCAAATTACATTTTTACCTATGACTTAAATATGACTATGATATGTGTGACTTCTATAGTTCTTACATATATATTTGTACTATAGTTACCTTTCCACCAATATCAGCTCCAGTGCAAGTTGTATGTGTTGTCTGTTTCTAACATCAAAAGATCACTTGCCCTCATACTCTCTTAAAATAGCTTTAGACTGGCTGAGTGCTGGTGGAAATGCCATATTGATTTTCTGCAACAAAAAGATCTAAAACCTCTGCCCTTTCAGTTTCCCTTCAGACTAGTTTTAAACTGTATGTGAGATGAGTCTTGATTTTATCATCATTGCTCAGGTTTGGAGAGGTGACAAAGGCAGTTACCATCCAGGTGGGCCATGGTGAGACTTTACTGCCTCTGCTGTCCCTGATGGGTTTCTTCAAGGACGAAACACCACTGACAGCCAAGAACTTCCCTCTGCAGCACAACCGCAAGTTCCGCAGCAGCCAAATAGTACCTTACGCTGCAAACCTGCTCTTTGTCCTGTATGACTGCGCAGACGGACTCAGGCTCCAGTTCTTCCTCAATGAGAAACCGATGACTTTTCCTAACATAAGCGATGCAGCTCCACTGTATGACACAGTCAGAAACCATTACTCTGACCTCCTGACTGGCTGTAATTTTAAGAAAGAATGTGAACTGCTTAAAGATATAGTTAAGAACACTGAGCTGTGAGGTAGATAAGCAAAAGATTAGAGTGAGGGTGTGAGTAAAGGAATAATGTACCATCATGGGTGATATGGCTATAAATGTGTGTGACCAAATATGTGGTGTATTTATGGTTGTAGGTTTTTTTTTTTATTGTTTGGGGTTTTTTCCCCTGAAAATTACAGAAGCCAAATTTAATTAAGAACTTTGACTATAAGCTACCAAATATATATATATAGATTCTTATTTGAAGTGTGCATTTTTATAAGCAATGGTCTGGTTTGCTGTCTCTATTTGATTTGATATAAACTTTTGTGGTAATGCATACAGTGATGGCTGTGTCAGCATACTCTTATTAATCAGGGTTAGATATCTGACCAGTACAAATCTATACAAATTAAGATGTTTTGCAATGTAAGGATTAAACAGCAAAATTGGTTTGAAAAAATACTCCACACACAGGATAGGGAAAAAATATCACACACCCTCAACAAAATATTGACATGTTGTTTATCACTCTTTATTTCTGCCTACAAAACAAAAAAGTGAATACAGTAAATATATAGTATTCTGAAGATGTAATTCTTCTCTATTCCCATTGTATGGACTTCAGATATTTCAAACATATGCATACAAAAAGATTCAGAGTTCTAGACATGTTTTTAGGAGTGTATTATGGCTATGTCTATACTCACTCATTTGCCGAACCACTTAATCCTACTAGGGTTGGGGGGAGGCTCAACCTAGTCTCAGCCGACACAAGGCGAAGGAGGGACACCCCCTGAACAGATAATCACAGACTATGCATATAATTGCATGTAATTCAAAACCATAATCAGTGTAGAAGACAGTTATTTTATTTTTTTATTTGATTTATTACTGTTAATTATGATGATAATATAAAGGGTTAATTAAATTTACCAAGACTTTTTTTCTGCCTGTGTATTATTTTTAGTACAACTGATACAGTCACTGATTTGTGGGTTACTATCTGTGCAAAGTGTCTATTCATGTTCTCCCTGTGCTTATGTGGAGCATTCCTCTATGTTCTGTGGTTTTCTTCCCATCCCTCCAGAACATGCCAGTAAGGGATTTGATAGATACATGCTTAAACTCCAAAGAATTGAATCAGTATTCAAAAAAGTGGGTGTGCACAGTGCCTTGCGTTCCGTACAGGGAGCTTTCCCAGTCATGCCTAGTGCCCCAGATCCATCCTGCCAGACTCTCAGACCCTGACTTGAAAATAAAGGAGGAATAAGTGAGTGCGTGAGTGACTCTTATAATTGCTGACCATTCACAGTTGGATAACTTCCATATCACACCTACATGACATAGAAATTACTCCATAAATTTTGCTTATGTGTGTATGACAAAGCAGATTGCTGAACTTATCTGAACTTTGTTCCTTCTGAAAAACAATTTACCTGCCTGGGGTATTTGCTTTGTAGGAGATCTAGAATGCTTTTTATGTTAGTGGTGTTGGGATTTTAAGTATCATACACAGCATATATTATTAGTCTATACTACATGGGAACTTCATGATCTGATAGCTGGGGGATAATACATGTTATCCCAATTGGTTAATGCTTGAATCATGTTGTCTTAAAAAGTACAAAGACAGCTATGCAATATGTATTTTTTTTTTTTGTTTGTTTGTATTTTAGTAAAAAGCACTTCATTCAAAATTTTAATGAATTTCAAATGCATTCAGAAGCAATTTTGAGGTAGCGCTGGGGGTTTGTACTGGTGTTTGTAACTCCACCTGGAATTAGTGCATTATAACACATTCCTTTGGCTTCCTGTGTACAAATACAGACATTTTGCATTTTCAAGACAAAATCCGTTGAATGAGGAGGCTTAATACTAAGCTAATTTATTCATTTATAAACATTGATCTCGAGTAGCAATATGACTGACACTTGGAGAAACCTTGACGATGGTGGAAACTGCTGGAAATAACAAAGGGAGTAGTAGGGATCACAGAGGAAGTTCCAAATGCCCCTGTCTCAGACATAAAAGAAGTACCGGCACACCACCCAATGCATTATATCTACAAATGGGTTTCTCCATATGTTCTCTTGGAGTGTATGAAGCTCACTTGACCTTACTCTGTCATGGTTTAACGTACCCATTCACTAGTGAATAGCCTTTGTGTTTTATTTTCCATCATCAGTTTACTTTGGCTGAATGCAAAGGTCTCCTTGTGTAAACAGACACAGGTTCTGTGTCTGCATACATTAATAAAAACAATACCATGTGACTGAAGAAACAGTCTTGCATATGTACGATAACTTGGCAGTGTGGCACTGATTTGGTGAAAGCGGAAAAGTCTGAGATCAAACCGAAGAAGGCAAATGGTGTCTTCCATTGTGGCAGATTTCATTTTATTCCGGAGCTTATCCCCACAGCGACTATGAGTTGATCTCCTCCTTGATGGGATGCTAGCCCATCACAGGTTACCTTCCCAGAATATATCTATTTTATTTTACTGGTACCCGTTTATACTGGGTGAACTGAATTACACTTGTGGTTACGACCTTGCCCAGGAGTCTTAGCATGGTGGAGGTCTAACAGGGATTCGAACCCATGACCTCTCATTCATGGGCCCAGCACCCTAACTACTACACCACTGGCCTCACATTTCGATCCAAAAATGATGGTGTCCCATGACTTTTGATAAGTATCAGTAGACAGACTGAACTCTCTTCTTGTATCTCACATCTCTCTCAAAGCTTCGAATTTTCATTTGTAATCATTGCATGGCTAAAAGCCTCTGTAAATATTTCTCAGAACAAATATTTCTTAAATCATCATTAAGTCATACACCACGCCCCAGTTGCGAAAAACATCCAATCACACCTCGCGACGGAGAGGACTATGTAAATTGCGGCCGGGGCCACGCCCCCCTCGTGGCTGTTCGGAGCTGTGATTGGCTGAAGGAGGATTTTCAGGAAGAAAGTTGTCTGTGCTACGTGTCCAACACATTTTCTCTGCTTCTCTCCGTGGTATTTAACTCGTCTTCCCATCGCCACAGGTTTCACATTTACATGAGATCGCGGCGATCGAGCAGTGCCATCATGTCTGGGACCAAAAAACAGAAAACGGTGAGAGCAAAAGTCTGGAGTAGTGAAGCTTATCTCTGAGACTCGTGCAGTAAATCTCAGTTAGATGAACAAGTTCCTACAGGTTATACGGAGGGAAGGGATCCTGTCGGTTCAAAGTTTCTGATGAATTAATCTGGACAGCAGAAATGAGTCAGTTGTAGCTTTTCTGTTCAGTTTTATTCTTTAATCCTGTGTAATATAAAGTGATCTGAGCCCAGACGAGATTAAATGCTTAACTTTTTTGTTGTTGTTGTTTGTAAGAATTTCTTTCTTTAGAGGATGTGGATGTGAATGTACTCGTCAATAGACTCATTGGTTTTTATCATCATCATTATGAATATGATTCATCATCTTCTTCTTCTTATTATTATTGTTATGAATGATTCTTATTCTTCTTATTCTTCTTATTATTGTTATTATATAGATCAGTGAACCAACTTTTCCTCTCATGCTTCATATTTTGTTTGAAACTTTTTATAAGAATGTGATTATTTTTGTCTCCTTTTTATGTCCTTTTCCCTCTAAATCTTTTTCTATGGGAAATGACCCTGTCCTCGCTCTGGCAGGGTAAAATTTGTTTGTTTGGTTTATTTTTTTGTATTTAACAGTGACTGTGGACTGTACTATCGCCACTCTTTGGTCTGGGGCTTACAGACTAATTCAGACAGAGAGTTTAGTCAGTCCCAGTGAGGGGGTTTCTGTGTGGAGTTTTCATGTTCTCCCTGTGATTGCGTGGGTTTCCTCCGGGTCCTCCGGTTTCCTGCCACAGTACAAAAACATGCACAGTAGGCTAACTGGCTGTTCCAAATCACCCTTCGGTATATTTACCCTGCAATGGTATGGCATGTTGTTCAGGGTGTACCCTGACTACACCCAGAGTCAGTTGAGATGGGCACCAGCCTCCCCGCGACCCTAATTAGGATTAATGCTGAATGAGTTTACTCAGGCTCCAGCTCCTCTCTCCCAGCACTGTTTCTGAGTTCACAGTTTCTGAGTGTAGGAGCAGGAGCAGGAGCGAAGGGTTCCCAAGTTGAGAGAACCTCAAGCACTGGGCTGATACTGGTAGAAACTGTCAGATTTATAGTAGTAGGTCTGTCCTACCCTCTTTTTCCTTTGAATGATGGATTTGGATTCATAATATTGAGATGTGTATATATATCCTAGCTGTGATTAATTCCCCTGCTAAAATGATCTGGCTTTGGTTTCCTTAAAGAGTTTAATTATATTTTGTTTACCACAATATTCTCTTTGTATGTGTCCCTCTATTTTGTTTTTGCAGTATCATTGTAGTAATTCCATGTCAGAGATTAGATTTTATCTGTCTGACATTCTTTTACCCTGATGATAATCTACCGACTCACCTTACGTCAACCCATATGATTTAACTGCACTTGGGGTTCTTTATGAAAAGACAAGCTTAACTGTGCCAGAAAAAAAGTAGCTCACTGTTTATGGGAGTCAAAGGAGGCCCTGATGTACGTTGGCGTTTCTAGGGTGGTAGGGTTAGGGTAGGGTGGGTGAACGGCTGAAAGAAGTGTGGCTGTGTTCCAGCCTGGCCACCTCTCCTTTCCACTGGCCTGCATGAATAGTGCTGTTTGTTTGCCCATTTCACCCCTCCCTCTTAGTCTTCCACTATTCTCCTTCTCTCTCTCTCTCTCTTTCTTTAACATTCAGACACTAAATGAAGGCTGTCGTGATGCCGGTGAAATGAAGCAGTCAGCTTTTAGTTCATTTAGAGATTTTGAAGGGTGACTGCTGCCTTGTGTGGTATTAAATAATTGTTTATGGTTGTGATAAAGTGTAGCATATATGGAGCTAAGTTCACCTGACAAAACTTTGTGCCCTGTTTCAAAAACTTCCGAAACACTGAAGAACCTTTAACCTCATGAAGTTGAGCAATTAAATTGTTTGGCTTAGTTTATGAGTGAGAGATGAATTTAGGAGAGTTTAACTTTTTCCCCACCTTTTCATGTTGGATCCAGTTTGTCATATCCTTTGTTGAATGTACAATTTACTGGGCTTTTTAGGCTCTGCAGAGGGCAACCAATGTTGTATACCAGGCACACCATGTGAGCAGAAGCAAAAGAGGCCAGGTTGTGGGAACCAGAGGTGGCTTTCGAGGCTGCACTGTGTGGCTGACAGGTATGATTTGTTCATAGACATACAGAATAAACCTCTTGGTGAACACACAATGTGAGGTTTTATCCTTCAATCAAGTTTAAATTAAAAACCCACTCTCAGTGAGATGTTTATTACCCTTAACTAGGGCTGTCTGGTGCTGGAAAGACGACGATTGGTTTTGCTCTGGAGGAGTACCTAGTATCCCATGGCATTCCGTGCTATTCTCTTGATGGTGACAACATTCGTCATGGCCTAAACAAGAATCTGGGTTTCACTACAGCAGACAGAGAAGAGAACATCCGCCGTATTGCAGAGGTGGCCAAGCTGTTTGCTGATGCCGGCTTGGTTTGCATCACAAGCTTCATCTCTCCCTTTACAAGGGTATGGTGCAGCTAACATACAGCTTTATAACTGTCTGCCAACGTTTGTTGTGTGTAGGGAAAACCCAATATTTAAGATCAACTTTGCTTTGTGTTTTTGCTATGACACCCAAAGGACCGAAATGAGGCAAGGAAGATTCATGAGGTTTCGAACCTGCAGTTCTTTGAAGTGTTTGTGAATGCCCCACTGGAGGTGTGTGAAAGCAGGGACGTCAAAGGGCTTTATAAAAAAGCCCGTGCTGGAGAGATTAAAGGTACAAACAGGCCAGACCTTATTGCATAGAAGTAGATACTTTGGAACACACACACATATATAT
>JAOUQZ010000051.1:16946524-16957223 GCA_028564935.1 Neosilurus hyrtlii
ATTACACAAAAGTTTAAATAAAAATTGCTAATAACAATTAGTGTTAGTTTTATTCACATATATTAATAGTAAAATAAGAACAAACATAGGGATTTTGCCCAGAAGCTTTGACATGGAATAATTACAATTTTGTGGCAAAACAGGTCTAAACTGTTCAGCATGACATCAGCATGAAATACTGGATCCTAAGAATGTGTACACACCCTGACACTGCAAAGTGAAAGGCATATCTGAGCCATTATTTTCCTGTCCCAAGTCCCACTGAATATATGCATGTCAATGGTTTGATGATCAAGTGTTCATTCTGTTAAAAAACAGTTTCAACCACTAAATGGCATTAGCCCAGCCCTCAACTACAGGGAACATCCTGGAGAATCCCCTCTAACACAGAAGAGATGAGTTGAATATTATATTCTCTTGTATTTCTTCTTCTTCCAGCTGCTCCCATTATGGGACACAACAGCAGAACATCCTTCAACATCTCACTCTGTCCTCTGCATCCCTCTCCCTCACGCTAATCATCTGTATGTCCTACCTCACCACATCCATAAATCTCCTCTTGGGCCTTCTCGTCTCCAGTGCATAAAGTTACTTAACAATAATGCCATCCTCAACATTTTTCTACCAATATACCATTGATCCCTCCTCTGCACATGCCCAGAACACCTCAATCAGGGCCTTGATTAATTTATCCCCAAACACTCCTACCTGTTCTGTCCCACTAACATATTCGTTTCTAATTTTGTCCACTCGTCACTTCCTTTCCTCGTAGATATCTTTCTATCACAAATCCCACCAGCCACTCTTCAGCCATTTCACCCTGCCCTAACTCAAGTTTCTTCTCTTCTCTACCACACTCTCCTGATTGTATAGCACTTTTTACAACTGAAATTGTTACAAAGCAGCACTACATAGTAAAAGAAATTTGGTTAAGAATTCTAACACTTCTCTATAAATCCTATGAACCCTTATCCATGCAGTACAAAGGGCAACTGTCTAAAAGTCAAGGTGTGTCATAGAACGTGTCTATCTAATCTACCCAAAAACAATCAGGACACATTACCTACATTTTTAGGTTGGGTTACTTAACAATTTTTTGGCAAAAGAGAGGTGAAACAAGCGAACACACAAACACACACACACAAAAATAACTTAAACTAGACATTGTCCTAGGCTTACCTGTCCTCAGCATTCACATACTCCCGTACACAGTTCAGGGCTGCATCTCGACACATCTCTTTCAGGTCACTTCCTGAGAAGCCTTCTGTGTCTCTTGCTATTTTACGCAGATCAACGCAAGACCCAATCTTCAGAATTGAAAAAATTATTAATGCATTTACTTTCAGCACACCACACAAACCCATGCACAATCTATGTATTTAACTACAGATGTCCCGATACCATTTTTTCCTTCCCAATACTGACACTTGACCTTTTGTTACCTGCCGATACTGATAGCAAACTGATACCCATTCATTAAAAAAAATCTGTATTGATTTTTGGCAACTGCTTTATACCCCTCAACCTGTACAGATCTGTAAACAAACACATTCAGATAATGGGCACACTAAAACATTATCTTTGAATCATTGTATTAGTTTATTACACATATAACTACCTACCTCTCTCCATCTTTCCATCTATTTATCAGTCTATATAGATAGATAGACACACACACACACTCATATAGGGTGACCTTAAGGTAAATTAAAAAAAAAAAAAAAGTTCAATAGCTTCATTCAATAGTTTTTGTACATCATTATTTGCACACATGAAACTTGTGCAAATAAGGTGAGGCAGGAGAGGTGGTGCTAAGGTAGCCAATCCTCAACATGAATACCTTCGGTTAAAGAACATAGGTATACGAGCTGTATCCATCTCTCGCTCACGTTAAAGCAAAGCAATATTTAAGAAAAGACAGCACTCCTTAATTTTACTTACATTTTTATGGTAACTTAAAAGGAAATTAAATCCAAACTTAATAAAAACTTGTATGCATAGTTTGTCAATTTCTATTAAAACACACTTTGTGAACCATTTTTTTATGTAAGAAAATAAAATCCAGCCATTTACTCCACACACAGGGGGCGACAATGTAATGCGAAAAGTCACGTATTTTACAAATGCAAATAATACGCGCTTCTGTTCACACACATCAAACCAGGGTCCGATCATACATATGAATACATGAGGCTGTATTCTTTTCTTTCATATGCATGATCAGAGCCTGGTTTGATGTGTGTGAACAGAAGCGCGTATTATTTGCATTTGTGCCTGGTTTTATTTTATTCAGAAATTTACTGATTTATATCTGCACACTGTTGTTAATGCTATTACATAAAACATTTGTCTTATATGAAATGGGGGATTCATGTCTTATTCTCATGGTTTTTTACTCTCTTGAGAGTGAAATAGCAGACTTTTCAAACTGACTAATGCAAACTATCAAACAGATTTTAGCAGGCTGCAACTTCGAAACTGTAAGTAAAAGAAAATATGCACATGCTCATGTGTAGCAGGAGAGCTTGGAAATCTTGACTTTAATTTCACTTCAAATAAGTAAAACATACGCAACAGAATTTTCAAAGATTCATATTTACAGTTGACTAAATTTGTGTCATCTGTTTTGCATTCATTTTACTGCCTTTGTTAAACTTTACACCCTTTGAAATGCGCTTTGCTTCAGTTTGTCCTTTCCCCCCCTCTTTGCCACGATGGGACTCATTGTAGTCTTTCTTTGATATGCTGTAATAATCCCAAAAGGGTATTAAGGTTCTGCATTTAACCCATCCAAAGTGAACACACACACGAACTAGTGGGCAGCCACAGTGTCCGGAGACAGTTGGGGATTAAGGTTCCTTGCTCAGGGCACTTCAGCTATTAAGGTGGAGGAATGGGAGGGTGCTGCTTACTACCCCTGCCACCACACGTTTCCTACTGGTTCGGTCTTCAAATGCGTTATAAAATTGTTGGTGTTAAATTTGGCAAGAATGGTGCCACCCCTCGTCGCTGTCTTACTTTTGAGACTCTTCAAAGGATAATATTTCCAGATTGCGGACATTATGCTTACTGTGGCTGGCGGAAGATTTTAGAGTATTTATCTTTGCTGCTGTAAACAGAAGCTGGCAAGATCAGAACATTTTCCCCAGCGCAGAACTGATTTCCGGGATTGAAAAGAGCAACTACATTTGTGTAACACCACCGTGTTATCATATTGTATGAAATCGGCTGATACCAATCTGGTATTTTTGATGGTATCGGAGGCATTTCCCATACTGGTATCATCACAACTCTAAATTTTACACTTACATTCTCATTCTCCAGGATGAGCTTCAGAATGGATTCCCTTTGATGTATATTCTGCATACAAATAAAAAAGAAACTGCTAACAAAACACTGCAGTGTGCCAGAGTTCATGTAAGCCTAACTGAAACTTGTTAATATTTGGAAATGACCCGACACCTACAGGCTGATTAATGTGGAACCTGGAGGGCATCCTGCGAAGTATAGCCGAGTCCAGATCCTGAGGGCGGTTGGTAGCACCCATAATTATAACCTGAACAAAGGGGAATGTCTAAATTAGAACACATTATACTCAAAGTAATTTGCTGTTCCTGCAGAGCTTGTATTACAAAAGAGTTTGTATTACAAAGACACATTCAAGCAAATGCCATAAAAAATGTGCACAGGTGCTCAGTGTACCTGACATCTGTAATCTGTGTCTAGTCCATCCCATAAACTCATGAACTGAGCCTTCATCATGGCAGTAGCCTCATGGTCTGAGCTGGAGCGGTTTCTTAAAAAGGAGTCTACCGGAGAAAAGGATGTAATATTTGATAACAGGATTAGCCCATCCTTTACTACTGGAACACTTTGTACACGAGCTGTACTGGCTTAGAGTTCTCTTTTGGTATGTAGGACAGTTTTCATATTATTAACCATATGTGTAAATTCATCTTTCTCAAAAAGACACACCGAAAATGAATTACAGGTGAAATATTTCTTACATTGGAGTTCAGAAATGTAATGATGGATAATTATAGGCAGGCCATATATTCTTACAAGTATATGCTCACCAATTTCATCAATGAAGATGATAGAAGGCTGGAGCTTGATAGCCAAAGAGAAGACAGCTGCAGCCAGTTTCTGGGACTCACCATACCATTTATCCGTCAGTGTGGAGGGCTGCAGGTTGATGAACCGGAAGCCCGCCTCTTTGGCTGTGGCTTTGGCTATCAGAGTTTTTCCACAGCCTGGGGGTCCATAGAGCAGCACTCCTGGCAACGACAGGACTATCTCATGACACTGTTTACAGCATTACCTCTGGATGCCAAATGGCAATGGTTTGTAATTATGCATCATAACACGCAATTTCAGCCATGTCTTTACCTTTGGGAGGCTGAAGCAGCTTTGACCTTTCAAACAGATGTCTTTTCTGGATGGGAAGAATGACGGAGTCTTTTAACTCAGTTATAACGTCATCTAGGCCCGCAATATCCCTCCATGTAATCTGAGAACACATCCAGTACATTCAGGTCATCAGATGACGTAATTTTGTTGTCACACAATGTTGCTGAGCTTTGAGCAGGCCAATTCAAGCAACCCTGTAACACTGCCTCCAGAGGCTTATACAGTGGCTGCTATGTATGATGGGTACATATTTATGCACTTCCCTTTTTACTTTAAAACACCGATTCTGGAACAGGTTAAATCTGCGCTCATCAGACCACATGACATTTTCCTATTGCTCTGGAGTTTAAATTTTATGCTTCCTATTGAACTGAAGAGACTAAGTGACGTCACTATCAAGTGGTTTTCCTAAAAACACACAGCTGTTTGGAGCAAATCCTGTGAATTCTCACTGCATTATACATGTGGAAATGCTTTTACTTTCACTGTTGGGTGATTCCAGGTAAACTCACCTAGAAGTTCCCAGGTGATCATCTCAGAATTCAATGAAACTTTAACCAGACATAGAACTTGTTTCAACATGAACACATGCAAAATTTGAAGGTCCTAGTTCATAAACCTTTGCAATTTACGCTTTTGGGCATTTTTGAAAGCTTGCAACTACCATAACAGTATATATATATATATATATATATATATATATATATTAGAGAGAGAGAGAGAGAGAGAGAGAGAGAGATAGATAGATAGATAGAGATATAGATATATAATTCAGTGAGGGATATAATAAATAATAAATAAATTGCCGCATCAATAGCAACCTAACCCTGACAAATACAGTCATTTTCAGCAGATTTTGACAGAATTTGTCCTGTTCTGTTGGTATGCAAAGTTTCAAGTCTATACAATAATTATTAGGGGAGTAACAAACTTTCAAAAATGCCCAAAATGGTAAATTGCAAGTCGCAAGCCGACAAATGGCTACTAGCCTGTGATCTTTAAATAAACATATCTCGGAAGGTTTAAGAACTAGGACCTTGAAAACTTTGCATGTGTTCATGATAAAACATGCTGTTGATCTGGTTAAAGTTTCACTGAATTCTGAGATGGTCACCTGGGAAGTTTTTTGAAGGCGAGGTGATTTGACATGGAATGACCCTGTTAAGTGTTAAGTGAGTCCTTTAGCCAGCGAGTGTATCATTTTTAATATGCAATAGAAAGATACCATTGGCAATGGCAAAAATGCCCATCTGGCAAGAAGCTATTACAAAATAAGTCACTAATTGCTACATTTTTACAGTTAACCATTTTTGTAATTACACTTCAAAAGGTAAACAGAAATACGATTTAATTTAAACATACGACATTCAGGTCATGTCTGTGCCTCATTACAATACTGTTATGATTATCATTGCAACTGCAATTCTTATCATGATCCAAGACAGAGCCTCTTGCAGAGCTTGATCCAAACTTCATTCCACAATCTCATGAATAGAAACATATACTAAAGTCTGAAGTTAAACAGTATCCTCACTTGCATACTTAAAGGGTCCACCAGATGGGCTGCAATGCTCATCTCATACTCGGACAGTTTGACGTTCTGCACTCCAATCTGCTTCATGAGTTTCTCTGCCTGGAAGAAAGCAGGAATGTTTAAATAGTTATTTCACCAAATCAGTTTAATCTACAATTGTGTTGCTAATATGCAAAATCAGTAGAACATATACACCAATCAGCCATAAATTTAGAACTAATGAGACGCAAAAAAAAAACTAATAACAGCGATTATCTCATTCAAACGTCATCTGTCACAGGTGTATTAGGCGGCAAGTGAACAGTCAGTGTTCCATCTGACTTTGATGTGCTGGAAGCAGGAAAAATGGGCAAGCTTGGATCTCTATCCTGTCTGGGTCAGAGCATGTCCAAAACCACTATAACCCTGAGCACGGATATTTTAATAAATGCTGAATAATAAATACATGTGAATTATCGGTCACATATGCATGAAAAATACTTTTTTTCTTATACACAGGTTTTCAATAACCTCATGTATAAGCCAACTGGGGGGTCGTAACTGAAAGAAACCCAAATAGGAGACAAAGATGATGAACATACTCACATGTCCCTTAAACCTGGATCAGACCACAAGAATTCTGTCTGATTTTAGCATGTCTGAAAAATTACTAGCGCTAAATCTGAATATCAATATTTGGCACGACAAATGGACCTGCCCATGTGATCTAATCTTAAAACAGTGACGTGGTATCAGAGTAGCCCCATGACACAGACGTAAAGTCTAGCATGTCGATATGAAACAATGAAAAATAATGAAATAATAAAGAACAATGTTTGCTAATGCTGCCAGTCACCTGAATGAGGGTTAGTAAGAATTTATGGCAAACAAACATAGTAAAAGCCTGTAATTATGGCTTATCATCAGCTCTAATTTGCATACAGTAATATCACACGGAACTAGTTCTACCTGTTCCAAAAAAAAAAAACCAACCCGAAAACCCTATTAATTTGACCCTTTGAACCGTACATGACTAATAAAATCATATCAAACTAAACCAGAAAAGGAAACAAAAAAAAAATCTGATTATATTTTAAGATCTTATTTACCTGCTTTTGTGCTTCAACTTTTTGTTTCCTTGTGGGATCAATAGCATCCACCATCCACTTTATTGTAAAGTAGGTGACGGCACCAAATATAGTAAGGCGGAAGATTAAACCAATAACCTCATTGCGGCCCAAGGGACGGGTGATATTTTCTGCTGGAATTTCCTTCAACACCATCATGACATAAGTGCCTGTGGAATAATAACAATACCGATAATAATAATGATAATAATAAATATAAATAGACAGGTATGGGGCGTGTCAGTAACAATTAACTGCCCTAAATTAGATCCTGAGGCATCAACAAAATATTTTAAGTGTCTTTCTTTTACTGTGACTGAGACCAATATGTATAAGAGCACAGTGAGCCTGTGTGGCAAGTGATGATCTAGTAAAACTGGAACGCTGCAAACGTAAAAATCAATCAAGCTGTGCATTTCTTCAATTAATAACAGGTTTAACGACCTATTTATGTAACTCGAACGTTAAGAGAATATGCACCACCTAAAACACCGACTTTATAATTTAAAGCCGACACATAAAATAATATTGTTGGAATGTTGAACGTACTGCTCAGTCGGTGACTTACTGTTAAGTTCAAATGGTTTGTATACACTACACGCAGGGCGAGAACCTTAACCCTTAATTGCTGTTATATAAAAATGATAAATGTAAGTCGCTCTTTAAAAAAAAAATGGCATAATGATGAAGCCGCCTGCTCCAAATGGCAAACTGTGAGCTTCCATCATCTTGATTCAATCGTTATCCTCTTGGAACTTCTTTTTTTTAACCCTGACAGCCATCAGATTGCACTTTACCCGTGTGGTATATACTATCAGTGAATATACACGGTGTGATCTGGACTGTTCCAGACCAAGGACGACCAGTGCTCCATAACAGTGATCCTAAATCGCACTGTGAGATGTGCTTCATACTGACTCCTGTCAGTGTCAGCAATTTAAGACGACTATGTCACAATGTGACTGCCGTTACTACAGGAAACGACCTGCCTCAGGCTCAGTGGGCGTTTTCAGTGTTTAAATACAACAAACTTGATGGCGGCTAGCTTGCCAGCTACAGCACTCAGCTTTGCATCACACAGCTGTAACGTTACTGTCGCCGCAAATTCTCATTTTCTAACAAAATATCACTCATAATCAAACTAAAGCTGTCCGTTCAGGTGACAGTGTGTTTGTTGACATAGGGAAAGTCATTCTAGTAAAGCTAGACAACAAGCTAATGTCAGTTAGCACGAAAGTGAAAGCGTCGCTCTCCTGACTAGCATTGACCTTTTTATTAGTACAGGACTCAAACATACATGAAACACATCACTTTCATGATAAATATCACGGGTGAATCTGATTTATAACTTTTAAGATTATATACTTGCATTTCTGGGCTGTGAACAAAGATATTTTCGGTTTGCTACACTGGATGAAACTGTGTAACACACTCACCTCAACGACTTGCCGAATCCTCCGGTTTACTTCTTCGGTGGATTTAATGAAGGTTTGCAAAGTAAGTGAACAGATGCATGGCGCCCCCTACTGTCCTAAAGCGTAAACACGATCCGAACCAAACGGGAAATATGCAGATGATGCATTTAATCTTTCTCTCAATGGTTTAATATGTCAGATAATGTATGTATAAAAACAATGGGTGAACAAAAGGGATATACAGAAATTTATAAAGAAATGTTCAAACTTAAAAGTTTATATTCTTAACCAATTTATTTACTTTGCAAACATGCTTTGTAACAAAGTCAATTCTAAAAATACAATGAAATTATTCATTCATTCATTTTCTGACCCGCTTAATCCTAATTAGGGTCGAGGGGAGGTTGGCGCCCATCTCAGCCGGCTCTTGGCAATGGCAGAGTGCACCCTGGACAGCTCACCAGGCCATCGCAAGGTAAGAAACACGCTGATGGCAAATCAGCCTACTCTTGATGAAAATCAGCAATGGTTCCTTTACATGCCTCTTACCACAGACAGTGAGAGACATGGCCAGCATTTGATAACCCAGTTAGCTGCACTGGGGGGGACAATGGAATGAAATAGAATTGAAATAGAAAAAAAAATAAAAATAAAAGGACCTGAGCACAGATATCCCATAATACTATATAAGGCATAGCCCACTAGCGGATGGAACTTTGGCATGCCATATCGGGAGTGTCATTGGCGCTGGGATTGTATTGTGAGCAAATCAGAACAGAGATATCTATGGAAGCAAATCTGTCTCATCAGATTTTGAAATTTAAAAGCCTTTGAATCAGAGCATCTACCCTGTTCATCAAAGGTAACGCTGGATATTCTCCAGCAAAATCTGATAATGTACAACATGACAGTTTTTATCTATTACTATCAAAAGCAAGAGAGTGAGAAGCAAGTAAAAGAGTTAACAAACTGATGCAGGACTGTTGCCATGGACTGTCCATTTCCCTGACGTGTGAATGAATGACTGGATCTTTGTTCAATTGATTATCCTTGGTGCCGCAGATATTGACAGCGAATTTTGTGCCACTGAATTGTAGACACTGAATTTGGACTGTCGAATTTTAGACACTGTACTTGGCCTGTCCAGTTTGTGCCGCTGAAAAAATAGACTTTGAATTTTAAATGCTTGCATTTTTAGTCTGGAATTTGTGAACATTGAAAAAATAAAAGCTAACAGGAGCAATTAAAAATATGAGGTTCTAAATTCATAGGCAAAAAATTCAGATACTTCATTCTGCTGTCCCCCCAGTGCAGCCTACTGGTTTATGAAATGCCGGCCATATCTCTCACTGTCTGTGGTGAGAGGCATATAAAAGATCCATTGCTGATTTTCGTCAAGAGTAGGCTGCATAGCCGTCAGCGTGTTTCTGCCCTGCGATGGCCTGGCGAGCTGTCCGGGGTGTACTCTGCCCTCGCCCCGAGTCGGCTGAGATGGGCGCCAGCCTCCCCGCGACCCTAATTAGGATTAAGCGGTCCAGAAAATGACATGACATGACAATATTACATTAAATTTCACATTAATGAAAAAGCGATAGCACCAATTTATGTTAAGTTTATAAATCTGATAGCAAATTATGATTTTTAACTCAAAGGACCTTTGATAGGTATGTGACAAACCCGGCATCCATGACCGCTAGGCACCGCAGGAGCTCGGTGGTAATTTCTGGGAGCTAAAAAAAACCTCTTCTCATTATCAGAGTGTAATAAAATTAGTTTTTAGAAGAAGTGTTAAAATAAATAACTTTTCACTTTAAAACAACGTTCATGCACAGGAACATGCTGTGTTCTGCCGTTTAACCAGACGATAATGTTTGTGAGGTGAAGTTAATTCATTCATTTTCTGAACCGTTTAAACTTAATTAGGGTTTCAGGGAAGACTGGCGCCTATCTCAGCCGACTCTGGGCAGACTACACCCTGGACAGCTCGCCAGGTCATCGCAGGGCAGAAACACGCTGACGGCAATCCACTGGCCTACTCTTTTCAAATGACAGCAACGGTTCTTTTACACTCCTCTCACCACAGACAGTGAAGGACATGTCTGGCCAGTTAGCTGCACTGAGGTGAAGTTGTATCATCCAATTAAACTACTAAATATCATTTATTCATTCATTCATCTTCTGAACCGCTTATTCCTAATTAGGGTCGCGGGGAGGCTGGCGCCCATCTCAGCCGA
>JAOUQZ010000051.1:16961796-16971827 GCA_028564935.1 Neosilurus hyrtlii
CCGAGCTGGGAATCGAACCCAGGACCTTCTTGCTGTGAGGCGGACGTGCTAACCACTACGCCACCGTGCCGCCCTACTGAATATGAATTTACCAGAATTTAAATTCTAAATTAAAATGAGCCTCAGCAATGATGGAACAAAAAATCATCTGTTAATTCAGGACTCAAATGTGTTTAACTTTCTTATTGTTTACTTGTTATGCTGAGCCATGCTTGCACTTGAGCTAACATTATATGTACAGAAATCCCATGGAGATATATACCATTAAAATCCCACTGACTGGATATCTGTGATTATATGCTATAAATTGACATGAATCTTCCTCTGTGGAAAAAAAATGGCTCCCTCTGCCGGTGTGGCGCGTTCAGCTCGCTCCTGGGTCATGGAGATGATGTCATGGTCCAGTTCGTATGCGCATGCGCAGGCTGCTGGGCGCCGCATGGCCCGTTAAAGCGACAGGTACAGTTTTGTAACGGGGCATTAAGCTGCTGCTGCTCGGTGCTGAGTGCAGTCATGCAGTGACAGTTATATCAACACGCTGGGGCGAAAACACTCCTTTCAAATAACATCTGATGGGCAGTCTTTATTTATGTCCAAACACACAACATCAATCCAGACTAGAGGTGCTGTTTAGTTCAAAACAAAGATGATCTGTTTTACTGATACGTGTTCATTTTTCAGTTTGAATATTCAGTAGTGTTTAATAATCTGGCAGGTGGCGCTAAAGAATAACGATTTGTCTTAAAAAAGGAGAAGAAGAATAGTAAAAAGTTGTAATGTACCTCTGTCCCGCCCTTCTGGGCCACAGTGAACATCAGTCAGGAGGGTCTCAGTGTGCAGCCCCTCAGTCCCACAGTCTAAACACCTGAAATGTACACACGACAATCTCCACAGTACAGTTACACACACTGGGATGTCAGGAGAAAATGTCTTTGTTTCACTTCGAGACCCATAAAACTGCAGTTTATGCTCTGACTTTCTTTTCTGCTAACATAAGCATTTCACTAATTTCCTGCCCTCTCTAGCAGAACTGCCCACCAAGGGGCAACTGCACGTTTACTGAGATTTTCTCTTTTCTTTAAAACTCTCACAATGCCATCTTCCATACACACACACACACACACACACACATACATACATACATATATATACATATATATATATATATATTTTTTTTTTCTTTTTTTTTTTTTTTCAACACAAAAATGTAATACTACTCTTTATAGAAACGTCGGCACTCTTTACCGGGGAATAAGTGCGATATTTTAAGTAATCTGATCTAAAACACTGGACACTTCCCTTGTTTCAGAAAGACACGTGACTCAGGAACAAAAATGAGTCCGCTTGTGTCGTGCATTTGTAGCCCTCCGCGACCGGTGGGGGGGAAATCTGCCTAAAATCGCCATATAAGAGCCTGTGCGCTCGGAGCTGATCGCTTTTCTTTCGTTTTTACAAATATATTAGTAGTGGTGGGGATTTCATATAGTATAACTGTTGGAAACGATGCATGTCTAGGGACTATTTTGTGCCGCGAAGCACTATTTAGGCTGAGAATGAACCTCTTTTCTTATTGGAAGCCATGATGGAAGTTTAGCAGCAGGAGAGTTTAGCAGCGGAGGAGCGAGCGGAAGGGAAATCGGGACCGAGCTGGAATTCTGCAAACAGCTCGGTTTTTTAAATAAATATACAACCGAGGAGGTTTTTTATTCGTATGGTGGAGGCTGTCAATTTTTTCTGTATGTGTTGGAATACCGGTGACGACGTGGATGGTTGCAATTTTTGTATTTTTATGTGTTTTTAAAGATGTACGTATCTGCTAATTCGCTAGCTAGCCAGCTAGCCGCTCGCTAGAGCCACCCGGAGCCTGCTGCCTGCTGCAGCTACTCCGCTACTCCTCCTTCTCCTCCTCCTCCTCCTTCTCCTCCTCCTCTTGCTCCTACTGCTGGTTTATTCTGCTTTGGAAACGTCGGAGAGGATTTTCTCTCCACATCTCGGACACAATCACGGCGACTGCGGCGGATTCAGAGACTTGGCGTGCTTCGGAAACCTCTCTGTGCGAGACGTGGAGACGCGTGTATCACGGTAGCGGGAGGATTTGTGGCCGTGTCGGTGTGGATTTGGGCGGCCGGGCCTGCTGTAGGCCCTCCTTCTGTATGAGCGAGCAGCAGCAGCAGCAGCCAGCACACGGCCGCTAGCTAGCAGGTGAAGCTAACGCTAGCGCATCCAATAGGACTGCAAAGAGGGGTGGTGGGGTGGGGGTGGGGGGGGAGCCCGAAGAGGAAAATTAACGACGGCATTTCATCCGGAGGCCACGATACTCTCGATTACCTTAAAAACCCTAAAGACTCCTTTTACAGCTATGGCTACGATCATACAGAAGATGGTCAGCCGAAACAAAAGGAGATACCAGGAGGACGGGTTTGATTTGGACTTAACGTGTATCCTCTTTATGATCCAACCTACTTCACGCACGTGACCAGTGTGTTGGTTGGTTAATATTGCTGGTGGTTGTGCAGCAGTGTACATGAGGTGTGTAATGCATGAGATGTTGGGACCCCTGGTCTGGTGAGCATCAGTGATGGAGATGATCATGAACCTGGCAGTGTGTTAAACTCCTGACATGATCAAGCTGTCAAACCAAGCCGTGATTTAGTGTCTGTCAGCGTGACAGCGCCTTCAGACCCAGTGTCCGTGATCCGTCTGCATGATCGGGTTTACACGTCTGCTTAGAAATGTCTGCATCACCACACGTGTCTGTCTGAGCTTTTAATTCACCCTGGAGCGATGATCGTAGGGCTGACGTGAGTCGCCTCGGTCTCTCTGTTCTCCCTGACGAGACGATTAGCTGCTGAATATCATGTCATCTATGTTCTAGTGTTCTCTTACCCCCCCCCCCCCCACTCCCTGCTGTTATGTGATGATGGTCATTGTAGATGCTTCAATGTGATAAGTTTGACCCTGATCTCTAAAGCAAGCTGGTGTTTTGGTCAGAAACAAAAGCTCGGTGTGGCGTGTATAGTGTGGTGCTGTGCGCAGAGGATCTGCTGGCCTACATAACGCAAGATTACACTCACCATCAGGGCTACACACAAAGGAGCATTGCATCAGCTGCTTGCAGAAAATGGCTGATGCTAAGAGCCCTTTAAACAGAACACATTTGCCAAGTGGTAATGCTTATATCCTGGTTTTATTTTTCCTCAAAAGAAATCCACTGTTTGGGGCTTCAGGGTGGTGACATTTACTTCTGTGCGATTTGTTCTGTCTGTTCACAGCTGAATAGTCCTGATTACGTTTGGAACGTCGGCAGAATCATGTGGAATTGGGTGTTGGTTTGGGTTTTTTTGTTTGTTTTTTAAAGCCAGGTGCATGTATGGTTAGCGTCTAGAAGAAGAACGGAGACTTCATGCATTTTTCTGCATGTTATATTTTTGTGTGCAGGAACGCTTGCACTCATCCTTACTATCCAGCTTTATTGTCTGATTTATGCCCAAATGCCTTACAGGCTAGGACCACACACATACAGTTCTTAAGTTTACAGTTAAATTTAATCATTGTGCAGCTAGTTTTATCCTAAGTGATTTACAGTTGAGGGTTAAGCAAGAGCACAAGGGTGTCACGCAATAATGGCTGGGGGTTCGAATCCCTGCATCAAAGGATGTACGCTACAGTTATTAGTGCAGAGCCCTAAAACCTGAGCCAGTTGTTTTTCCATGTTTTGCTTTTTCAAACGTTAAACCGTCACCCATGTATAGTTTTTATTAAAAAAAAGTGTGTGTGTATATATGTATATATGTGTGTATATATATATATATATACATACATATACATACACACACACACTTTTTAAAATTATTTTTATTTAAAGCCAAGCCTATTTCCAGAGGGGTCAAGACTGTCTGAAACAGTGTAACACTGTAAGGTTTTATTTATTATTCTCACTCCGTTTAATCATCTACTCCAGTTCATCAGCTAATTCCCAAGGCCTGAGTCTTTGTGTTAAAAGTAGCAACAAACAAGTCTCCGAACTGCCACAGTGTGTTCTAGTCATTACTGGAATTATTAACAATACTGGCTTCTCGACTGATACGTGATCAAACCTATCGGATTGATGTTTGGCTGTTAAATAGACCTGCTAAAACTTTTAGCTCATCGCACAACCTATTCTTTTTCCCTTCACGCTGCTCATTTTTCAGGTTTCACACTTTTCTGTTTTAGTCATGATGTACAGTCGTCATGAGTGTGGTGGCACCTCATCCACCTCACTTTCTAGGCGTAACTTCTCTTATAGTATTCAGGAACACTCTTATAGTATTCAGTGAACACTGATTTGTCAGTAGAAATTCTTCTCTCCGAGAGCCCAAATGATCATCTTTTTTATTTGGGCCTAGATTACACCAAGCTTGCTACAGATTCGAATTCCCTTCCAGAACTAATTAGTTGCTTTTATAAAAGTAAACCTATCCGCTCTCACGCAAGTAGTCCAGATGGTGTTGTTGAAACTATAGGCTCAAGCAGACCACATGGTGTTACTGAACCTAAAGGCTATACTGTTACCATTGAGAATGATTTCTTTTTGAAGTGCATGTGTACGCCGTCTCCCTTTTTATAATTTGCACTTGTTTGCTCTGGACATAAAGCTGGTATTGTGTGCATATGTGCCTGAAGTTGTTTAAAGGAGTGCTCCAGCACTCACTCTACCACCTTTACAGCCTATGTACTGCATCTGATTATTTATGACCTTCGTTTTGACATTTTCCAGCACTCAGCTAAAATGGAAGATGCAAAACCGAAATAAGATTTCCAAGAGCAGTGTTTGCATCTAAACGGTTTGCCGTAACTGTTAACTGTTTACAGTGTGCAACCATGTGACGCAAATTCAAAGCTGTAACTGTCGTACTAATAGTACAGGTCTTAAAAGGAGGAAATGAGGTGATGTCATTGAGAAATGCTTCCTATAGCTGTGCTGAATTTTCCCAGAGTCCTATAGGTTACTGAGTCTTGAGGAATTTATTATTATTATTATTATTTTATTTTATTTTTTTTAAAGTCTCTTGTCATTGTATATGCATTTTAAAATGGCATGTGGTTTCAGGTCAGTGAATTTTTGTTTTGTTACAGTGAAATATTTTTTTGATGACCCGTCCAGTTTCCCTCCATTGAAATGCTCTGTAGAACTACAAAACGTGTCCCTGTAGATAGACTGCACTCATCGCTCATCTGTCGGTTTTATTTGTGAAGATTTCTGCGTGTTATTCTCTTGAAAAACACCATCCCTTGTGTGTTGGAAAGGTTTGTGTATGTATTTGCACTCATCCCCTGTCCAAAATCAGATCCAATGGGACTTCACTGGTTTGTGTGTTTGATGGTCTATGTGTTGCGGTGCAGATAGTGTATACACACACACGCACACGTATGTATGAAGTGAAGACAGTGATACTGGTTCTTGTTAATAAGACTTGTCTGTACGGAGGAACCAATGCAAGGCTCAGCAGTAAGAAACCTCCGTTCTAGGTTACCTAGACAGCAGAGTTGCAGTGAGACACCCAACGTGGTTGAAAACTTCAGTTAGAAGTTTCAGTTTCTTATTTTAGCTGCTTTAGTAAAAGTTGTGAGCCGTGGGATGTCTTGAGAACATCTCTCCAGCCTTTTGAGACTCTTTGACTTCCTTTTTCATAAAGAAAGATATCAACGTATCGAATCAGATGAATCACCTACACTTAAAAGCTTTCCTGATATTCAGATGAATCCACTGCTGACCCAGACCCATCAGTTCTTCAGTACCTGGAAAAGTAGTTGTCTTTACAGGTTTAGGCTTTAATTTACCAACTCCTTTAACTAAAGTATCAGTGAATCTATTTTTCCAGAGTTTTATTGTTTGCCGCAACAAGTTGCCCCGTGACTCATCAGTGAGCTTTGAATAAACTGAAAAGGGGGAAACATGTTGAAGCACTTGTGCATGTACTACAGATGTATAGCTCGAGACGAGGTTGAGACTTCTGGATTACTGCTTTTATTGTGCATTCGGTATGAACTCTAATTTTTAGGCATGTAGACAATAATAGGGCTTTTGAAATGAAAGTAAATAGTGGTGTATTTGAGTTTTAAATCTGAACTCTGATGGATTTGTGACTGCTTAGTTTAACAATCAGAATGTTGACCCGGTGATTAACGAATGATGAGGAAGGCTATTTATACCACGCTTGGTGAAACAAGCGCTTTAACTGAGGCAGGACTTGTTTCTCTCAGGCTTCACGAGACCTGTTCAAGCGTTCAGTGGAAATCTGAGAATAAAAGCCGAGCTATAAATATAATTCACGTTACTACCTGGAGATTTATGGGAATAAAAACCCAGAGGACACGGCCATATCTATAGCATCCTTAAAGGAAAGTACTTTTCCCCCTGTATTCACTTTGGACTGATCTTTCGATCTCATTCTGCAGATCTTCAGATCTGTCTGAACAATTTCCTTATACTGGCTCTCCATCAATACATCTGCATAAACCTGGCTGAATTCCGTGCAAGTTAGTTGTACTCGTACATGAAGGTAAATTAGGAGACATGTCATGTAAATAAGGGACTAGAGGGCATCAGCTTCTCCATGCAGCTGAAGCTGATTCATCTTTTACACTCCAGTCATTGCTCATTTGGATGTCGTGCGAGTTTCATGAATCAGACACAGATTTATTCAGACGTCATTCTGTACGCTCAAATCTGTGCAGCTTTGATGAATAAAGGCTGGCGTCTTGGCAGGATTGGATTCGTTTGCAGAGCTTGTGTACTTGTTGGACAACTTCAGTCGAGATAGCGAAAGAAGATTAAAGCCGTATTGGAAAACTGTTGGTGCGGAAGTGCACGTAGAACTTGAATACAGTGAAGAGTTTCAAAGAATTTGCCCCAAGAATTTTTCTTTTTTGGGTTGGGGGGGCGGAGAGTTGGGAAGCTGTACAGATAAGCCTCTTGCTGTCCAGCTACAGCAGTGACTCAGATGGTTGATTGAAGCCCGGCACTGTTTGTGTGAGAGTGGGACGAATCTCTTACTGCATCCTGGTGCGTTGATGTAAAGTCTGAAATGTAGTGCTGAGAGGATTAAACCCTGTAGAACAACGTAGTGAGCGTATGGTTTACATTTCTGGCCTGATGGAGACTTTATTATTATTATTTTTTTGTAACTGTATTATGAAAGAAATCCTGGTGAACTGATTAAATACAGTAAGCCACAACAGACAGGATCTCACTGTATTGTCATAGACATCCAGGGGAGTAATTGAGTGTTTAGAATGCTTGCTTCATGGGTGCGAGAGCAGCTCAATTCGCTTCAGCCTTCCACCGACATCCATTCCTTACTATCTCTTTGTGACATCAAATAACTTTCCAGTCATCTTGACCCTTAATTTGACCAGTGGTTAATTATTTATTTTTTATTTTGTACCTTTTTTTTTTTTTTTTTTTTCCCCCCCGAGAGTGATACAGTGCTGTATGACTGGCTCTGTAACCTCATAACCCAGTTTTATTTGCTTTTCAGTTTTGTTAAGATACGATGATGCAAGCCTGCAACATCCGATCACATTAACGTAGTGTTTGGATAAGAAGCTTTGGGGAAATCTGAAGATATGTGGGTTGTCTGTTTTTGTTTTAGTTTGATTTATTTCTTTGTTTGTTAATGAAGTCAGCTGTGCCCAAGGTAGTACCCCTTAAAGAGGTCAGTGCATCAGGACACTAACTGAAATCAGCTGTGCTCGGTGGCGTTACAAAGACAACCAGAAGGATTTTTGGATTTTTAGCTACTCTTTGTTTCACGTTGCCTTGCGTCAGAAAAATTATAACTTTTCTCATTAGTTTCTCTCTGGGAAGTAACCCTGTTCTGGCTTCACTGTTCTGTGCTCGAACTCACAGGGATATCTTTGTCCACTCTCATTTCCTGTCAGAGTAGACATCACAGAAGTACCCTGATTCTATCCTGTTCTGTATGTCAAGCAGGTGTGTGTCGACAGCGCTCGAGTTGGTTTTATGCCATGCAAAGAGTTTTTGCACAGAAGGAAATCGCAGACCACAAGCTGTTCGGTTCAGAGACCCTTTCATAGTTGGTGCACGTCAGTCTAAAAATGCCTCCCACCAGATGAACTACAGCGGCATTAGACCATAGAAACGCCAGATGTTAACAAATGAATTTGTGGCCTTGTTTATTTATTTATTTGTTTGTTTGTATGACTTTAGCAGAAGTGATGAAATAATAAGCTGATATGACGTGCATAACTGAAAGTAATGGAGAGGGCAGTGGGTGCCAGCTGGTCTGTGGGTAGCAAGACTGTTAATGTAGGCTTTTATTTTGCATGCACATTGGGTGCCTTTCTTCCAATTGAGTTTCATTACTAAATATTCCCAGACTGTCTCCGCAGTTATCTGAGAATGGATGTTTACAAAATGGATCATCTTTGCCATTGGCTGTGAGTTTATTCTTGTTTATAGTGGCCTTTAATACGATAACTGCTTTCTCTTTGATCCTTGCTTTATCGTGTTTTTTTTTTTTTTTAATGACAGGAAATAGTTCTGATATCAGAGCTTTTTAATCGTTTTTTTTATATGATCGTTCTGTCACGACATGCACTGTACATGTCCCCAAAATGCAGTTGTGCAGATGATTTATTTATCTATTTTGTATCAAAGATCAAGGGGCACCTATCTGGCCAGATGTGATGTTTTTGGGAAGGATTTCTGTGGAAAGAAAAAAGAACATGGTGGAATTTCATGCAAGTCTGGCTTTCAGTTCGAGGACGTCTTAAGTTTAGAGAATCATACTATAGATAAAAATGAACCTGGAAGAGGGTTGAACTTGCCGAAGAGGAAATGCCTGATTCACTCAGTGTAAATGAATGTGTTGTGTTTGTGAAGTGTTTCTGTTCTCCTCGAGTAGAGTGGCTTACGTGATGGGTGATGTTTTTATCACCTGACAGTTCCTGAAGGCATTACACTGTTGAATCTGTTTAATAATAATAAATATTATTATTACTTGTAGCGGTGGTGGTATAGAAGTGCATAGGTTTGTTTAAAAAAAAAAAAAAAAAACTGCCAGCGAATAGTGTTCTGTTTAAAATCTCTTCTGTAAAATAAATTTATTGTTAAACATTTGGTTTTTCAATAAATATATTGTCAAGTATCTTCTCACCTCGCTGTATACATGTTTCTCTTTTGAGCTGAGCCCTGAAGTGAGGCGTTCCTTCGTAAGAAGTGTGTCTCCAGCCCTGCGTGCGTGCCGCTCCACTGCTCCGTGTGAATGTCAGGCAGTGAGGACTGATGAGCTCTCATGGCACTTGTTAGAAAGGTGAGGAAGGAAAGCGATTCCAGGCCGGGCCGTGGCTCAGTGTGATTTATTTAGTGCCCCTGTGTGGCCTTCTGGGTTAGAGGTCCATGCATCAGTCTCTTACTGTGAGGCCCATCTGTTGTGTATTAGCCAGGAGCTTGTTCTCTGGCCTCTCGCTGCACACTGTAAGTAGGATGCAACATTAGATGAGTAGTTGAATTTTTAGTTTGGTTTATTGTTGCCTTGGTGTGTTTTTGCTTCTCTCTGTATCTGAAATGAAGTGTTTGTCGTATAATGTACCCCTTGACTCACCCTTTTATGGTTCTACAGAGGTGAAGTATTCCTAGAAGCTGTTTCATGCTGAAAATGCTCACTTGTTTCCTGAATGTGGCGATGGCTGTTTTTGTTATCTGCAACATTGTCAGCTCTCCAGAAAGATCTTTTGTTGGGTTTCCTTAATTCCGCAGAACAGATATTTATCCCAACATAATTGCTATGGGCTTTCCTGCTGAGAGACTCGAGGGGGTGTACAGAAACAACATAGACGACGTTGTACGGTAAGTGGCTCACATATGACTTAACAGAAGGTCTCAGACAATGTTAAACTTGCTCTAACTTTCATATAGTAGTCTGTTTCAAATCTGTGTCATCTAGTAGTGGTGTGTGTGTGTGTGTGTGTGTGTGTGTGTGTGTGTGTGTGTGTGTGTGTGTGTGTGTGTGTGTGTGTGTGTG
>JAOUQZ010000051.1:17014539-17028789 GCA_028564935.1 Neosilurus hyrtlii
CTATCAAACTGGTAGCTCTTTGTATGACTCAGTACCCATGAAGTAGCCCTCAGTTTCAAAAAGGTTGGTGACCCCTGATCTAGAGGCATACTCCTGGGTAGTAGGAGGAAACTGGAGAACATGGAAGAAACCCACACAATCTGATTGAGACCATTCACAGAATCATCACAAGAGACTCTGGAACTGTGAGGTGGCAACACAATCCTAACTATTATTCAGACTAAACAAAATATACAGATTATCTGGTAAAGTGTATTTAGTTAAGTGTGAGAAAGAAATACTAAGAACAGAAGGTTAAATCTGTAGAAAAGGACTGAAATGTTGGTATGCCCTGAATGAAATCTGTCAGAGAAATGGGAACGTATGCTGCATAAGGAAGGGGAAGCTTTCCTGTGGGCATAGCGTTTTGTGCCAGATGTGATACAACATTGCAGAATCTCCCATAGAAAGCTAGGAAACACTCCCAATTTCTCTTTTTAAAATACAACACACCCACTTGCAGATGAGTCTTTACAGTGAGTGAACCTGCCTCCCTCTCTGTTTTACCTTGTTGTTTATTTGAAGCAATTTAATAGTTGCTGTTACGTTTAATCCAATTTAGGAAAACATCAAAGCAAATACTGCTTCAGTAATACTGGCTGGAATAAAAAAACATTTCAACAATAAAATGTTTAAATATTTACACAATCTGTTAAAATAAAAATGTTTGTTAATGAGAGCTGGGAGTAAGCACATTCCTCCTGAGTGTACGGCCCATTGCTGAGGCTTCTGTTGGCCCCAGAACTCCTGATAAACATCGAGGTAGAGTGCACTAAAGCCAAGGAAATAGTATCCATTTCCTGGGGCTTTTAATAGGCATCTACAGACGACATGCTATTATCACTGCCTCCAAAAAAGAGCCCCCTCCCTCTTCAGCTTTAAACTGGTAATCTGTATGTAAATCAAATGATGAATGTTCCGGCTGAAACTTGGCCAAGAACAAATTGTTTGGTTTACTCAAGAGTAAGTTGATATTAGCAGGGCTGACCTCCCCCACCTCCTTAAATGTATTTCGCTCAAGTCGTCGCCAGAATTCAGCCGAAGAGAGACAGATATTCAGAAAGTGCTGGCTCTGGGACAACTTTATTCTGACCAAGATAGATTTCACAGTACAAACTATTTAAGAGGGGGGAAAAAATTATGGATGCAGTACATGTAAATATAAACTAAACACTTCAGATTTGTTTGAACTTCATCTGAAATGTTGGTGACAGAAAATTGCTGCAATCTATTAAACATGACACATGCAGCTTTTATAATCCTTTGCACATGAGGCGTCCTGTGAACATGAACAGTATGTGCACATGAATCACTCTCTGCCACATCAAGACCGTGTATACATGGGACAGCATGGAACAAGTCACTGTGCTTGTGACATTTTCCTAAACAAGTCACACTTTTGAATTGCGGTTATGTAATTTTTCTCCATTCACTTCTCTCTTCACGTCTCTCTGACAGCAGGCAACAGCTGAAAGAAATTCTGACATTCTGTTCCCTGCAGGAAGGACTGCAGAAGGGACTGAATTACCATTTTCTGAAAAGCAATTAAGAGATTTTTTTTCTATCCATTAAAACCTCTAGGCAGTAGACAACCCCTTTGACACATTCATACAGTGTGTGTGTGTGTGTGTGTGTGTGTGTGTGTGTGTGTGTGTGTGTGTCCAAGTGAGTGTGTGCAGCCTAGACAGGCCTTGGCCCATTCTCTGGCCTGCAGTGAGATGTGGGCTCCCACACAGATGTTCCATGTCCTCTGACCTTAAGCAGAGGCCCAGCGCTGTGTGTCGCAGAGGAGCCCTGCATGGGGGTGGAGAGAGAGCGAGAGAGAGTACAAAAGAGAGAGGGAGAGAGCGAAACAGAGAGAGCATGCAGAAGTGTGTGAGAAAGGGCGCACACTGAACTACTGTAAGTGTATGTGCGTGTGAGCCAACTGTGTGGGGGTGAGCATGTATTTGTATGTATGTGTATGTGTGTCAGTAAGAACACAACTTCGCTGTATGTCTCAGAGAAAACATTTCTGTGCATCATTTAAATATAATGGAATGCATTTTTACTTCAGCCTTCAGATAAAAAGAGCTTGTTTGAGCTGTTCCTTCGACCAGCTCCACACCGCTCTGGCCTATAGCCCTCCATTATGCTTCAGTCTATTAAATATGAATGCCATTCGCTTTATAGCAGAGCAGCTTTTCATTAGCAGCACTTAAGTGTGTTTGCAGAAGGAACTACAAGCTATGGCCTCCATCTTTCTTCTTTCTTGTTGAATGTGACCACAAAGCTCCTAGAGGATTTCTACAAGATAGTAAAAAAAACCCTCTTCCTTCTTTTAAGAACACATGAAAAGTGAACTTGGAAACTGAACAAAACATAAAAATAGAAGTTACAGCATGGACATCTATATAGCCTTCACACCCTAGCCAGAAATGAGATTTTAAAATAAAGATAACACTGCCTTGCTGATATCATTTCTTTAATTAGTTATAATGTAATTATTACAGTGGAATAATTCATTTTTTATATAGTACTTTTAGGCCATTTCTTCACCCAGATATAAAACTTCATCTGCATCGAGTGTGGTATGTTTGGTCAATTGTGAAAGAAGAACTCTGGGCCGCTTAAAAATGGCGCCCTGGGGTTCGGCTCAAGTGCACGCACCTTGTGTGAAAGTTGTCTGTTCTGACTGCCAGGCATCTAATAGGACGATTAGTTAAACTTACCTTGTTACATCCTAGTATATCAGAGAAATATTAGAATGAATTAAATAAAGATTAAATAAGGACTTTTAGGTGGCAAGGTGGTCCAGTGGTTAGCACTCTTGTCTCACAGCAAGAAGGCCTGGGTTCAATTCCTGGATGGGCTTTTCTGTGTAGTTTGCATGTTCTCCCCGTGCTTGCGTGGTTTTCCTCTGGGTACTCCAGTTTCCTCCCACAGTCCAAAAACATGCACAGTAGGCTAATTGGCTGTTCCAAATCGCCCCTTGTTGTGAGTGTGAATGGTTGTATGTGTGTTGGCCCTGCGATGGCCTGGTGAGCTGTTCAGGGTGTACTCTGCTCTCACCGGGAGTCAGCTGACCCCGCGACCCTAATTAGGATTAAGGGGTTTAGAAAATGAAAAAATGAATGAATTGATAATCTTTTAATATACACATGAATAAAGAATTATGTCTGTAAGTGCAGGCGAAGTAACAGTTCCATCTTACAAAAGATGGAAAATACCCGACACTCAGTGAAATAAAAAACAAAATCCAACCAGCATTTTCAAAGAGTGTAAAAAAACAGAAGTCTGCCTGTGATAAATTCTTAAATATTGTTAGACCAAATGAAATAATGCAGATGATGAATCACTAGTAGATGCTGTTTTCTTACCTGAGAGTATCTCCATTTCTGGCACTTGATAGTTTCAGGTTCAGGGAGGCCTGGCATCATCTTCTGCATTTCTTGTAGGATGATGGCCTGAACTTTCTCTGTTGCTTCCTCCAGGTGCTCCATGGCAAAGGGAACACTGGTGTGCACCACCAGAGAGGGGCCAAACTCTTTTGACACTAAACACATGCAGAACTATCAAATAAGGCATATATTTAGGAATCATTTTAAAAATCCTGTATACAATAATAAAAATGGAGAACAGGCACAAGTGAATAAGTTTCTCAGGCAAACTCCAGTTTCATAAGCAAGACAAAATGACTGGGGACAAGGAGAAAACATCAAACATGAAGGTTAGTCTGGTAAAGCTACAGATACCAGAATGATCTTGAGGTGAATAAATCTAGTAGCTGAGTGAGAAATAGAAAGATGGGCTAAAAATGCAATAAATCACTTTGCTGAGCAACAAAAATAATCCACTTAGAGCCATACCCAAATTTTTAACAGAAAGATAGAGGAAGCAAATTAACAGATAAGCCTGTACTTGTAACAAGCGGCATCCTTTTTGAAAAACAACATGGCTGACATTTGTTAGACAAATAATCCAGTGAGCAGAGCAGGTTAGGGCAAACGTGGTGTTTAAAAGCTGTTCATGATAGTGTTCAGAACACTGTACACAGTGATATAATCCATGGGCACATGAGAAACCCCATGCGCCTTCCAGGTACAGTCCTTCAGTGCAGCTATGACCCGTGCCTTTTGGCCAGTCCTGATTGATTAGTCCACTGCGGCATGTAGTCATCTCTCTAATGACACAGTTTTAAAAAGCACATATAACCTGATTTGGGGGAAATAAAGCTTTATTGTACTCAATAAACATGCCGGATGTTTGAGCAGCTGGAGATGCTGTGGCCTAGTCAGCACTCTGAAGCGGGGCGGCTGATGCTATAACCCACACTTGATGACTACCAGGGGAATGAGGGACACCACTGAGTACGAACAAAGTGGCTGAGCGAATCTAAATATTGAACCAATTGGCAGGCACAGATTCATTGCCTTTATAGTGACCCATGACAAAGAAATTTCCATTTCATAACCAGCAATTCATCGAGATCTAGTGGTCAGGAATACTGGCACAGGAAGGCAGGTTCTTAGTTCAGATGACTGTGCAGGAAGCTTCTATACAAGTTGCAGAACTTCCATATACTGTAGTTTAAGGCATGGAGATGAAAGAGGAAGTGACTTTCATCCGTTGAACACAGTCAGTTATTCTAATCTGCTGTTGAACTTTATCATAGTAGTACTGGAGCTAAATCTATAATGTCATTTCTGCATTGAAACGTTGACTTGTTGGCTAAACTTGTTACTTCAGCAAAATGGTGACTTCAAGTGAACAAGATTTAGTACAAAGACGTTTGAGCCAAGAACTACCACAAAAGAACCGAATCACTGACCATTTCAAGAGGCTTATCAGCAGGCTTAGTGTGCACACTGATCAGAATGACGGCAATTACCTCTACCTTTCTGAATAAGACATTTTATGTAAACACATTGCTGTTGCAACAGGGAGGGGAGTCGCTCATTTAGGAGCTTAGTATCAAACAACCCAGGCACGTGGCACAAAGCCAAGTAGGGGAGTGGAAGAGAGAGAGAGAGAGAGAAAGAAAGAGAGAGAGAGAGAGAGAGAGAGAGAGAGAGCATGAAAGATAGAGGGACAGAAGGGAAAAGGAGTGAGTGTTTGAGAAAGAGGGAGGGAGAGTGTGTGTGTGTGAGAGAGAGAGAGAGAGAGAGAGCAAGAAAGGCAGAGGGGCAAAGGGAAAAGTAGTTTGGGAGTGTATGTGTATGTGTATGTGTATGTGTGTGTGTGTGTGTGTGTGTGTGTGTGATAGGGAGAGAGAGAGAGAGAGAGAGGGAGAGAGAGAAAGAGGGAGGGAGAGAATGAAAGACAGAGGGGCAGAAGAAAGAGTGGGAATGTGTGTGTCTGTGTTTGAGAGAGAGAATGAAAGACAGAGGGGCAGAGGGAAAAGTTTGGGAGTGTGTGTGTTTGAGAAAGAAAGAAGGAGAGAGAATGAGAGAATGAAAGACAGTGGGGCAGAGGGATGTTAGGGAGTGTGTATGTGTGTGTGTGTGAGAGAGAGACAGAGAGAGAGAGAGAGAGAGAGAGAGAGAGAGAGAGAGAGAGAGGGGTCATGGTGCGTGGGCAGAAGGCTGGCACCATGCCTGCTGGTTGAGTCACTTATTTGTTGGAGTGGGCAGCACAGGTCACAAAGTTCACAGGGTGAGGAGAAGGCAGGCATTGCACACTGCATAGCAGAACAGATCTTGCTCTGCAGAATAATAAATTGTTTCATATGATTTTAATGCCTAAGATAAATGAAGGAGAAATAATTCTAAAGCTTTCCCCTTAAAATGAATACCGGGAACATGTAGGAACTGAAGTGGCTCAGTGTCACCCTGCTCTCCCAACTACATAGCTTGCTCGATAACTAGCTCACACTTAATATGTAACAGAGTTACTATTTGCAGGTTCCTGTTGTGAGTGGTTCATTTAACAGTGCTCACAATAGTCTAATCTAAACATTATTAAAACTGTGTTCCTCAGTTGGTTAATAACTGTATATAATGATCAACTGGATCAGTTTTGTTTAAGGATTTTCTGAGAAAGTTTTAAATGATGAATGTTTGCAAATTTCACCCAAATATCAAACTATCAGTCATGTCAGACTATAGCGCACCTCAAACATACACTACTTATTACCCGAGAGTGAGGTCAGTACAAAAAAAATCTCCCGAGGATGTGCATGCTGGCTGGGAAATGCTTGTATGAATTAGCGATGAAAAATGGCCACCAATGTCCTTTCTCCCCAAAAGTACTCCAGTCCTAAAGCCGATAAATCCAGAATGTCCACGTTCTCTTTGTTAATTGTGCCTAGGTATGGGTGAAAAGCAGTGATACCACTGGAGGTCTTTATTTATTTAGTGTGGGATTATGAATTGCTCAACAGCCAATCAAACTGCACATACTGTGGCTACCATTTAATTGGGGGGGGGGGGGGGGGGTATTTTCAGAGCTCTTTGTATCTGTTTCTTAGTCTTATTGACAAAGTCCAGTTTCTGGGAAAAACAATGAAAACTTTGAAGATTTTCTTATGAATGACCAAATAAATAATCTCTACAATGTGTATGTCCCATGAACAATTTTTTTTTTTTTAAACTGTTGCTACTATATCTTTCACCTGACTTTAATAATTTGGATTGAGTAAATACAGTTGAAAAAAATGTGTGTGTGTGTGTGTGTGTGTGTGTGTGTGTGTGTGTGTGTGTGTGTGTGTTCATTTCAGGCTGAGGGGTGATTCTTTTGTATTCCTACTATATTTTTTTTATCCAATCCATTAATATATTTTAGGCTGTCGGCGTGTGTACATGTCTGTCCTAATGCATGTCGCCTTGATATTCCCATAAGCAGCACATTAGTTACTATGATCAGAACTGTATCAATCCTCACTATGATATCAGGTATTATATGTGGATTAAAAATGCACTTGGGACAATCGTGAATTGGATGTTTTTAAGTAATACACCACTAAATATAAAGCACCTAAATCTTAAAGGATTTTATTACATGTGCTATACTTAAACCTTTATGTGGCAGCAATTTGAGATTTTTCAAAACAAAGATCCCACTCTATAAATTCCTACCCTGATATACTTACTGGAGCTGCAAGCACACTACATTAGAATGATGAAAACTGGAGATTAAAGTGTAGCAGCAGAAAGGCAGTAGAGGATTGCAGGGAGACGTCCAGCTTGAAAGAACACAGCAGCCCAATGCGAAATTTAACAGGCCCACTAATTATGATGTTGCTTTCAGGACTGCTGAGTGAATAAGAGGTGTGGCAGCCCTTGTGGATATGAGGATAACTCTGTCTGTTATGTACTTATAGACTAATTGCACACAATTTCACTGTACTGTAACATTAACATACACATTCTCTATGAATTTTATATACATCATGAATTCATGACTGATTGGTTAGTGGCAGTATGAGTTCATGTTTATATGGGCTGTCTCATGGTCAGGGTTGTCATTTTAAAATTATACAAGGGGCCCCTTTTAAGTATGCACTTGTGTACTTTATAACTGGCTCTTGTTTATTGTTGTATAGAGGAAGAGTAGTCCCAGCTACACTAGTGAAATCTTTTCTCAATTCCAATAAATAGTGCTATGAGAGGAAAATATTGCTCAAATAGTACAGAATTCAATTCTCTCCACTGTGATAAAAATACTTTTACCTGATAAAATTCTGAATTGCCTCCTAATTACTAACTTTTACTTTTGGAGGGGTATTTTCTTACAATGTAGAAAGATTTCCTGCTGCTTGTAAGCTAGATTTATAATCTAAGTGGCTTTGTCGGGATCCTTTGTCCATAAAAAATGTCTTCTCCGGAAAATAGACATAACATGTGGAGGACAGAAGTGCTTTTGTCAGATATTAATTGCTTTTTCTAAAGCAGCATAGTACTGTATAGCTTGCTGAAAAATATAATTGTATTGGATGAGAAATATTTTCTGTACAGAGTTCCATCCATGTCTGTCAAAAAGTTTCTTCTCCGGAAAACCACAGTGATTGTCACTGGTGCTGTTGTTACTGCATTTAATAATATATACAACTAATGTTGCATGAAACCTGCTCAGATAATGTGTTTAGTGAGCTTTTATTCTTAATGCTGTGAATTCTTTACAATTCTGATACACTACAAGCAGATGTACCGTGTTTCCCCTATAATAAGACACTGTCTTATTTTTTTTTCGGTTCAAAAAACACCATAGGGCTTATTTTCGGGGTAGGTCTTATTTTAATTAACATTAACAGCAATTTCAATAAACAGGTAAGTGATTCCTCCACAATTGCTTTCTTGTACTCAGCGGTGCAGCTCTTCCTTTCTGCTCTCATGTCTGGGGTCAAAACAGACAGGATAATACCAGTAAAATGATAACCGTTATGCTCCTCCAGTCCTGCTTTAACCCCATCATGCCCCTCAGTCCTGCTTTATAATATTTACTTACCGTTTTTGTTCCCTTAACTTCCTCTTTTTCTGTCGCTGCTGTAAATAGCGTTGGTGCGCATGCATTCATAGAAAATGAGGGGAGGGTGTGGACAAAATTTGGATTTAGCTAGGTCTTATTTTTGGGGTAGGGCTTATTTTGGACCGTTCTGCAGAAGTAAGGGTAGGTCTTATTATCGGGGAAACACGGTAGTTATTGTAGAGTCCCTGTACCTGTTACACTTTCACCCAGTGTAATTTAGACACCATTAGACCTGTAGCTCTGATACTTCACACAAAATATTCTAGACTCATAAGGTGTTGACTGGTAACAAGAAACCATAAAGACTATGAATTTAATTTTTGAGGTACAACTGACCCAAAAAGTATACCCTGATTGTGAAACAGCCCATATCTGGACATAACAATGAGGTTGAGCTTAGTGGTGCTTAATGAAGTGGTTAACCTTCATTAACCGCTCGTTAATCTCCATTTTATTTCTACCACGTTGTGCATCTGTGGCTCTTTGTACATACAAATGCATGACAGAAGTGGGATTGACAGGAAGAAGCATGAATCTTCAGTTAGACAAAGATGGTCACGTGACACATGCAATAAACATCTCCCATTTATGGAAATAGGAAAAGTATGAAGAGCATCAAGAGAATGAGGATCACAGGAAAAGGTGGGAGAGTCCCAAGAGAACAGGACAGAATGAGGAAGACAAGGAAGTAGTGCAATAAATTATCTAAAATGTTCAGAAACAGAAAAGGAGATAAAACATGTTAGAATGTGTCACAGAGAGAAGGGGGTTTAAAAAAAACTGTGACACTGACCTAAATTGCGCTTTTTATCATCTATAGCGATGTAGCGAATGCAGGGATTATCGGAGACATACTTGGCCACCCAGGGGACGTTGATCTGCACGCCGGCTTTGTAGAAAAGCCCCAAGGCGTAGCGGGAGGAATAGCTGACATCCTCTAGCTTCTGCCTCTCACTCTCACTCGGCACTATACATTCACACAGAGAGACAGACAGAAAGACAGACAGCATAAGATCAAGACATCTGCCAGCCTTTTCCATCAAATCACTTCAGCACTTATCCTGACAGATGTGTGTGTGAGGAGCCTCCAGGTCATAACTAAACGAAATAAGAGGAACTGTGTGACTTCTCTCGAAGTTGAGTCTGAAATGTGTGGCAAAACCTTTTCACAAATATCAATATGACAGGGCCACAGGGGGACTCATTAAATTTTAAGGGCTACAGCTCTAAACTGCAGGTGCAGTTTGCCACTTGAGGCTCTGACTGATGAACTGTAGTACAAAGAGGATTATTTCAGGGTGCTACATGGGAATTTGGAAACACTGGTTTATCTTTTGGATGTTTATCTTTTTGCTTCTTTTTGTTCTTCTTTTTTTTTTGAGAAAGCCTGTCCTTGTTTCCGGTCAGGAACATCTGTTGTTTATTGGTCCGAGCAATCAAGCTTGGCCTGTCTTTAGTTATCTACCCACGATTTCTGAGTATACCAAAGGTTAGAGTTCACTCCTGGAGGAGAAAATACTCAAATGCTCCCCTCCTACCACTGGCAATGTAAAAACTTTGAGAAAGTGAACAAAGAGCCTCAGGAAAGATTATTTACCAAAGTGCATCCTCCTCACATGCCGACTTACAGATGTTTCACTAACTTGCTAAAAATAGAAAAATACAGTTCAAACATTTCACAAGACTTACACACATGTGTGTATGTTCAAAAGAAACAAACAAAAAAATCCCAGTGCTGCTTATACAATGAATCAATGATGGTATTACATTTTTTTTTCTTCTTATGCTGTGGCTCAGCGGTTTTGAAAAACAAAAAAAACCCTAAAATTTTATATAGTGGAGATACAAGCTTCCCTTGTATCTCCACTGTAGAGATCCAGATGACACTGAGAACACTTTCCTCAATGTTCAATTAGTTATGGCGCAAACAGTCCGACCACAGAAGAGGATGACAGCCAAAATTGACAGGTCACATGACAGTCCCCGAGCCGTCGAGTAATTCTTTGTACGATTGAAATACATCTGGGGGGAATTAAAAGCATGTAAATGTGCCCCTTGGTACAGAGAAATCTGGTTCTGCATCTGAGCGTGGGGAGTTTGGAAACAGTGCAAACCCTGAGGGCAGAATTCATGAGAAGTCTTTTTTCTTTGCTTGTGGTGAAGGAATCTGGTTGCAGATCATGTAATTTTTGCACAAATCCCACCAAAGTCCCCAAAGTACAGGACCCAATGAAACAATATATCCATCTACTTCTTGCTAGGATAAGTTGTACAATGTCAAGCCTGCAACTCTGATTGGCTGTTTTAAATGAATCCATTCATCATAACCAATGCACAATTATTTTCTGTTGTGATATGTCTGCCTTCATAGAGACAGCTAAAGTGTGTAGAGCTGTGACCTTTCATATTGATAACCATGCAGGTTTCTTCTTTTGACCTCAGGAGGATCAGACTGGCTTTCACCATGGAGGCCACACGAGTACTAGTTTAGTCTCTCATTAGCTCAAGATTTGACTATGCAAATTATTCCTGAAGGTTTTCCCTTTGCATGTAAAATGACCACCACCTACACAACGGCTCTTATTAAACCTATGTACCACTTTCCCTTTAAGCCTGAAACACAGCTAGATTTGACTCATTATCCTTCAAGACACAAGGAAGACATTCATCATGACTCCTCTCTGTCCAGGCATCCAGGTGGTGGAATGAACTTCCCCTGGCTGTCCGAACAGCTGAGTCGCTGCCTGTCATCAAAAGAAGACTGAAGGCCTAATGCTTACATTAGCACTGATTTCAAAAACCCCTTGACTTGTGTGTTTTTATTGCAGTTCAACAGGATTTTACCTTGATACTATTCTTAGACCCTGACTTATTTGTAGTAGTGTGAGGAGGGGTTTTTGAGGATGAATACAAAGCACTTCTGTAAGTCTCACTGGATAAGGGCTTCGGCTAAATGCTGTAAATGTAAATTTAAATGGAAGTTCATTGTGATTGAGAATCGATGCCATTTTAAAGGTAAAAGAGGTCACATCAGACATTGATTTGAGTTTGATTTATAAGATTTATTGCTTTCTATGAAATTTAGAAACTTTTAGTATTTGTTAAAACACAAGATAAGGGTTACACGGGTTATTTTCTGCTGTCTAAAAAAAGGACCATCCACTTATTCATCATGTGTCAGCCAGAAAAGCTGGCATGATAAAATGTTGTCTAACAGCAGGCTCATACTGTGCTTCTTCTTCTGCACTTTAACCACATGCCACAGGATTCACCGAGTTAAATGCAATACTGACCTGAATGAAAACATAATCCCAATGTGTCAAATCAAGGATTCTATATTTCACATTTACATTTTCAGCATTTCCAGATGCCCTTAACCAGACCAGAGTGCTTTATAGATCAATAATCTTTCCTTCCTTCATCAGAACTTCTTTTCAGATGTTTATTACATAACCAGAAGCGTCATCTGTACAGCATCATGTCACCCAGAACAAAAAGCATTTGTTTTCCCCCTGATGTGTATTTGCGCCTCTCTAGTACTGGTTAAGATTGGGATTTCAATAAAGGAGTTCATTCAGGACAATTCACAAAAAGTTCAAGTTCTACTCAATGCAGTACAATCAAGATCTGAGCTGAGCTCTTAGCTCTGTGCTCCCTTAAGATGGTGGAAGAAATGGCGTTCCAGCAGTGTGTTGTAGGTGGACCTGTTGGAATGGTTTGTTTTTTTTCCAGATGGATATTCAATTGCCTTCATCTGGAGTAATATTTAGCTCTGCTGCCCTTTTCCTCACACAGCTGTCCAACAGGTGTGGATTGCAGTTTTGCACTGAGAGAAACACTATTCTTACTTTGTATGTATTTTCATCTATACAATCCTCAGAAATCCTTAGATTTAAATCTAACACTCGGGATATGACTGTGTGATGTTCTATCTTTATGGGAGTCCCCTGTCCCACTCATTTCCTCCCTTGGGTATGGAAATATTTCAGTGGTGTGTCCACATAGTCATGAAACTAATCAAGTGGTTTGGACACTCATGGTTTGTTGAGAAACACTGTAATTCTGTGTGGCTGAAGTTTCAAATAAATAAAAGCCGCAATGACACATAAGGTACACGGGGCATTCTTCCAAATTTACACAATAAGAAAGTGTAAAGAGAACTCTAATTCATTGGGGGCCTCTCGCAAGCTCTAAATGAGAGAATATGAGCGCAGCATCAGTCTCAAGGGTATTCACATCCTGAGGTGCAGAGACTCCATCACATACCTTATATCTTCTTCCTCTTTGCACGTTTGTCACCAAAGAACTCTCAGGAGACTAGAAGGAGTGTAGGAGCCTGCACCGTGTCTGCTGATACTTACTACATTTGCCTAATACACATGCCTTTACCATTCCTTTACACCCCATACCCATCGTGGCGATATACCCCACCAGTGGCTGAGAATTCACACTTCCTCTCTCACTGCTTTGCGCTCACACACAAGCTAACACGTGCTGCTTATATGATCGCCATTGCCTGACTGGCAGTGCCTCATTTCCCCAACCTGTGAAAGTAAACCACTGCTGGCCCCTGCAGCAAGAACATTAGTCCTTCACGTGCCCAAGTAAGAGAGTGACTACATTAGGAGATGTCTGTGTGTGTGTGTGTGAGAGAGCTGACAAGGTTAAAGTTTTCCAGTCTGCAGCATGGTGGCTGGCTCTCGTTGCCCCTGGATCTTTGATGTGGGGAATGAATGCAGGACTTGCTTAGGCCCAGTGTGTTGACAGAGCATGCTCTAATCAATGCAGGCCATAGCATACACTACAGCATGAGGGGAAGCAGCTGCTCTCTCTCTCTCTCTTTCACTCTCACTATCTCTGTTTGTCCCTGAGCCTTTTATACCCCCACAGCCGGAATACTGCATTGCAGGAAAGCTGCACTTTTCCCAAGTACAGTCAATGACAAAATCTGTGAGGTGCACTAGTTTGTAGCGTCACACTGCTCTGACAAGTTGAGGGAAGATGTAACAGATGGTAACAAATGTGTCAGAAGGAACCCTAACTGCATGAGCTCTGATTCAAAAACGAAATCTAGAAGCTGAATAGAATACAGAAGTTGCACTTGTACAGCTCCCAAAACACACGGTCTCATGTTATAACATGAGATATGAGGTTTCCTCATACAACTTCCTCTCCAAACACGTGTGTGTGTGTGTGTGTGTGTGTGTGTGTGTGTGTGTGTGTGTGTGTGTGTGTGTTTGCACGCACTTGAGAATTAATCAGGTCAGAGAGGTTAGGAATTGTATACATGAAGATTTTATGGCACCCCAGGTTTTAATTTCACCACTATCTCTCTCTCTCTCTCTCGCTCTCATACACACACACAGTGAGAGAGAGAATATGTGTATAGACCAAACACCATGTAATTGTACCATCATTTGTTAATAGTTTTTTTTCACCTGTACCTTCTGAAGACTATGAAGAAATACAGCATATGTAAATATTTTTTTATTGTAATATTCATAATCATCTGCCTCTTCCCAATGCAATGCAGATCCCTAATGCCTTATACAGCTACAATGCAGAAGCTTGAGTTGCAGGTTTGCATACCAGGTTGGTAATACATTATGAACAGTGTGGTCTCCTCCCATCTGGCAGTGGCACAACTATAAAAAAAATCATGCTCTATGGCTCACTGGCAATCAATGGGGTGTGAGAGAGAGAGAGAGAGAGAGAGAAAGAGAGAGAGAGAGAGAGAGAGAGAGAGAGAGAGAGAGAGAGAGAGAG
>JAOUQZ010000051.1:17052606-17067832 GCA_028564935.1 Neosilurus hyrtlii
AAAATATATATATATATATATATATATATATATATATATATATATATATATATATATATATATATATGACGTGCCACGTATATATGATGTGCCACTTAGACTTTGCTCAGATTTATTGGCTGTGTGTATGTTTGACAGAGTGAGATCATCAGACACTGGGGTTATCCTGCAGAAGAGTTCGAGGTGGTCACTGAGGACGGTTACATCCTGAGTGTCAACAGGATCCCACATGGTGTCCTGAGTAAATTCGAGCAAGGTGAGGTTGTAGTGTTTTTTGGGTTTTTTGTAATAGAGTGCTTTCAAACCTGTAATCTCAACGCCCTAATCCTAATATGTGAGCACATCTATGGACATGCATTTATTGCACTGATGACATTTACACCTTTCCTCTGTAAGAGGGCAGAAAAATAATAACACGCCTGAGCATGGTTTTACACATTCTCAAAACGTCTTTCATTTCGAAATATTTACAGCACCACAAAGCAAAAACGAGAAGTGGGCTTTGGATTAGTCAGCCTTCTGTGTGCAGGGGAGGAACACTCATGCTATTAAAAAAACATGCTTGAGCAGAAGGTGCAACCCACACTCATCCTTGGGTTTCACTGACATTCCAGTTTAGTACTTGGGAGTCAGATTTCGATAGGACACCTCTTTACTCCATATGGATGCTAATTAATAACACAAACTGATCATGTCAGAATGCTTTGAAGAAGATTAGCCAGCAAATAGGGGTATTTTAGCTGTTTACATACTGAGGGCTCATGCCTAAGCACACCCAATGCAGTGTTATTCATTTCAATATAAGGGAGCAGTAGACACTGTAAAACATTTTTAATAGCCAGGTTTATTGTGACAAATTAATGATTCTGGGATGATTATACATCTATTTCATGGCACAAGTTGCACAAGGTTGCATTCATAGTATTTTTTTTCTGTGTCTACAGATCAGTAAATTTAATGCTGGTGCAGACTGTCCTTCTATTCCTTCATTATTTATATTCTCTGTATTTCATTAATGAGCACAGTGATTTCTAAAAGCTGTACGCATATAATATTTTCATTGGGGAAAACTGCTGGAGTGGAAAAACCAGTTCAGCTGTTGTATATCAGCATCCTTTCTTGACAGTAACTTGAAATGATTTCGCTGACACAAATCAGCTAGAATATTTCAAGGCTGCAAGGATCCTTTACCAGGTACCATGTGTTTTTAGTTAATGAAATTAGACGTTAGGCTATGTATTTAAGCTTATTAACACTAAGAGTGTGTGTGCTTTGAAGCGATTCCTTTTATGTTCATGAGGCCCCTGACAGTTGTGTATGATGGTTTAACTATCTGGTAACAGATAATAAGGAATTCTGATGAGTGATAAATAAATCAAAAGCTCATCAAACAGTTTATGTAAGTTGTTGAGTGCTGTGCCGTCAAGTCTCTTCATGTGTGATGAGCTTTAGAGCTCAAGCTGTAGCTCTGGAGGCACATCTCATTTCCTGCTGTCCCAGTTCTCCATGCCACATAGGATAGCTGGAGTACAACATACCATAGGGGAACGTGAGAGCAAAACTAAACAATTTCTGGAAGAAAGAAATTATTTAATTCAGCCTTACCGGTTAGATTACAAATAACACTTTAAGGGAAAAACCTAAGGGAGCTGCTACAGAATGGCAGACATCCATCTAGAGTTTTTGATTTATTTTAAACTTAACATTTCTCAGCCCTAGTTCCGTAATTATGTCTGAAATGCTGCAATAAATTCATTTTGAACTAAAATGTGGTTTGAGCTATAACAGCACTTCCCTTCCCTTGTACAGTGGGGCAAAAATTTGTGCAATCACTGCTTTCACATGAGATCACTTATGAAAAGTGGTAAACTTTAGTTTCACAGGTCAAGCTGTGACTTGGGGTTATGAGTTATGGGCTATGGGTTAAGAGGGGGGGGGGGGGGGAGCATCAAGTATGGCTGATATGAAGTTAAATAATCCTATAAGGCCAAAGTCTGTGCTCCAGAGAGAACCAGTTTACATCCTGTTTCTGATGGAGTTCAGCGATAAAACTGAGCAAAAAGAAAATGTGGAAATGCAGTTGGTCACTGAGTTTAAGCTAAAGTTGGTACACATATTCCCTCTGCTGGCTGCACACAAAATCACTGCTGAGTGGAAGCTTTCAAAAGCAAGAGCACAATGACATGTCTTTAATGTAAACATTAATTATTTAAAAAAAATTATAGCCTTTATTTGTCACATACAGTAGTGTGCAGTAAATATTATACACCCCCACATTTGTCTAAAAGGGCTCCTAATAAAAAGAAGTAAAAAATTACTTCTCTATAACTTTTTGGTGAAAATGTATTGAACAATGCTATTGTAGGCAATTAGAACCAAAAAAAATCATTCCGACAAGTATATTGAGATAAAAGTATGGCTAATAAACAAAAACACTTTTTTTGAGTGTGTGTGTGTGTGTGTGTGTGTGTGTAAAACATAGTGTTAAGCTAATCTAAGTACTGCCGAAAAAAGTAGGTTTTCAGACATCGTTGGAAGACACCCAGTGACTTAGCTGTCCGGACATCCATTCATTGGTGATGGTTCATTCCACCACCTTGGAGCCAGAACAGAGAAGAGTTTTCCCTTGTCCCTTGGTAGAAGGAGGGACCAGTCTAGCAGTGCTAGAGGATCTGAGAGAAAACGTGGTGCAGTGCGTGGTGTGATAAATACTTTGAGGTAGGAGGGTGCAGGCCAATTTTTGGCTTTGTAGGCAAGCATTAGTGTTTTAAATCTAATGCGAGCAGCTACAGGAAGCAAATGGAGCGTTCGTAGCAGTGAAGTGGTGTGTGAAAATTTGGGAAGGATAAAAACAAGCCGTGCAGCTGCATTTTGTATCAGGTAGACCTGCCATGAGGTAGACCTGCTAGGAATGAGTTGAAGTAGTCTAGTCTTGAGATGATAAGGGACTGAACAAGTATCTGAGTGGTCTTAGTGGAAAGAAATGGACAAATCCTTCGGATGTTAAAGAGGAGGAATTGGCATGATCGAGAGAGACTAGTGATAAGAGAAGAGAAGGACATGCAATTGTCCATGGTTACTCCATGGCTTCATACAGCGACTGAAGGAGAGAACACAGAGTTGTCCAAGGAGATTGCAAGATCTTGATGTGGGGATGAGTCTTGCTGGGATCAAACTTCAGCTGGTGAACTGTCATTCATGAGGAGATACTTGCCAGACATGCAGAGATCCGTGCAGAAACCTCAGAGTCTGAGGGAGGAAAAGAGAGAACAAGTTGAGTGTCATATGCATAGCAGTGGTATAAGAAACCATGTGAGGATATGACCTCACCAAGAGACCTAGTATAAAGAGATAACAGAAGTGGTCCAAGAACTAAGCCCTGGGAAATGCCAGTGGAAAGTCGGCATGGAGAAGATGTGGATCGCCACCATGTAATGTGATATAAGCAACCTTCCAGGTAGGAAGCAAATTATTGCCATGCTGACCTACAAATTCCTAGACTCCTGAGGACAAGAGAGTCATGTGGTCAACTGTGTCAAATGCTGCGGAAATGTCGAGGAGGATGAGGACTGATGACATCTTTTCTGATCTTGCAGCATGTAGCTTTCCTGTGACAACCAAGAGTGCAGTTTCTGTGGAATGTGCCGCTTTGAAGCCAGATTGATTAGGGTCAAGGAAGTTATTCTGCAAAAGTGCATTCAAGAATTTTAGAAATGGAAGAAAGAAGTGATACTGGTATGTAGTTGCTGATGTCTGATGGATTCAGAGAGGGCTTCTTTAAGATGGGTAGAATCCTGTATCTTTTGAATGCTGTGGGTACATGACCAGATGATATAGAATCATTGATGATAGTGGAGGTAAAGGAGAGAAAATCTTGAGAGATAGCCTGGAGTATTGTGGAAGGGATTGGATCCAGTGAGCTGGTGGCAGGATTGTATGGTGAGATGACTTGCTGGATGTCTTCAGATGTGAGATTAGAAAATGGTGCAAAGGAAGGGGAAGTGAAATCTACACTGTGTAGTATAGGAGATGGGGTGAGAGTGAATGTTTGACAGATTTGTTTAATCTTCTCATCAAAGAAGTTGGCAAAGTCTTCAGTGGTCAGTGAGAATAGGGAAGGTGGAACAGATGGCTTGAGTAAGGATGAAAAGATGTTGTGGGGTTTGCGTGGGTCTCGTGCAGCAGTGTGCAACTTTTCCTTGTAGAAAGCTGTCCTAGCAGAAGTCACATCAGAAGAAAATGTGGATAGTAGAGCATGGTAGCAAGCCAGATCTGATTCAAGTCTGTTCTGATCTCTCAGCTGCTCTGAGTTGTCTATGGTTACTTTGCAGCACCTACGAGAGCCAAGGAGCAGGGCAAGAAGTCTTCTTGGATTTTGTAGATAGCGGTCAGAGGAGGTTCATAGATGCAGAGAGTGAAGAGAGGAAAGTGTCAGTAGCAGATTCTAATAGGGAAGAAAAGAACACTGGGTTAGTAAGATAAGGTAAAGTACAGGAAGCAACAGATGAAGGAAATACAGTGTAGAGGTTTTGCCGAGTGGTGGAAGAAAAGTGAAAGCTGGTGTTAGATTGAATAGGTATGGTGATAGTAAAGGAAACCAAGTGGTGGTCAGAGATGTGAAGTGGGGTTGCAGTGCCTGTGACTAGGGAGGGACGACTGAAAACAAGATCTAGGAGATTCCCTTCTTTGTGTTTGGGAGAACAGTTGTTGAAAGTCAAAAAGGACTAAAGAAGAGGGAAAAGTCAGGAGGGCTGAATTTTTTACTTCTTTTTATTAGGAACCCTTTAGACAAAAGTGGTGGATAATCTTCACTGCACACTACTGTATACATAAACTATAACATTAATTCATTCATTCAACTGCCGAACTGTTTATCTTACTAAGGGCATGGGGAGTCTGGAGCCTATCTTAGCTGACTCTGGGCAAAGCCAGTGTAAAGCCTCGCCAGTCCATCACAGGTCAACACACAACACATGCTCGTCACACACATAATAATAATAATAAATAATAATAATAATAATAATAATAATAATAATAATAATTATACCAACCCACTTATTTTCTGAACTGCTTAATTCTACTATTGGGTTTACGAGGAGCCTGGAGCCTATCTCAGCTGACTGTGGGTGAACTTAGATGAGCTCACCAATCTATTGCAGGTCAACACGCACACAGAAGCTCTCACACCTAGGGGCAATTTGGTATAGCCAGATAGCCTAATGTGTATGCCTTTTGACCGAGGGAGGAAACCAGAGTACCCGGAGGAAATCCATACAAACACAGGGAGCTCACGCAAACTCCACTTGTTGTCTTGAACCCAGGGCCTTCTTGTTGTAAGGTGAATGTGCTAACCACTAAGCCAAAGTGTTACAGGTACGGTACACTGGACATGGTAGTTTTTTCACACATCTCAGAGGGCAGTGTCAGCCATGATATGGAACCCTGGTGCAGAGCAGGTTAAAGGCCTTGTTCAAGGGCCCAACTGTGGCAACTTAACTTAGCTTAACTGCTGAGGTTTAAACCATGACTTTAAGACTCAATGACTAAACAGCCACTGTCCCTTGCTTTTCTATCCTGTTTGTGGCAGAGCCCAAGCCTGTGGTGTACCTTCAGCATGGGCTCCTGGCTGCAGGAAGTAATTGGGTGACCAACCTTCCAAACACCAGCCTTGGCTTTTTGCTAGCTGATGCTGGATTTGATGTGTGGATTGGAAACAGTCGTGGGAACACCTGGTCAAGAAAACACGTCAACCTCTCCTCTGACCACAAAGAGTACTGGCAGTTTAGGTGAGTGTCCATTTTATTATTTTCTCCAATGTGATCATAATAACAACAACAGCAACAACAATCATAATATTAATAACAACATTCATAATAGTAAAAAACCCAAAAAACAGAAAAACAACTATAATTATTATGGAGAGGCATGGTGGCATCATGGTTAGCACATCCATTTGCATGTTCTCCCTGTGCTTGTGTGGGTTTCCTTCAGGTACTCCAGTTTCCTCCATGCACGAAGTCCATGCATGAAGACATGCACATTAGGCTAATTGTCCTTTCCAAATTGCCCCTAGGTGTGGATGTGAGTGTGAATGGTTGTGTGTGTGTTGGCCTTGTGATGGTCTGGCGAGCTGTTCAGGGTGCACCTGGCCTTCGCTTAGTGTTGTCTGATATATCCTCCAGCGTCCCTGTGACCCTAATAGTAGGATTAAGCAGTTCAGAAACTGAGTAAGTTGTTGTTATAATTATTGTTATTATTAAAAATATTATTATTGTAATAAAACTAGAATCACTATTATAGGACTACAGCAGTATAAATATTGAGAAAACTAAATGTGACCCACTCCAGCATAATACAGATTAAGTAGGAAATTTGACAACCAGAGATATTCATATATTTGGAAAGAGAGTTTAATATGCTTCAAAATGAGATATAATACATGATTATAGCACGGAAATGTAATGATTAAAGAAAAAAACATGAAAATGTTTGGTTAGGTGGCTATGTAGTATATACTAAAAGCAGTATGCACCAAAGGGGAGGTGGATAATGCTTGAATCAACTGAAAATAAACCATAAAAAAATAACAACAGCAAAAAAAGCAAAAAAGCTCGATTTAGTGTGTGTGTGTGTGTGTGTGTGTGTGTGTGTGTGTGTGTGTGTGTGTGTGTGTGTGTGTGTGTGTGTGTGTGTAAACAATGAAACAGTTAATAGTAAAAAGTTTTGATAATCTGTGGGACCTTGCAAGAACCAGATAACCCATTTGACCAATAAAAGTGAATCCAGTGCACTATTGCAGATCAGGCATCATAGTACAGTCTATAAAATTGTTAGAACAGTATTAGTTCATTCAAAGGACAATAGGTGTCACTAGCAGTTCAAAGCATAATGACACTTGTCAATTTCCATGCAAGAAGCAGATAACCCACAATTTCAAGAAGTCCGAGTCGTCTCCGAAGGGGGATTGGTCAGTCTGACAATGTGCCGAGTAGTGATGAGGCAAGTGTTGCAGAGGGTTCCGAATCTGAACTTGATCAAATATCATCCGATAGTGAGGAAAATTAAGGCTGAATGCTCAATGTGGTGTATTAAATTGATATTTGTATGCAATCCGTACTAGAGTTTTTGCATTAAGGTACAGTACAGCAAAGCAGTTAAAGTTCTGTTGATCCAAAGGTCAGGGGTTCAGGCCCTAGTACCACCATGGTGCCACTGTTGGGCCCTTGAGCAAGGCCCTTAACCCTCAATTGCTCAGTTGTATAGAAATTATAAATGTAAGTCACTATGGATAATGGTTTCTACCAAATGCCATAAATGTAAATATAATACTGAGTACATGATACTGATGAATTAATGAGAGCTGCGCAATAGCTTATTTAGGTTATAGCTTAATGGGCATTCTCCTTGAGTAAATAACTAATTATTCTTGTTGTGTGTCTTTGTGGCAGCCATGATGAAATGGCTAAGAAAGACCTTCCAGCAGTAATAAACTTCATCACAAAAACCACAGGACAGGAGCAGGTTTTCTATGTTGGCCATTCTCAGGGAACCACCATTGGTAATGTATTAATCATTCTTACAAGATAAGACATGGCTCTTGATTGAGTTTTGTTATTGCTTAATTCTGTATTTTGAACCATAAATTGTGTACACTTCTGTTTGCTGTTTAAGAAGCAAGTTAACACTTTTATAAAGTTATTTATGAATCATTTATTATTTCAACATTATGAAAGTATTTGAAAGAAATATGTAGTCATCAACATCTGAAAGCACCAAAAAACAAACATAGACAAAGATGCTATTCCTAATCTCTGACCTGTACTTTTTGTTTCTTTTTAGCCTTCATGGCTTTTTCCACAATACCAGAGCTGGCTAGTAAAATCAAGATGTTTTTTGCACTGGCTCCTGTAGCCACAGTTGCCTTCACAAACAGTCCTCTTGGAAAACTGAGTATCCTCCCAGAGTGTGTCATCTGGGTGAGTATGAGTTTTTAAAATCCATTGCTGCACATATACTATATTCATCTGTAACATATGGCATTCCTTTCAGATCTTTAACGTTGTATATGTTTTATTCATATAATTCTCAGGAATTATTCGGGGAAAAAGTCTTTTTTCCTCAGGGTCCTCTCATCAAGTTTTTTGCCACCGAATTCTGCAGCAAGAAACCAGTCAGCATACTGTGTGGAAACATATTTTTCCTCTTGTGTGGTTTTGATGAGAAAAACCTGAATATGGTAAGTTGTTCAACTGTGGGGCCTTTTTCTAGGATAAAATATATAAATGTTACCCACTCCAGCATAATATGGATTAAATAGGAAATTTTACATATGGAGATATTGATCTATTTGTAAAGAAAATTTCATATACCTCAAAATAAGGTATAATACATGATTATAGCATGAAAATTTACTGAGTTAGATCGGTTTGTATGTGTCTAATCAAGACATGCTACTTTTTAGAAAATAGCAGTTACACTTACAGAACCAGTTTCTGATTGTCTTTATTTGAAACACTCTAGCATTCATAAAGTAAATGAATCTGGCTGTTGACCAATCAGCGCAATCTTCCTAGCAACAAATTTGGGTAATCCTTCTGGGATCCCATAAGTAGGTGGAGTATTCTGGTACCGAATATGGATAATAAGGAAATACCCTGAGCAATCCTCAAAATAAGTGAATATTTCCATTTTTTTACAACAACTTGGACAGGGATCCCTTTCTTAAACAAGAGTTTTATCATGGATAGATTGTGTTTATGGATATTTGAACTTGGTCATGTTGAAGATTATGCTTTGAAGGATGTATTTTGGCAATATTGCATTATCGTCCAGGTACGCCATTTTCAACTTACTTTGGCTCTTACGCAAACACTACCTCGCGACTTAATCTGTATTATGCTGGAGCGGTTCACAAATGTAGTTTTTCAGTAAAAGTAAATAGCCATAACATCTTCGTCCTCTCTTCCCTCACCAGACCCGAACGCCTGTGTACACAACCCACTGCCCAGCTGGAACTTCTGTCCAGAACATGGTGCACTGGGCTCAGGTCAGCAAGGCTCCTATTATCTCAAGTCTCTTCATTCTTTTATAGCTCCTCAACATCAATAAAATACATCATTATATAATAACTAAAACTTAAGCAGTGTTTAAAAGCACACTTAAACTTACATTGACTCTTTAGGTCCAGTAAGAGGGCAGAATGTGAGACTGAAGAGAGCGAGAGTATTTCATTGATTTATTTATTTCCAACACAGTCATGAAAAGGATAGCTGATAACAGATAGCACAAATTTACCCAATTGTGATTTTAAATCAAAATTTTCAACCTAATCAGCATTTTGACAATCCAAGGAAACTAGATCTATCCATCCGTCCATCCAGAAGCAAGAATGGAGTCTAATTTAATTTTTAATAAAACCAGCTGTATTAAATTTATCTGAACCATATATTTTCCTAAATAATATTTTATATCTTGAAAGGCTATAAAGAGTAAGAAACTGATGGCATATGACTACGGAAAAGCTGGAAATATTATTCATTATAATCAGGTAAGAGTACACTATTAAAAATACTATCAAATTAAATATCCATTACAGGTTTGCTATACCTTATAAGCAGAAATCAGAATACAAACACAAATTTAAGTGTTTAAGATGTCTCCCGGCCAATTGTGTTATTACTTCATCAGACATCCCCTCCTGTGTACAACGTGCGGGACATGAAGGTGCCCACAGCACTGTGGTCTGGGGGACATGACACACTAGCAGACCCGAGTGATGTTGCAGTGCTTCTCACACAGATTCCTAACCTGGTGTTCCATCGTGACATCAAGCACTGGGAGCACCTGGACTTCATCTGGGGACTGGATGCCCCACAAGAGATGTATGAGCCAATGATCAAGCTGATGAGACAGCATGTCTGACCACCTTTTATCTGCTAGCAATAACTACTTATTGCTTAAGCTGCTCATCTCTAACTGTAAAACAACGAGCACTATGCATTTCTACTGGTATCGTCAGGGAATTATGGGAAAGGCCAACTAATATAGGACCAATTTTTAAGCCTTTGTGTTATGGTGTATTGATTTAAAGTTTCTAACTGTACAGCAACCAGCACTCCGCATTCCTTAATGATATCATTAGGGAATTATGGGAAAGGCCAGCTAAAACATTACATCCTTTTACATCATTTGCTTTTACCTCAAATTTTCTCTTACTTCATCGAACTCATTATTTGATTTAACACATCATTTAATTAGTAACCAAGCCACTAACACAGCTGCTTTTTTAAATGAATGTATCCAAATGCCTTATTGAGCCAGTGGTTAATAAGAAACTATTTCCCCTAATGTGTTTCATAGGGTATGCTGTATTGAATGTGAATATTGCATTTTAGCCTTGAATTATACATTAATCTTTAACTCATATGTTTCATTCTGAGATAAAAATTACTTTTTACATTTTCTAACAGCATCAACCAAAGCATTACTTTATAATCAGTGGCTGGATTCAAACCCAAAAACCATTCATAACTTAATAAAAACCATACATCACATTTAATTCAATTTAGTTTATTTTTTGTTTTACCGTTTCAAGCGCAAGGAAAAGTATTAAATGTACAACACTGATTTCTTACTATATTACAGAAATACATTAATTATTTAAAAAATACTATCAGATTCATGTTGTTTGTGACAGAAAGAGGCTTAACATAATAGTTTAATACACTTAAAATCCAACTGGAAATACAGGGCACATGTGCAAAAATGTGGTTTAAATCATTTAAAAATATTTGCATGAATTGCAACCATGGTGAAAAAAACAACACGGTAACCCTGACACATTAAACACAAAACATCAGTAACAGTCAGTAAATACAGTCAGTCATTTCATAACAACCCTGTGTAATCATTCTCACCTAATACAGTTCAGTACATTAAACAGGAATACAAGTCTCTCTTTCTGTGTCAAGCCTTTAACAAAAAAAACAAGAACAAACAAACAAAAAAAAAAGTAAAAAGCATGTGCATTTTATTGCTGACACTGAAGCGTAGGCCATTTCACATCACACCTGTACACCGTATCCTAAAGATCCATGTGCACTCAAAATAGGCAATGTTATCATTTGTTTTTTTCCAACATTGCAGCAATTTTATTGAATTTCCTTCTGATTGCAATATCCAGTGGTGTTTCTCCATCCTGTAAAAAAAGACAAATGTAACCATAACAATAGTGTTTACTCTTCAGGCCACATCACTCTACATTGGATTATTTTTCTACATGTCATGTTATGTATATTCCTTATTTATTTCACTATGGTTAATATAGAACAATATATCTATGTATTTTACCATCTTTATACCCTCATGCATTTAAAAACAATTGGGACTTACTTTGTTTTCTATCAAAATATCTGCTTTTGCCTCCAGTAACACTGGAACGAGTAAGTGATTTTTAGACCGGCAAGCATAATGAAGTGCAGTGTTGCCTTTCTGTTAAAGAAACGAACATGAGCAACATACCATGTCTACGTGGACAACCTTTTGGGACTACAAACCAATGTTAAGCATTACTCACACAGTCTACAGCATCAATATCTGCTTTACACTTCAACATCATCTCCAGCAGCTGCATATTCTGCTTCTGTTTCCTGTTCTGTTAAAGTGGTAAAACCAGTTATCTAATGCATTTTTATGGAAAAAAAATGTGGGTTGTTTTACAGTAATTATCATCTTATCTGATGTGTAAGTCAAAAATGTGTCAGCATGCATGTGCTTTTCTATGAAAATACATTTTCCACATTCTTAAGCAGATTCATGCTTAATGTAGAACAAGTCACCTTTAACAGTAAAAGTATACCTTACCAATATTAGATACCCAATCAATAAGATGGGCATGAGAATAACAATCATGAGGTAATCCAAGAAGGAAAACGTCCTTTTAGCAACATAGTGTAAGCAAGTCCTTTGTTTCTAAAGACAGAAAAGTATCCTTTTATTCCATGCCAGCAGATACAAATCCTTTTACCATTTCACACAATCCAATATGACATTTTAACTAATCTTAAAAAGTCACTACATGGATTACTGCACAAGCTTCAGACATACAGTCGTCTGCCATACCTTGTTCTTTATGGATATGTCAGCTTTTCTATCTAAAAGGTATCTGACAGTGTTGACATTTCCACCCCTACAGGCAGCTATAAGTGGGGTGTCTCCATGTTGTTCATCTTGAACATTTAATTTCTTGGCATCAGCCTTGAGCAGTTGGTACACCTGGTGGACTTCACCCCTGTAAGCTGCTTCGCAAATAGGCTATAGGGGAAAAAGAAAGGAGGACAAATGCATGTAAATGTGTGCTATGGTAGATCCTATAACAACAGAATCAATAAATAATATAGAAGTACATCAATATAGGTATCATCTGAAGAACTAAATGTTATAATCAAGCATATAATACAGATGAAAATAGGCTAGAAATTTCTTAAAGACTGCTCTAATACACATGAATATGAAAAACAATTTCCACACTCATGCTAGAACTTGATTCTGTGCAGAAGCAATGCTTTGATTCATTACATAAACCTTTTTTCAGATCTAGCACAGCCAATACACCAATACATTTTAGATTATGCCACCTATTCTATCCTGTACAGGTGGAGTTATGTGTTACACATTCAGAGTTTGCAGCAATTTGCTAACTAGGTTTAGTGTATTTATGAAATACATGTACCTTTTACTTATATAGGGTAACATTTAATATTGTAGCATGTCTTTGAAGCAAGTTAGATCCCTTCATTATTATTTAACACTTAACACAACATTTCAACTGTGTGTCCATTTTGTCCATGGGCATTAACATTAACATTATAAGAGCCTCCATTCTCCTTCAAAGACCTTCCATTAGATTTTGGAGAGTGGTTTTAGGGGTTTGTGCCACAGGAGCATTAGTGAGGTTAGGCACTAGTGTTAGGAATAAGGTTCTGTGTACAGTTATCATTCAAATTCATCCCAATAGTGTTCAGTGTGGTTTAAGCCTGGGCTCAGGCAACTTGAGTTCTTCTGCACAAACCTTTATGTCTTTATAGAGCTCACTTTGCACTGGGGCAGTAACACACCGTGACAGGTTTGGGCATGGTCATGCTGTAACCAGTTTGGGCCTCTTAGATTCAGTGAAGGGAAACACATTCTCTACAATTGTGCATTTACAACCTTGTAGGAATAGGTTGGAGAATACACTTCTTTTTTCAAAACCATTTTTTATATAAACAGGCATTCTCTCACCAGATTTTTTTCTGTAAACTCTGAAAACACAAACTATTTCCTGATGATTTATTAATACTACTAATGCTATTATTATAGAATCCTATAGATAACATTAGAACAAATATTATTATAACCCTTTCAACTAAAACTACTATGCTTTTACAGTAAGTGAAATATGTGGTTTTGGGTTCAAGATCACTTTAGCCAAGTCATGACCAACCGACAGCGTATGATACCTAACTCAAGACAGGTATGATGGGGTAAAACCAAAACAACACTAACCCCACACAATGTCAAGTCCATAATAACTCTGAGACCAAATGTGGTAATTTGCTGGTTGACGTATCTTTCAAACCATCATTAAAATAAAATTAAAATAAACTAATAATCTACTTTGGCATAATTTTTTTTTGCAAGTAAGTACACAGAACATAAGCTAAATGGGACATGCTAAGTATAACCATTCACACGGCAGTGTGTTATATATATACATAGTGCACACATGGTATGGGGGTGGCTGGGAACATGTGTGATTTAAATAAAATGAAACAGTTTGCTAGTTAGAGAAATTATTTAGTACAGTACATTGTTCATTGTTTAATTGTGTAGAAAAAAAAACAATCACAGACATACCACAAAACTATTTTCATTTAACATTCCAACCTTCTGGCTTTATTAAAAACTTACAAAAATAAAAAAGGAAGAAAATTGTAGTGAAATGCAGCTATTTTTACAAATCAAACAGAGGAATAAATATGGAATCGTTAAATTCTGAGGACAATATTATGGATTCACCAAACAAACACCACTAGTACTTTGCAGTTCTAAAACAAACACCTGTATCTGATTACAGCTGCTAATTAGTCTGCAGTTACTGCTCTCACTGCTTCAGGTAAAAAAATAAATCTAACACTAAAGACAAAAAAATCTACATTTTCAGACAAACATAATCAATCAGACTTGAACTTTAACAGCACAGTGGTTCAAAAAATTAATACAATTTCTAATTGGTGGTCAACTGAATTCATGTCCTGTATGTCCCCATTATATGCATTTCTATAAAGGATCATTCCATGTGAATTCACCTAGAGGTTCCCAGGTGACCATCTCAGAATCTGAAAATGGTAAATTGCAAGTGGCAGGCCGACAAATGGGTACTAGCCTGTGATCTTTAAATGAACATATATCGGAAGGTTTATGAACTAGGACCTTGAAATTTTGCATGTGTTCATGTTGAAATATGTTCTGTGTCTGGTTAAAGTTTCATTGAATTCTGAGATGGTCACCTGGCAAGTTTTCTGAAAGCTAGGTGATTTGATAGGGAATGACCCTAAAATATGATTTATGACTTGGAATGTCCATGCCTTATACCTCGGGGGAAATAAAAAAGTGTGATTAAAAACAAACCCTGCTGAAAACAGAAGTGAAACATGAAATTAGTCAGAGGACAGTTATTTTTGATTGACAAATTAATCCATAATAGATGAAAAGGAACAAAGATATTCAATCAGTTAATCCGACTGATGTCATCAAGACAACGGAATGTGAGACAGTAACATATCACGGTGCACACCTCTCAAGCTCATTAACATAAGTACAAGTACATAATATGCTTAACCTGGCACTATGATATAGTACATATTATGTATAATTTTACATCATGCTTTAATTCATTACATTAAATATTACCATTTTCAAAGTTAAGCAAGTAACAATATAACACACCTATAGCAATTCCCCTAGAACTCATTTCGATACAGTACACACACATACATATATATATATATGGAGCATGGACGTATATGTGCTGTTGAATTTCTTCTGCTTCTTTGGACCAAGAGGCACAGCCAGAGGAAAGAACTGTATGACAACAATTTTCACGTACTGTGTGTGTGTATATATATATATATATACATATATATATATATATATATATATATATATATATATATATATATACACA
>JAOUQZ010000051.1:17067932-17079086 GCA_028564935.1 Neosilurus hyrtlii
ATGGCCTGGCGAGCTGTCCAGGGTGTACCCCGCCCTCGCCCAGAGTCGGCTGAGATGGGCGCCAGCCTCCCCGCGAACCTAATTAGGAACAAGCGGTTCAGAAGATGAATGAATGATAGTTTGAATAGTTACTATGGTTCAGGTAAACACTGTAGCATGAAACACTTCCTCATTGTGCTGGGGAAGGTTTGGCACTTTTGGCTTTCCATACAGCAGGACTCACTGTAGTGTCACTGGTTCCCCACCCACGTTATGTGTCCAAGAGCCTCTGTGCTGCTGCTGGGCTCTTACAGCAGGCTGTCGATGTTTCAGGCGTAGCTGCCGTAAACCTGGCCTGTCCTTTTGTCGCAAGGGAGAAGTACGCTGTGTATGAAATCCAGATGTGAAGCGAATCACGGCTTTTGTGAAGGGAACGAGGCGCGTGTTTTCCAGAGGCGAGTCTGGTGTTGTGTAAGCATGTGCTGCATGTGAGGAGGACAGGAGCGCCAGAGGGATGCGGAGCATGGGACACCAGCAGTCCACCTACTGGTAAACACATCTGTACAAGCTTTATTTATTTATTACTTACCATTTTATATGGGCTGATCATAGCCCTGATTTGTCTCCTTTTAATACAGGATCACAGTGCTTTCTGTCTGGGTTCCTGCACATTTTAAATCACAGGGCTGATGATTACTCACATCATTCATTAATCAGGAATAAGAGTAATCAGGCTGTTTATGTCACATCAGGATCATGTAGGTTCCTCAGTGGGTGAAAGAACTGCAACTCTTCCTGTTACACTTTTACTCTTAGAACAGCATCAGATGTACTGTGTATGTAAATCAGTGCATGTTATCAGTGAGATATTTATGGTGGGCCACACTGTCCTGTTCATGTGCAGCAATTTAAAGGAAATGCTTCAAAAGTTCCATTTCGAACCTTATTCAGAAACGGTTCCAGACTAGAACCCCTACAGGAAGTTAAGGATCCAAGAAGACTCAAGTGAAGGTTGGTGATCGTAATGTTTGGGGTATGGACCGGGTTTGTCACCCTGTTATAGAGAAATCCAGAATGTACTGAAGCTTTATGAATACAGATCGTGGACGTTTCCTTTTTCACAGGAGTGTTTAGTATGGGTGCTGGTAATGTTTAGTCAGCACTAAAGGTATGGTATGCTGCACAACCACTTATTGCTTCAGTCACGTTGACAATGTCTATTCTTTTTGACTCTTTTCTAACAAGCTCGGTGGCATTCAAAAATCTCCAAATGTGTGACAAATGTGTTGCTGAATGGGATGGGTCCAAGACTTTTGGGATTGTATGGCAATGCATGTAATTACTTTCTATTAAAAAAATTTAATTTTTTAAATAAATCTGTATTTTAATAATTGTTCATCCCATTACGTCAACTACTTTTTTTGACTATTTTAAGAAGATAGATAGTTGTATATTAGGGATTATTTTCAAAAATTAGGTGCATTCAATTGTTTTCGGCACTTTGAATTTAGGATACCTCCCCAAGAGGAGGACAGCGCCATGGCAGAGGCCGCAAGCAGCTATCGCCAGGCATAAGAAGTAAAAACATGTTTTTTTTTCGTACTAGTAGTAATATAAGTAATATGTAGTATTTTTTACTTTAGATGCGTGTGTTGGTAAATTGCTTCTGCTTTTGACATGTGAAATACATACTACCATACGAAAGTGTGAATTAAAGCAGGATAATGGAAGAAATAACAGTATACAGATGTTAAACTAACAAATCAGATATAAATGAACGAACTTCTGAATAAAAAAAAAATAGGCACATCTGCACATAATACTACATTACATTTACATACATCAGACAAATATCTGCTCATTTACATTAATAAAACAATATTTTTTATCCTTGTTTATCTGTTTATCAATCCTTGTTTATCTGTTTCTTTTTTTTTGTCTGCCCCGTTTGACCTTTTGCACTACAATGGCGCCCCTTTGTGAGGAGTTATAACTTGTTTTAGTTTTTCCCATGATAAAGGGTTCGTGAAGCATCACTTTTTGATAGGAACAGACTTTAACTCTGCATGCAAGCTTTTAGTAACTTTTGGTTTAATTCCCCTTCAAGTCAATCTCATACGCCAATCTACTACCACTGCTGTTAATTTCACATGCACTTGTTTACTAATGTGCTTCTGTAAAAAGCAGAGCATGCCCAGTAGACATGGCACAGTCTTTTAAAATATGAGTTCTTAATTGAGTACTGTATATGCAAGTTAAAAGAATAAAATGCAGACATATGTATTCTTTTAAACATGTAAGAGAAATTCAACTCTTTTTAAGAATATGACTCCCTTAAAAAGAAAATTCAGAGCATTAGTCTGTCTGAACCTGGTGGCTGTCCATGTTACACGATCATCTGCAAATGGACTGAGGCAGTTTTTCATCACTAGTCACCCATGCACATGATTTATGTAATTTATGTTGATGGAAAAGCTGACAAATCAGATGTGTGAAGTGATGCATTAGATTTGATCAGAGTAAAATTACTTGTATACATCTCCAGGTCTTTATTCTTATTCCACATCCATTTACCATGTTGCCATGGCATCATCAACATGAGTGCCACGGTGTATTCATTAAACAAAACGCTTCGGCTGCTGTGTCCCTCATAAACCGAAAAGTGTGGCTTGGTGATGGAGGAGTGAAAAAGAAGAAAAGTGTCTATGGTTCGCTAAGGTGTGTCCTTTGTGCAAAAGCCCACCAAGTCTTCCTCTCTCTCTCTTTTTTTTGTTCCACAACTGATATTCATGACTCACCATATTTTTCTGCATGGTTACAAGCTGTCATAGCAACTGTAGCACAATTTCTGCCCTGAATAGAAGTGTGTATAGCTGTTTGGTACAAAAACCTGTGTTTTATTGACAAATCTATTTAGTAATCTCTCTAAGGAGACTGATGCACCCCCACATTATTACCCTATAAATGAATTAAGGAATACTATCTGAAGCTGTGGTGTCAAACTCAGGACAATAGCTTAATTCAGCACATAAAGGAGTTGATTGACAATGTTAAGTGAGCTATAATGCTAAACTCTGCGGTGCTGTGGACCTTGAGACTGACATACCTTATCTAAAAAAACTGATAGAAGCTTTGGTATGAAGGTTGGTGTTTGTTTGAGTGATGGAAAGTGGAATCAGAAGGTAAAATGAAAGGTCTGCATTTAGCAGCCTTTTATGGCCTCTTAGGATGCTGTATCGACCCAGTGGCCTCGCAGCAGACAGATTGTGATGTCCTGATGTCAGAGCTGACACATGTATTTCCCCCTCCCCAGTAAGGAATCATCTTGGGAGATGACAGATGGAAACATTAGGAAGATCAGAGTCTGCCAGCCTGCATCCTAAAAGCATCATGGAGCAGGAGTTCAGCTTCAGCACACTGGTGAGTGACAGGGGATGGAAAGGAGTGTGTGTTGGGGTGGAGTGGTTAATGGGTCAGTTCTCTGAGTGCTGGGGAAGAGTGTGAAGGGGCCAAAGACCTGGAGTGTGTCTCTGACTCATCCATTAGCATGCTCAATGCAGCTGCCCTATCATTCACATCCTTCCATCCTGAAGTGGGAGGGAGTGAGGAAGGAAGGAACGGATGTAAGCCCCCTTCACACTTTGCTTTCCTTCTTCATGAATAGATAATTAAAGACAAAGAGTGCGTTATCATCATTTGGTTCAGTAAATACATGTGCCCTCTTGCCTCTTTCCCATCACTGAATAACAACTCTGGAGCTATTTGTGAAGCATCAATTAAGCTTGGCATTGTTGTTCATTGCTTTGTACTGAAGTGAAACTGGTCGTCATTTCCAGCATGTATTGAGTGCTGAGCCAGTCTTCCTTCCAGCTCTGTGGTGCTGTACTGAATGTTAATAAAAAGCCCTCTCTCCACTATGACCATTCAAAAGAGACTCTGTTTGATTAGTACTATGGGTCCCGAGGGCCACTGCTTGCGGCTTCCGGTCTGTCTTGATTCTGAAAGAGCTCTGAGAATGAAGAATAGACAGCTCTAATTTATATGTGTGTCTGTGTTCTCATTCTGCAGAAGAAGCTGGCAGCTGAGCCGGACTATACGGATGTGAGTCTGCCTGCGGTGGAGCGTGTGCGAGCGCTCAGTAAGATGGGCTACAACATTGAGATCAGTGAGGACATTGCGCCACGACGCTACTTCCGCTCAGGGGTAGAGATGGAGCGCATGGCTGCCGTCTACCTAGAGGAGGGAAGTCTAGAAAATGCTTTCGTCCTTTACAACAAATTTATCACGTACGTACCATACAAAGTTTTCACATGCTTTTTCCATCATGTTACAGGATAACTATGGTAAAGATAATATATATGAAGTACACTTAATCTGTAAGGCAGAGAGGGAATGTGATACGGACTTGTACAAAGGAGGTATTGTTGTTCATTTTATTATTATAGCAGCTGTAAGCTTTTTTTGTTTGTATGTTTTGTGTTATATCTTGAATATATGTAAAAAATTCAAGCCATCACACATCTTCTCTTAAAAATCTACCAGCACATCTGAGAGAAAAGGGGGGTATTTGCAACATTTTTTTCATGTTTACTAGGCTTTCAGATGGATTATACAAAAGATTTAATGGCTATGAATTAGCTAGCTAGATTGTTAAATTCAACTAGTTTATGTTCAAAGTTCATGTTTGTCAGTTGGTCATTATGAGTTCAGTCACATCCCATGTTGAATGGAACTTATATTTCCATTTAAATTAGATGTATCATTTGCAAATTATTTAGTCTTTTTTATTGAGTACAGAATATTTGGTACTGGTTTCGGTTACTACCTATTGTTTAGTTGATGGTGACAGACTTTCCTGAAATGGAATCACTATATTTTATACACGTCCCAAAATAAGCTCCTCATGATCATACATGAATTTTACAAGAATTTCTGTTATTTGTTGTTTGTTCCGTGGTATTTGTGAATTAACCTGTATGACCTGCTCCATTCCTCTTTGCTGAGTGGCTTATGTTTCAGGCACAATAAACACAAACTTATCATATGAATTGATCACCCCTTCATTTTCAGTGGTATTGCAAACATCAAAAATCCTTGCCATGATCTTTATATACAGAAGGTAGAGAAAAGAGTCACCACTTTGAATCCTGAAATGAAAACACACACAAAAAATATTTTTCAGCTATATTTACTCAGTGCAACATGTAACAGGAAAAAAGAATCGCCATGATTGTTAAAGGACCACTTCCTTTTAATAATACTTATATAACTGTAAATTCAATCCAATACTAATCAGATACTAAATCAGTAAGTAATCACCTTCAGTGCACACCAACTAATTGTGTTCCACCTGTGATCATTCTGATTAGTTCAAGATTAAAAACATTAGTAGGGCAGGGGTGGCTTAGTAGTTAAGGCAATTAGTTACTTGTCCAAAGGTCAGTGGTTCAGTCCCCGATATCACCATTGTTTGGCCCTTGAGCAAGGCCCTTAACTCTCAATTGCTCAGTTGTATAAAAATTATTATTGTAAGTCGCTCTGGATAATCTGGATTCTGCCAAATGCTGTAAATGTAAAAAAAAAAAAAAAACAGTGATTCCCAGAGCATTAAGGGCTTGGTTGTTTAACTGTATGCAAACAATCAACTATGGGTGGCAAGGAATTGGCTAAAGATCTCAGAGATAGCGTTGTAGTGAGGGACATGTCAGGAGATACAAAATCTTTATAAAGACTTTATAAATCCTTTGGAACACAGAAAAGTCCATAATCAAGAAGCAGAAAATATTTGAAACCACTAGGACCCTTCTCATATGGAATATTGAGGAGGAAGCTGGTTAGAGAGGCTACCAGGAGGCCAGTGGCATTTTTTTTAAAGCTGTTACAGGAGTTTTTGGCAAAGCATGTTCACAGCAATATCACAAATGCTACACAAATGTGTTTCTTGTCAGGGTTGCAAGAAAAAAGCCAAGTTTCCATTGAGCTTTGCTAAAAATACACCTTGCAAATACCTAGACCAAATGGAAAAAATATAGAAAGAACAAAAATATTGTCAAATTCTTGAGGAAACCCTGTTGCCGTCTGCCAGAAAGTTGTAAATGGGAAGAAAATTTGCCTTCCAACATGAAAATGACCCAAATTTGACCACACAGGCTGACGGAGAAGAAGATGCATGGCCTAGTCAGAGCCCAGACTCAAACCTAATTAATAATCTGTGGAATGACTTGATTGTAGTTCACCAGCAGACACTCCAGACTGCACTTGAAGAGTTTTGTAAAGAAAACTGGGAAATATTGTACAGTCTACATATGTAAAGTATTCCAACAGACTCATGGCTGTAATCAGAACAAAATGTGTTTCTAAAAATAGTTTTCTTTTCAACTAATGCTATTATATTTTTTACTTGGCTCTGATGAGGAAAAAAAAAATTCAGGCCCAAAAGCAACAAAATGTGAATATTTTTAAGGAGGGTAATTCTTTTCTATACCCACTGTATACTAGAAGCGGAAGCATCAGAAGCATCAGAGCACCAGTTCTAACTTGGGAGACAAAGTGACATTGGCTGACTGTAAATGATGATCCTTGTAAATAGTTCCACATGGGAAAGAATCATTCAAAAATGTTATTAAAAGCAGTAGCTCAGTTCTCGTGCAGTCTGCATGCTTATGAAAAGAATTTTGTTTCTTATTATTTTTTTAAATAAATGATGGGTTCTGTACTTATACTGTACCGAAATATATCAGGAGCTTAGTCCTCCAATTTTTTTTTTAAATTTATTTTATTTTATTTATTTATTTATTGCTTTTAAAATACAGTGCTTTGTGTTTGTTCACTCCTGGCTGTTGTCATTTTGTAGTTTGTTTGTGGAGAAACTCCCTAGTCATCGGGACTATCAGCAGTGCAACGTCCCAGAGAAACAGGTCATAATGAAGGTAAGCACTGGGTAATGGAGCCCAGTGATGCTGAACACACTGTAACACTTCTTAGCATTCTGCTTCATTAGCACAGTCACACTCGCTCCCACTGAGACATCACAAAAAATATTTTCAGTGTACTGCTCTTGTTGTGTAGGCAGTTCAGTCTAGAAATGCAGACTCACTGCGTGGTGCGTGTCAGGTCAAAATCCTTTTTTAGGCAAATGGAGTATTTTTGTTTGTTAGAAAATCTGTCACTTCCGTTTTATTTGGTTTACTGTCTTTTTACTATTCAGTATGGTCTTGATTCTTGGCTCTTTTTGAAACTGTTCTCTTTGCTGTAAGAAGAATTTCTTTCTGTTGTAGGAACAGATTCGTTAAACTGCCATGTCCTGCTGGCTTGAACACTAAATAATGGGAGTGCCTTGAAGTGGGTGGGCAGAAATATCATATAATTTGACTTTTAAGGAACCTTAAAAAAGACAGTAGATTTTTCACCTTGCACTTGCGCTACACAGACTACAAACCACCTCCAGAATGTTGACAACCTCTCAGATGACTATCAAATTAATATATCTTTGCGATATCACTATGATACCATCATTTTGCCTAAAGCAGCTATTCCTCAAATATATACCTTTATTTTACACCCTCAGTTTCACGCAGTGTGTTTTTTTGTAGAAATTGCAAGAAGTGGCTTTTCCACGCAAGGATCAACTGAGGAAACTCCTTCATGAAAAATACAGCAAAGAGTACAGTGATTATGTGAAGAGACAGGTAAGCTCATTACAACTCTAAGCCCACATGTTTCACCATTTTGTATTTAAAGCTGCCCTAGTTTTTACATCCAGAAGAGACATGAGTATGCATTTAAAGTAATTAGAGCTAGAACATTTTGTGTTTCTATATGTGTTCTTTTGCTGTGTGTGTTTTCAGAGTCAGACTGTGCCTGTGGCTGTGTGTGGAGACCAGTTACAGAGACTCTCTTTGCTGGAGGAAGAGAAACAGCGCGTGGCACATCTGAGAAAGATGCAGCTGGAGTCTGAACAGTTCCGCTATTTCGAGGACCAGCTGCGGCGTCAGGAGCAGGCCAATTGTAAACAGGATGCCGGCCCTAAAGAACCTGAACAAACGGATGGCTCCTGCCTGTCCCAGACTCCAAAAAACCACACACACCTTGACCCCAACCGGAACAAACAAGCCACACCTCTCCCCAAACCTGCGGCCACTTTAGCAGCAGTCCAGAGTGAGTCACCCAAGACGACTGCTTTGTGTGCTCACCTGGCTGTGTTTAAAAACTGTTTGTGTGTAGTCAGTGAATGTGTATGCATGTGTCTATCTAGACCAGCAAGTGGAAGGCCTGAGGCGGGTTCTAATTCCTAGAGACCTGACGTACAGGTTCCTGCTGCTGGCCGATCGTAACACAGCCAGAGGCATTGAGACATGTGGCGTGCTTTGCGGAAAACTGGTATTCAATTCACTTTCATTGTATTGTGTTTCATTTCTTAATACTTTTAACAATGGACCTTGTGTCCCAGCAGAATCACAGAACTCCAGATATAATATTTGAATTTGAATTCATGCCTATAAATGAGCATGAGCCAAGTCGAAGCGTATCTACTGCACATGCCCCAACCAGAGAAAATCCCTTGTGTGCAAAAACTAGTTGCAAAGAAATATATAATATATAATACGGTGTATAGATAAGATTGTGTTCATTAAATATGGTCAGTGGTATGGACCTCAAACAACTTAATGCTCCTTATGTATACTTTATGCTCTTTAGTATGCCGGCTTCATCTAACCATCCATTCATTGATGTGTTCAAGGAAGAAGCACATGAAATGCTTATCCAGTATTGTGAAAGAGATTTTTTAGTCATGGTTTTTGTTCCATGTCTATACATAGTCCAACTTCACTTTATTTGCATTTTCTGGTGCAATAATAGCTATGTTTAAACGAGCTGTGATGATACAGAAACTGGGTTTGAGTATATTCATAACCTGCCCACTTCTCATACAATGGTTCTATAAACATTGGATAAAAAAATTGCAGTTTGGCTTTGTTTGCATAGTTGTATAAAATTAATTCAGACTAAGAATGAAAAAAAAAAAAAACAACCATCCCCTGTGTTCTTTTTTTAACCCCCAGACACACAACGAGTTCATGCTCACCCATGTGATTGTGCCCAAACAGTCATCTGGGCCAGACTACTGTGACATGGAGAATGTGGAGGAGCTGTTCGGGTATCAGGACCACCATAACCTACTTACCCTCGGCTGGATCCATGTAGGACACCTTTTGCCATTCTCATTGTCTCATTTTCTTTTCATCCAACTATTTTTTATTGGTGCAGAAAACAAAGTACAGATTTGAGAGATGAGTCATTTTCAAATTATAATGGGATGTTATTGAAAAACTGTGAGGGTTTATTCAAAATGACCCTACTGAGTTGCTTCTATTACCTGCTGGATTGAATATAATGGTGCTTCAGGCAGTGGGTCGCCATGGTAACATCCCTAATCATTCTCAGTCCCAGTCAAGTCACCTAGTGTTCATGCAAAGCACAATTATGTAATGATGCTGGTTATTAATGAGGGTGTGTGTGTGTGTGTGTGTTTATATGCATGCCTACAGACACATCCCACACAGACAGCTTTTCTTTCCAGTGTGGATCTGCACACACACAGCTCGTATCAACTGATGCTGCCTGAGGCCATTGCTATTGTCTGCTCACCCAAGCATAAAGAGTGAGTATAATCACAGTCTGTCCACTCCATCTCATAGTTGCCATGCAGGGAACATGACCAGGTTAGTTTTTCTTATTGGCACTACTCATTATGAATAAACAAACCATCAAAGCCCTAAATTAGTTTTTCAATTTTGATTAAATCACTGAATATTTCATTTAAGACCTTTTTTGACAGACACCACGGTTGTTATAATGATGAAACCATTACTACAGGTCTAAATAATAATTATAGCTAGAAAAATTCCTGAAGAAATTTTGAGATGTGGCTGCAACTGCTGCCAGAAAATACTTGAAAACTGGTGTGCTGAAGTGTTCTGAAATTCCTCACAGTTTACACAGGTTTCTAAGTAGCTAAAGGAGAGAGTGAGATGCCGAGTATCGGAAGGGTGCGCTTTTTAAAGTGCCAGCACGCTCTGTGTGTGTGTGTGTGTGTGTGTGTGTGTGTGTGTGTGTGTATGAGTGTGTGCACGAGTGACCTGCACATGTCTAGCGATTAAACTGACAGTTACATTTTAAACTGAAGTAATGTCTTAGGCACACATCTTGCTTTTGGTCTTCTAATTTGAAAACCATCGCAGTGAGGTTGAAGCGTTTGAGAGCTAAGAATTTGGTGAACATGGTGATATAAATTATTTCACTGTACTGTTAAAAGTGTTTAAACAGTCACTATTTAAAGATGACCTTCAAAATGGTTTTAAATGATTTTAAAAAGCTCTATTTTGTATTGTGTTATATTGAGTAATTTCCATTCCAGCTATCAGTCAGAGGCTCGCCATTTCACTTCTACAAGTGCTATTGACTCTAAAGTTACATGGTCAGAACCAGCACACCTCCATTTTTCTCCATTTTGATGTGAAATTTATTGTTGTAGAGTGAAAATTATCGGAATAGAAGCGAGTTAAAAAAGCTTTTTCCAAGGTAATCTTCTCTTCTCATACTGTAAAGGTGAGGTCCCTGTGTCGACCTTGCGCTACTCGACCTACTCGATCTCAAGGTCGAGTTTTAATTCGAGTTAATCAAGTTTGAGGTCGAGTCCGGTTTAGTCTGGTTGAGTCAGGCTGAGCCAGGTGTACTAAGTTTGTGAAAAATTTTTTACGTCAAAAATTTTCCACAACTGCCTCCTCGACCTTGGGTGCAAGATGAAGTCAAGACCAGTTTACGTAGAAATCAGGCTAAGTCGGTTGAGTTGGAGGTAGAGGTGGACTGAGATGCCGGTCTGTGTTTGCCTCGGAATTGATGTGTAAAGACTGGTTCTCGACCTTGACTCGACTTAGTCCCAACCTAAACTCAACCTCTATCAACCTAAGTCGACCTGTATGACCTCTACTCGGCCTCTACTCGACCTCTACAACGACCTCTACTCGACCTAATTTCGACCTAAACTCGACCTGTTCTCAATGTAAACTTGATTTTTCTGCCAGCTAGACACTTGGTTTGCAAATAAATACAGTTTAGATTTTACACACTAGATGGAGCCAACCAAAGGAACCATTTGAAGGAATAAAATCTTGA
>JAOUQZ010000051.1:17079186-17089520 GCA_028564935.1 Neosilurus hyrtlii
GTGTGTGTGTGTGTGTGTGTGTGTGTGTGTGTGTGTGTGTGTGTGTGTGTGTGGTTACTTTAAGGAATAGAAAACAAGACAAGCATTAGAATATATGTATATATAAATATATACAATAATAATAATAGTAATAATAATAATAATAACGCAGATAAGATATAAATAATATATAAATATATGAACATGAATACAGAATTAGCTTAACGCAATGATAAATGATAAATACCAAATAAGAAAGTGAGGAAAATTACTGTACACATTAGGGACTGTACACAAAAACACTCAAACAGATTCACACCTGTGTACATTGCTGTGGGGTGAGGTGCAGAATTGTGTGACGGTTCCTTAACGGATTTGCCAGAACACTGCTGTTAGTAAATAAACAGTGGAATATTGCACAGCGCCAGACCCGATAACATGTAAGGCACCAACGGAGTCCACAAGAATCACTGAACAGCAGTAACGGAATAACAATGACTGAAGATATTCGTAGATTCACCCTGCAGATTATGACTATTTTTATCTTTACATGAAAGCATCATTATTGTACATGAGAAGGTACGATATTATGTTTACCACAGATGCAGGATAACATTAAATACTCACATTCTCATGGACGCACAGGAATGAGTAATGAATGATGATAATGTCTATATAATTCCATAAGATGCCCGAGCGTGGTCTGAATAATGTCCACAGTGTCTCCTCCGACCAGAATGAAGTCTCCGCTGATGTGAAGCCTCTTCTGGTTCGGACCTGATGATTTGCATATTTAATTGGGTGTGATGGACAGATGACTGGTGTCTTCTGATTGATGCAGAGTGTGGATGTGATGCTGTTCATGTGGAGTCCATGCACAAACTTGGGGCTGTACATGCAGACTGTGCATGAGCTGAAGAGGGGGTGCCTTAAAACTGTTAATGAGTGGGTGACCTTTTGAACAGGGAGGGTGTGTGTGAGGGGTGTGTGGGGTCATCTACCGTGCTTTGTGGATGCAGTGTAAATGCCTGTGATAGAGGGAAGAGAAGCTCCGATGATCATTTCAGCTGTCCTCACTATCCACTGAAGGGTGCAGTTCCGAAACTAGGCAGTTATACAGCTGCTCAGGATTCTCTCGATGGTCCCTCTGTAGAACACAGTCAGGATGGGGGAAGAGAGATGGGCTTTCCTCAGTCTCCTCAGGTGCTGCTGGGCTTTCTTGGTGATGGAGCTGGTGTTGAGTGACCAGGTGAGTTACCCGCTGAGGTTCTCTGCCAGATGAACACCAAGGAATTTGGTGCTCTTTACAATCTCCACAGATAATCCATCCATGAACAGCAGGGAATGGTCACTCTATGCTCTCCTTAAGTCAACATCCATCTCTTTAGTCTTGTCGACGTTCAGAGACGGGTTGTTGGCTCTACACCAGCCTGTTAGCTGCTGTGCCTCCTCTCTGTAAGCTGACTCGTCGTTCTTGCAGATGAGACCCAACATGGTCGTGTCATCGGCCTACTTAATAATGTGGTTGGAGCTGTGCATTGCTGCACAGTCATGAGTCAACAACGTGAACAGCAGTGGACTGAGCACACAGCCCTGAGGAGCTCCAGTGTTCAGTGTAGTGATCCTGGTGATGGTCAGGGACAGGGACGATGGTTGTTGTCTTGAGGCACGTTTGGATGATGGAGCTGCTCGGCGAGATGTTGAAGATGTCGGTGAAAACATCTGCTAGCTGCTCTGCACACTCCCTGTGCACTCTGCCAGAAATGTTTTCTGGTCTAGAAGACTTCCATGGGTTGGCTGCATACAGTTCTCTGCATGTCAGCCGTGGTGAGACAGAGCACCTGGTCGTTAGGGGGAGGGATGGTCTTCCTAGCTGTCGTGTTGTTCTGTGCCTCAAACCGAGTGTAGAAGTCAATTAGCATGTCTGGGAGGGAGGCTGTCACTGTCACAAGCAGGTGGTGTTGTCCTGTAGTTGGTGATCGCCTGGATGCCCTGCCACTTGTGTCGGGAGTCTCCACTTTTCTGGAAGTGGCTGTTTTTTCCCTGGGTGTGTGCAATCTCTGAGTGATATTATTGGCATTATTGAAATTTTCATCTCATCTGGCTGCTTCATATCTCAGCCAACACTGGGCGAAGGCTGGGTACACCCTGAACAGCTCGCCAGCCCTTTGCAGGGCCAACTCACACAACCATTCACACTCACATTCACGGGCAATTTTATTGTATTTCAGTGTGGTATGATATGATTTCATCATTATCATCATTGAGTGTAATGTAATCCCCTAGCATTGTTTTTCTGGTTCACAGTTCTCTACATGTCACATAATGAGAAACAGTGAGTGATATGCATTGCAGTTCCATATGGCAGACTTTCTGTGTACTGCTCACTGTAAAACAATACATCAATGCAGTTGCCACCAAAAAAAAAACTCACCTAAGGCTGTGCAGTTAATTGCTACATCATACCTGTGCGTTCTTGTAGTTTTTTTTTTTTTTGTCTCTGTTACCGGAAATTCACTGCTGATTTGTTAAATTACAGATTTTATGGATACTGTTGCTAAGTACTTAACAGTTCTCATAAATATTAAAAAAAATAAAAAATCTAGCTAACACCAGCATTTACAATTGAATCATTTGGCAGACACTCTTATCCAGAGCGACTTACAATTATCATTTTTATACAACTGAGCAGTAACCCATTGCCTTAAACACTAAGCCACCACTACACTAGCTTTTTTGCTGATGCATTTTCAATAGAAAATAACTTGCATATTTCTTACACATTGTCTTTTTACGAGCCTTTTTTTTGGCTCTTTGGAACCATTTTGCTAAAAGCATTGAAGAAATCTTGACATTAATTTGATGAAATGCAGCCTAACACTATCTGGCTAGATAAAAGCTAGTTCTACTTTATGATTAGCTAGGGATTAGCTGGGTCATTAGGATTATACTTTAGGATTAGCTAGGTCGTGATTTTCTGTATGGAGTTTGCATGTTCCCTTGATTGCGTGGGTTTCCTCTGGGTACTCGGGTTTCCTCACACAGTCCAAAGACATGTACATTAGGCTAACTGGCTGTTCCAAATCGACCCTAGGTGTGAGTATCAATGCTTGTGTTGCCCTGCGATGGTCTGGCGAGCTGTTCACAGTGTACCCCACCTGTCAGCTGAGACAGGCTCCTGCCTCCTTGCAACCCTAATAGGTTTTGGCAAATGACTGAGTGAGTGATTGTTTTAATAGTCCTAATATTTTTTTGTTAGTATTTGGAGTCAGGAGAGTCTGATTATATGAATCAAACAAGTGCCTTTTTGAGACACATTAACACACAGCTGCACTTTTAAGAGAAGTGAAAATCATGTGTCTGATTTACAGATCTGTAAGCATGTGGTTGTGAAGGACGCCAAAACGACAGTACTTGACCTCAGGTGACAGATGAAGGGAAGACACGCTTCAGTAGAAGCCACAGGCCCAGAAGTTACATTTTTATCTTCGGCTACTTGAAGGCTTTTTTTTATTTATTTATTTATTAAACAAAAAAGTACTGTGAAGTGGAGTCTGTGTTGCCCAGATTGCTGTTGGCATCTTGTAATGATGCTGTAAAGCTACTGAGTGATGTTTTTTCCTCTGTCTCTACTTGGTTATGGAATTTTTAATAGCTTGCTTTAGCATTTGTGCCTGTTCAGAAGCAATCTTTTTGGACAGTTTTGTGATCTGACCTGACTGCTCCGTCAGGTTTCATTTTACAGTGTGTCCTGAAGGTGGCATCTTTTAGCTATTAATGCCACAACCAAAATGTGAACTTTTTACCAGGATGCAAAATACTTGTAGACAGTTGCCTTATGTAAAATGATGTGATTATTATTATTTTTTATTTCTTGCTATATACTCAGATATATTTTACCCAATATGTATTTGCTATGTTTGTATCTTGTCAATTAGGCTAAAGCAAATTGTAACAGCTCTGATGTGTAGTCAAGGGACCTCAAACTATTATCAGTATGTATTGTGTAATGTACAGCTAACAGCAGCCATTTCCGGATAAAGAACTTCAGGTCTGTGAAGAGAATGAGGGAGTGGCAGGATTAGGTTATTGAAGGAAATTTAATATGTTGACTTACTTGGTGTTAGTTGTGGTACTCAGGAGTTTGAGCTTTACAATAAATAGTAAAGCTGAACAGCATAAACATACAGATGTCCCTGAGTTTTGCCTCATTTTCTCCTTAACCAAAGTACCTACAGTAGAATAAGCAAAGAAGCCTAATAAGCCTTATTAGAGGAGCTAATGCCATGGAACTATAGAGGCTTGATAGAACCAGTGATCTCAGGTATCATCCTCACATGCTAACATGCTAACATCAAAGAAACAGTGGCTCCTCTTTTATTTTTCAACTCTCCATTACATAGTGGTACAACAGAAAAGTGCAACTTTCTGGGTTTCGGTTTCATGTTTGATGGTGAATGAGTCTTGTTAGGATATTGTGGATATTGTGGGTGCTGTGGCATTGTTTTCCCCCCTTTCTTTTTTGAGGTACGTCTTTGTCTAGGGTTCAGTGGTTCCTCTGAAACCTGTGATGTTTTACTCTGCAACAGGAACTTGTGGGCAATATGATGCAGTGACTGTACAATGTTTTCCCCTTACTGCCATTTTTAAATAAAAGAATGAAAAAAGAACTTGTGAATGTGTGTTAATATTTTTAACAAAAAAACCTTGCTGTTGGGTTTTAATGAAGGTGCTGCCTTCCTGCTCACGAATGTGTGAACCGTTGGAATTTGTGTGGGCAGAGTCTAAGTGGGCAAATAATGAAATGAATGTTTGACTTTTAAGACAGATGGTTTATTTGATCATCTTTGCTTTCAACTTCTTCAGAAATAAGTGTACCTCTTGTGCACTCTGTTACACAGAATAACACAGAATCATTTATATCTTCTCATGGTCTAAAATGGAATCATGCACAGAAAAAAGCCAACACATATAATTTTAGTATGCAGAGCTTTATTCATTCTTGGGGTTATTGTATAGATATCCATACAATCTGTCTCAAAGCCCACAGCATTGAGAAATTACATGCAAGGGATGTCTTATGGTGTTTGGAACATAAGAAGGAGTATGTGAGGTCTGTTCCTCTATAAAACATTATAAAACACATTTCTTTTATTTTCAAGAGCCTCACTAACCCCAGGAGTTTTCCCAATCTGTTCATGTTGCCGGCTTTGCTCACCCAATGTAACAAAGACAATCAATGACAAGAAAAAAATCCAAACATTCACGCAAGTGTGGGCAGTGCAAAGACAAAACAGGAGAGAAACCAGAGGATACATTCACAGTTTACAGGCTAAGAAGCAAGAGCAGAGTTTTGAGGGCTTGGGGCTGGCGAGTTTAAAAGCACTTGCGATGCACAATGGATGGACCGGCTTCATCATACTCTTGCTTGCTGATCCACATCTGCTGGAAGGTAGAGAGGGAAGCCAGGATGGAGCCACCAATCCATACTGAGTACTTTCTCTCTGGTGGAGCGATGATCTATGCACACGCACACACACACACACACACACACACACACACACACACACACACACACAGAGGATCCAAGAGTGTCCACAGAGGATCACAATTACATGAAAAAGTTCAGTGATATGCAAAGACTTTAAGTAGGATGTAAGGACTGACTAGCTGAAACTGACCCAAAACTTTTGGAATCTACAAATCCATCCGGTCAGATTACTCACCTTGATCTTCATGGTGCTGGGTGCCAGAGCAGTGATCTCCTTCTGCATCCTGTCAGCAATGCCAGGGTACATGGTGGTACCACCAGACAACACATTGTTGGCGTACAGATCCTTACGGATGTCAATGTCACACTTCATGATGCTGTTGTAAGTAGTTTCATGGATACCAGCAGACTCCATACCTGAGAGAAAAAAAATCATAACCCAGAACTAGTGGATCTAATATAGATCAACTATGGGCAGAAACTCTAGAAAGAGGCATTACCGATGAAGGATGGTTGGAAAAGGGTCTCAGGACAGCGGAACCTCTCGTTGCCAATGGTGATGACCTGCCCATCAGGAAGCTCATAGCTCTTCTCCAGTGAGGAAGAGGTGGCAGCAGTGGCCATCTCATTCTCAAAGTCCAGTGCAACATAGCACAGCTTCTCCTTGATATCACGGACAATTTCTCTTTCAGCTGTAATAAATGGATTGCTTGAGCAACTTGGCACTGTTGTTTTCATGCTAAAATATTTGTGCTCTAATACTCTTAGTTTAATTTCATCATTTGTTTTTTTGTTAATACACAAAATTTGGCTTAAATTTACAACAGGTATAAACAGAAAGTGTTTTAATAGTGTTTCCATTCACCAGTGGTCACAAAGGAGTAGCCACGTTCAGTCAGGATCTTCATGAGGTAGTCAGTGAGATCACGGCCGGCCAAGTCCAAACGCATGATGGCATGAGGAAGAGCATAGCCCTCATAAATGGGCACATTGTGGGTGACACCATCACCAGAATCAAGGACAATACCTGTGCAAAACAAATTCTGGATCAGACAAAGGTTGTTTCTTTCTGAAGCTAAACATGCTAAAGCTTTTCCAAAGGGGACAATTGACCTGTTGTGCGTCCAGAGGCATAGAGGGATAGCACTGCCTGGATAGCTACGTACATGGCTGGAACGTTGAAAGTCTCAAACATAATCTGAAAGAAGCGGCATAAGAGTTCGCAGGTCAAAAGGAGAGAGGGAACTATTGAGATACTGTAATGTATGTGGTCTTAAAGACTTTTCAGTTTTTATCTAAATATTGGCTGGTGTGCCCATGCAGAGTCTGACCTGGGTCATCTTCTCCCTGTTGGCTTTGGGGTTGAGTGGGGCCTCTGTCAATAAGGTCGGGTGCTCCTCGGGAGCAACACGGAGTTCATTGTAGAAGGAGTGATGCCAGATCTTTTATAAAAGCAAAAAGAAGTTATCTTGTGGTCCTATCAAGATTATCATTATTCACTCACAAATGGACTGATTGAAATTTAGTGGCTCATCTGCAAAAACATGTACTTTCCCATTATTGTGACACATGATGCTTCTAATAAGTGAGATATATGGAGTAGTCACAGAGAGCTAAGTGAATAATACCATCTGCTGCATGCATCTGCTAGTCAATAACAGTGCATGCCTGAAGGAGAGTGTTTGACAGATTAGTGTGTGGGTGTTTATGTATTTGTATGTGTATGTGTGTGTGAGAGTCATGTGCGCAGTGAGTCATGAAGCAGTACAACTCTTCCAGGTATAAGTGGGGTCTGTTTGAACACAGATCAAAACATCTAGTGATAAGAATGACTTTATTTTGATTTCTGTCACATGTCTAGCATAGAGCTTGCATGCTAGGTGTTACTATTTTGGTGAACTGTTTGGCCTCTTCTTTCACAGCTGGTTCTGCTTCCTAATGATGCCTAAATTAGCAAGGTCTGCTTACTTTTTCCATGTCGTCCCAGTTTGTGATGATGCCGTGCTCAATTGGGTACTTGAGGGTCAAGATACCTCTTTTGCTCTGTGCTTCATCACCAACATAACTGTCTTTCTGCCCCATCCCCACCATCACACCCTAAAAGCAGACAAAAATGCATTCAGTGTCATGCTTTATCAGATAAATTATGAAACGGCCATGTTTTCTATTTCACTAATTTAAAGGTCATAGTTTCTGTAGGTATATTTTCAGTGTACTGTCCCCATGTGGTGTAGTTGAGGAAAGTTTACCTGGTGTCTGGGACGACCAACGATGGAGGGGAACACGGCTCGGGGGGCGTCATCCCCGGCGAAGCCTGCCTTACACAGTCCTGAGCCGTTATCACACACTAAAGCAGTGCTTTCTTCGTCGTCACACATGGTTCAGCTCGGATTTCCTTCTTCTGTCCAACAGGAGACAATCACTGTAAATGCCACAGGGAAAAAAACTTTTTTATCAATTGATTGATTGATTGATTGATTGATTAATTAATTATTCAAAACGTAACATATTTTTAATGTGTAAAAAATGTGTGTGTGTGTGTTTGTGTGTGTGTGTGATAATGACCACACCCACACATTTAATACAAAAGGATAAAATAAGATAAAATAAGAATCTAGTACAATTACAGTAAAATCTGATAATAAAATGTGCTCCAAATAATCAAACTGAAAAAAGAGAAGGAAAAAGAGCAAACAAGTAAATAAATAAATAAATGAAAAATTTCTGCATAACTCATCCCTGGCCCTACTACCATGTATTCTAAGTCCTACACTTTTGCCCCTGATGAATGAATGCTTCACCATGGGAAAAATTCCTAATTTGGAAATAGTGGGGAGGCATGTCTGTCTTTGGACTTCACAAATTCTCCCTGGCCCTCCCTGTCTGCAACAGTTTATGAAGAGAGCGAGAGAACACGAGAGAGGAGGGGGGGATTGAAAGGAAGAGAGAAGTTGGGGAGTCACAGTGATGTCTCTACTCCGTTTAAGAAAGCCATATTTAGGCATAAACTTTACAAATCACAGGGACTTTAATCCAAAAGGGGCCTCAAACATCCAATTTATTATGCTGATCTATATAGATTTACTGAGACCATGCATGCATATGTATTACAGGTTTAAAACACTATTCAAAATAAACATGCGATGCAAAAGATACAGATGCACTAGAGCAGAATTATGGCTACATTTATATTTTAACACACTACGACAGATAGACATTATTACACCCTTACTTATATTTGATAATAGATTATAAATAAATATATGTATTTATTATGTAACTCTAAAATATACAATTTGACATTTCTTTTTTCCCAGTGCCACCCAAGAGTGGAAAACACCTTTCAGTTTTCATTTGAAACCAGCTTGATGGCATGCCCTTGTGCAACCCACAAATTATCTTAAGCTGTAATCAGATGCCAACTTCCAGTAAATTTTGATCTACTAATCTGTATTCCTTTGTAACAAAATCCACTTCAAAGAATTCTGTATAAAAAAAACATATCTCAGAAGGTGTGAGCAAGACAGAGTGATGACAGACACAGAGATGGTGTGAAAGAAATTGGGTGGAGGCCACTTACCCTGACAGTGCTGGGCCGGGGGGTATAGCCACTTGGTGATGGTGTGGCCCTGACCAGTGAGTGGAGATCTTATGTAGCTACAGTCTCTGCTTCTCTGCCCCCTCCCACCTCCCAAACATGGAGCCAGGGCCGCACGCAGCCCACTGGGTTCACTCTACTACAGCCTTATAGGGATGACTGGGAAAGAACACTCCAATCCAGGCGGCCATCGCTCAGGGCATTCCAGCCTCTCTCTCTCTCTCTCTCACTCCTATTATTTATTTATTTTTTTGCTCTGAAAGGATGGAGACCACATCGTGCAGGAACATAAACACAGAACTGAGGCTAGCCCTCCAAATACACACACATGCATGTACACAAATTCTCAGTAAGCCTTCTACAGATGTACTGGAGAATAATGCATGAGATCGAATTGCATCAAGTAAACATACAATATTATTGATTAATTTATGTTAATTAAAATATTGCAAGCCTGCTAGTATTATTCAGTCTTGTCATTTTACAGCATTGCCTCATGCATGACTGTTCAAGGATTATAGCAACAAAGATGTACTTGAGAAAGTAAAATGATTCATGGTGATGGATGATGCCAGTCACTGTACTCACTGTGTATAATCAAGGTGAAGACAAGGGATTTTTATGAATAACAGGCTATCAGGCATTAGAAAAGTTATTTCTGAGTACAGCAAATACATTTATTCATTTATTTGCTGAACTGTTTCATCCTACTAGAGACTGGAGGATATTTCAGCTGACTCTGGATGAAGGCAGGGTATACACTGAACAGCTCGCCAGTTCATCACATGCCAACATACATCATTCACACTCACTCACTAGGGGCAATTAGCCAATTATCCCCAGGAACAGCCAATTAGCTTAATGTGCTTGTCTTTGAGAAAACCCATGTAAGCACCGGAAGAACATACAGACTCCATACAGAAATGCCCTTGCTGAGTCCAGAACTCAAACCCAGGACCTTCTTGACCTGCTGTGAGGCAATCGCTCTTACCACCATGTCACAATGCCGGCCACAGCAAATACAATATACAGAATATATATCTGTAACTTGTGGAAATATTCACCCTTTTGGCATTTTTCCTGATCTGTTGCCTCACAACCTGTAATCAAATGATTTTTTTCTGTGATTTTATGGACCTGTAATGGACCTGCACGAAATAGTCCAAATTGGTGAAGTGAGATGAAATACAAATAAATAAATAAACAATCCACCCCTTTGCTACATGCAGCAGATTACCTTCAGAAGTCACATAATTACTTAAATAA
>JAOUQZ010000051.1:17101384-17129346 GCA_028564935.1 Neosilurus hyrtlii
AAAACGGTAAGTAAAGTATTATAAAGCAGGACTGAGGGGCATGATGGGGTAAAGCAGGACTGGAGGAGTATAACAGTTATCATTTTACTGGTATTATCCTGTCCGTTTTCACCCCAGACATGAGTGCAGAAAGGAAGAGCTGCACCGCTGAGTACAAGAAAGCAATTGTGGAGGAATCACTTACCTGTTTATTGAAATTGTTGTTAATGTTAATTAAAATAAAACCTACCCCGAAAATAAGCCCTATGGTGTTTTTTGAATCGAAAAAAAAAAATAAGACAGTGTCTTATTATCGGGGAAACACGGTACATGTATCTTTTATTTCATGTTCAGCTTTTTTTTTTTTAAATAAGACTTTATTTAGATTTTTTTAAAGAATATCCAACAACCGTTATGGTTAAAATAGACTTGAGGCTGCAAGGTGGCATGTAAGTCAGAATTAGTCTTAATTTTCTAAAGCAGTTATTCTTTTGTGTTACAGCTTAACAGATGCCACACACCTCGAAGCTGAATTGGGCAAACTTGAATGTCACTTCACCTGGGATCTGAGAAAAGAAAAGCTGGATCTCACAGATCTTTTAAATAGGTTGGAACAGCATGCTGACCTTAAGCTTGGAGGAGAAGCAGGACTTGCACAGACATACAGCTCTTTAGGATTTGTGAAGTACTTTCTAGGGTCTCCTCAAGATGCACTCGTTTTCTTGAAGAAATGTGTAGAGATCACTCAGGAGTACCGTGGTAGCGACTGTGACAAGTGGCTCATAGTACCTTATGGAAATCTGGCCTGGCTCCAGTACCACCTGAAAAGCTTTAGTGAGTGTGAGAGTTACCTGGAAAAGATCCGAAGCATTTCGGAAAAATTTCCTGATTCTGATTTGAGTCTTCATCATGAAGTGCTTGGAGAGAAAGCCTGGGCCTTCTTCAAATTCTCTCGCAAGTACTACAACCAAGCTAAAGAGTGTTTTGAGAAGGCTTTGGAGCTGGAACCTACAAATGCTCAGTGGAATTGTGGTTATGCCTTTCTTCTCCATAGAACAGAAACCTTTGGCTCCAGTGGAACCACCTCACCAACAATAAAACAACTGCGGCGGGCCATAGACACAAATTCAGATAATGATGAGCTGAAAGCTCTCCTAGCAATAAAGCTTGCTCAATCAAAGGAGTATGATGAAGGGGAGAGATTTGTAGAGGAAGCTATGGAGGGATCTCCAAATGATCCTAATGTTATTCGATATGTGGGTAAATTTTTGAGGCTCTATGGCTCTGTGGATAGGTCCATCGGCCTGCTAAAAAGAGCTTTAGAAAAGTCCCCCACATCAGCTTTCATACACCATCAGCTAGCTCTCTGCTACAAAAGAAAAATAACCGATTTACAATGTAAAACAAATCAAAACTCCCATAGTGCTGGTATGGAGATTAGGAGCCTTCGCAATCGCTGCATTTATCATTTAGATAAGGCCACCGAGCTGAAGCCTGGCTTTATTGCTGCTATGAATGAGCTGGCATTTCAGTATAGCCAGGATAGGAAACTTGACCGTGCAGAAGAGCTGTTTCAGCAAAGTCTACAGGTAGCTAAAGAGAAAAACGAGGGCCTACAACAAGTGTACCTCAATTATGGAGAATTTCAGCAGTACAAAAGGAAATCCCTCCCCGAAGCCATCACTTATTATATGGAATGTCTGAAGATAGATGAAGACACAAAAGATGGGAAGAAAAGTGCAAAAAATCTGAGCAAAATTAATGATAGACTTTCATCTAAAAGTCATGCAGAGGAAGAGACTCGAGGACCTCTATAAGGAGAGAGGAGAAAAATGCAGGTCCATAGAGTCCTGAGAACTTTCACCAAAACATGGATTATATATATAAACATAATATTCTGGTTATGCTAAGTGTTTTTAACTGTACAATTGTATTCAGCTACAGTGGATCTAACTGTCATTATGAACTTTGAAACATCTGTACAATTTGCTTACGTAAAACAGAATGAAACAGAACGGGTGGGGCAACACTAAGCGGTGTTACTTAACAGACACGTTTAAAGATTTACAATATTAAACATCTACACTTTCTCACTTTACCAAAAATAACTGTTTAATCAGAAGGTTTATTTCACTGGGTAAATCTTTTATTAATCATGATTAAGTTGAAAACATATTTACTGTAAAAGACACTGTAACACATTATTCTTTCATAAAATAAAGATGTGCAAAACTCATTTATAAAGGGATCACTAAAGATTATTTAATCTGTCAAGGGACTTGATATATATATTGTTTAACACCACAGTAGCCTTCAACAATCAACCAAGATTAGAGTGAGTTCATCAGTGGTGTGGTGGCACGGTGGTTAGCACATCTGCCTCAAAGGAAGAAGTTCCTCAGTTTGAGTCCCGGGCTCAGCTGCCCTGTGATGGACTGACAAGCTGTTCAGGGTGTACCTTGGCTTCACCCAGAGTTGGATGAGAAAGGGTCCCCACAACCTTAGTAATACTGCTCTTTGAATTGCCCATTACACTGAAGTCTAGGATCCTGTGGCATTTTAATCATATATTCATTCATTCATTTATTTTCTGAACCGTTTAATCCCAATTAGGGTCACAGGGAGGCTGGTGCCCATCTCAGCCAACTCTGGGTGAGGGCTGAGTACACCTGGACAGCTCGCCAGGCCATCGCAGGGCAGAAACATGCTGATGTCTTTGCATCCTATTCTATTTACATTCCTCTTACCATAGACAGTGAGAGACATGGCCGGCCTTTGATAACCCAGTTAGCTGCACTGGGGGGACAGCAGTGACTTCCCGTTGATAGTAGGGCTTGAACCCCCGACCTTGGGATCAGTTATCCAGCACTCTGCCACCGGGCCACCACTGCCCTCTTAAGCATAAAGATTACGTTTATTTTTATATACAACATTTTTATAAAATGCCATGTCAGGATCCAGTTATTTCATCCACTCTGTAGGAAAATAAGGAACAGTTATGTTGTCTTTTAAATTCACACCCATTAAATAGAGCCATTGAGCTGTGTAGGGTTTAGGGCCTTGCTCAAGAGCGCAACAGTGGTGGTATTGGGAATGGAACCCCCAACCTTCGGATCAGTAACCCATTGCTTCAACCAGTGAGCCTCTGAATTAATCATATTAAGAAATTTCCCCTAATCGTATGCGACGATAACAATGAGGTAGGAATTATAAGTGTGAGTTTTTAAATCAAGGTAAGCTTGAGTCTGTGGAAAAAAATTTTCTTAAGCAGTTATTATTTTGTGTTACAGTTTAGCAGATGCCACGCACCTCGAAGCTGAATTAGGCAAACTTGAATGTTACTTCACCTGGGATCTGAAAAGAGCTGGATCTCACAGATCTTTTAAATAGGTTGGAACAGCATGCTGACCTGAAGCTTGGAGGAGAAGCGAGACTTGCACAGACATACAGCTCTTTAGGATTTGTGAAGTACTTTCTAGGGTCTCCTCAAGATGCACTCATTTTCTTGAAAAAATGTGTAGAGCTCACTCAGGAGTACTGGGGTAGAGACTGTGACAAGTGGCTCATAGTGCCGTATGGGAATCTGGCCTGGCTCCACACATGGAAAAGAAACATCTGTGCAATTTGCTTACGTAAAACAGAATGAAACAGAACGGGTGAGGCAACACTAAGCGGTGTTATTTAACAGACACATTTAAAGATTTACAGTATTAAACATCTACACTTTCTCACTTTACCAAAAATTACTGTTTAATCAGAAGGTTTATTTCACTGGGTAAATCTTTTATTAATCATGATTAAGTTTAAAACATTTTTACTGTAAAAGACACTGTAACACATTATTCTTTCATAAAATAAAGATGTGCAAAACTCACTTATAAAGGGATCACTAAAGAGTATTTAATCTGTCAAGGGACTTAATATCAGTTCGAGTTGCACCAGGAAAATTTCAAACGATTGAAAGCAGCTCATTTCCAGTGTATACAGCCATGACCAGAGATCGACTGGGCAGTCACATATTTCCAACTCTGAACCGGTTTGGCACATGTATTAATGTCACAGACACTTTTAAGCTTATAGCCACAGGCTAGCATGTAACATGTCAGTGTGGAAGTTCTTCACTGTAAGTTTGCAGTTAGTAATAGTATAAGCTCACAATCTTAATATATGTAAGGCCAAAGTAAAGCATGAGGGAAGCACCATGAAAACATTCGGAAAGACAGACCTAATTTGACACTTAAAACACCATCATCCAGCTGAACATGACCAGCTTGAAGAAGCTAACAAAGGAAGTGCGGCTAAAGCCAGCATCATCCTAGCCATCACTGCACTTAAACAGCTTTTGGAGGGAGAGAAGAGCACACATAGACCACAGAGTGGGCACTGACAAAACCCCAGTGTTGATAATAATAATAAAAATTATTATTATCATTATCATTATTATTTTTATCATTATTATTAGTAGTAGTAGTGGTCTAACTATTACTATTATCCATCCATCCATTAGCTAAAACCGTGGAAGACTCTGGGCGAAGACAGGATACACCATCTCAAGGCCGAAACACACACAACCATTCACACACACACTAACACCTAGAGGTAATTTGGAAGAGCATACCTGCTTGTGTTACTTGTCCTTAGTACAGCTTTTGACAAAACTTTTCATACTGTTCTACTTGATAGATTAGAAAATGCTGTTGAAGTTCAGGGAACAGCCCTCTAGGCTGTTCTAGGCCTGCTGTTATACATGCTCTCTTTGGGTAATATTATTCGTGAACAGGGTAGTAACTTTACACTGATGACATGCAGTTGAATATTAAAGCAAAGCCATATGAGAAACACCACCTTAATTAAGTTAAGAAATGTGTAAAGGACATTAGACACTAGATGCTTACTAACTTCCTCTTATTAAATGCTGATAAGACAGAAGTACCTGTACTTGGACTTCAGGCAGCTAGAAATAAGCTTTCTGGTTATGTAGTAAGTTTGAATGATGTTTCAATTTCATCATGTGCAGCGATAAAGGACCTTGGTATGATTATTGATCCTTCATTTGAAGCTCATGTAGTAAACATTACCCAGACAGCTTTCTTTCATCTCAGGAATATTAGTTACATAATATACAGGATGTCACTGCATAATTGAGCAAAACTTCAAATAATTAATAAACTTTTAATAATACTTCAAATAATGAAGACTATTGCAGGGGGCAGAGCTTTCTCTTACAAAGCCCCACAGTTATGGGACACCCTTCCAGTTTATATTCGGGATATAGACACAGTCTCAGTGTTTAAGACTAGGCTAAAAACTTACTTGTTTTTTTGTTAATAGCCTTTTATTAGGTAAAGGAGCAGATCTGGGGGTTCTCAGGTATACAGAGTTCTGGTCAACTGTGTTATTTGGATGGTTTTTTGTTTGTTAAGGTTTTTTTTTTTTTTTTTTTTTTTTGGTACATATGCTACTTCTGAGATCTGAATCCTGTGATCCATCTTGATGTGCTACTACTGTTTGGAGTTCTCATCCTAGAAGCCCCGTGTTCCTGCTGATGATGTTCCACATGGACCTAAATATATATTCAGAAACTGTGAAGATGACTTTCTACTGCTAGTGATATAAACTACTTTATTTAAATGATTTAAGACTACAATTACCATTACAGTTATAAAACAAATAACTAGACTTCATATTAAAATATAGTGAAGTTTCTTCAACATGGTTTATATTTTCATCTGGTTTCACCCAAATTATAATAAGTTTCCTTTCTGAGTCTGGTTCCGCTAAAGGTTTCTTTCTTATGTCATCTGAGGGAAATTTTCCTTCCCACTGTCACCACAGGCTTGCTCATTAGGGGATGTATAGGGCTTATAGAGGAATGTTTAAATTCTTTACCAAATTTATTTAACATGTAAAGCTGCTTTGCGACAATGTAATTTGTTAAAAGTGCTATACATATATAACTAATTTGAATTGTACTCAAGAGCCAATTAACCCATCATTCATGTATTTATTATTATTATTACTATTATTATAATTATATAATAATTATTATTATTGTTATTATTGTTATAATTATTATTAATAGTAGTAGTAGTAGTAGTAGTAATACAATATTATTATTAGACAACTACTAGAACTACTACTACTACTACTAGTAATAATAATTATGATAATAATAATTATTATTATTATTATTATTACTACTACTACTACTACTACTAATAATAATAATAATAATAATAACAATAATAAAGTTACATTTTTTTGTAAAAAAAAATTACATTTTGAGAACATTTTAAGAGATGTTTTCTGTATATATAATATATTTTAAATTGGCAGGTCACAAAACTATAGGAATGGAAATCGTCCTGGAAAATTTGGTGTATCTCTAATAAAAACATTGTTCAACATGAAGGCAGCTTCCAATAATCAATCAAGATCAGATTGAGTAAAATCGGTAGTGCCCTCTTGTGGCACTTATTTCATCAAATCATGGTCTTGCCTACTTAAAGCAAAATCATGAAGCTGATATTCCTTGCACAGTTCTGTTCATAATAAAATATATTTTCTCTACTCCAGTACATTAATACTAGTCTAAATGGAACAAACATATTTTCAAGTTACATGACACTCTTTGACAAACAGAATAAACAAAAAAACTTGATGCAATATGCACCAGCTCTAACTCACCCTTTCTGTTTCGAGCTTTTCATTAACAATCTAAGCTTTTTAACAGAAAGTTAGCCAGATAGAAAAGGCACATTATTGAGATCTGAGACCTTGAAAATGTGCTGGTAATGCTACAAATGTTTTTCCTCCAACCAACTACTGAAGATCATGAATGAATATTTTGTAGATAATAGATCTTAGACATGATAGGACTGTCAACACTATAAGATTTTTGCAGTATAAAACTCTATTTGTTTGGCTTCACATGCTTCTTGTGTGGAGACTTTGCTTAGTGAGTTCCTCTGAATTCTCTGGCAGTGGCGAACCACAGAAATGGTGCACAGCAGGAGTGCACTGGAGATCAGCGCAAAGCCACTGAGGAAGAACGTCGCCGTGTAGGTGCCTGTAGTATCTACCAACCAGCCTGAGCAACATAAGAATCAAACATCAACCATATTAGATACAAGCTTAGATATATCATATCTATATAATATTATATCTATATAATATTATAATTATATGATATATTTATAATGAATTATTATATAATATATAATATAATTGTTTTTGTCTGCACTTCTGTGATACTTATTTTCCAGTAAAACAGTTTCAATCAGAAAAATTCAGAACAATTACTATGTAATGCATAAAAATAAAATACCGGGTGGCACTCACCTCCAATCGGGGGGCTGAGCAGGTATGGAATAGCATGCAGTAAGTAAACAATTCCAAGTGCAGATGACAGGCATGATGTCCCTACTACATCTGATGTCACAACAGGAATAAGGGCTACATAGGCACCATCAAAATAGCCATAGAGCACTGAGAAGGGCACCAGCAAAGCAAATGTATGTAAGGCCGGAATGAGGAAGCAGCAGAGCCCCTCCATCCCTACAGCAGCCATGTAACAGATGCTCCTGTATTTCTTCAAACACCTGTATGGTTTGGAAAAGGATGACATAAATGTATTGTACACTCATTACTGATTTGACTGCTTCTAATTAGTGACTGATGTCTATACACATTTTCAGTCAAATTATTTAGAATTTGAATTGAAATATATTATCTCTCAACTAGACAGCACAGACTTGTCAGGCTGTCAGATGAGACTAATGATTCAAGTATAGGCGCTTTAAATAGTTTAATTGTGTAGTGATCTGGGAAAACCCATCCAATATGACTGGGGCCAAAAAGGCACCTTTAACTTATGTTTATAATTTCCCAGGATCCCAGGTGGTTTACATTCTGAACAGCTTTCCAGAGTGCTGCGAGGCCAACACATACACACAACCATTCTCACTCACGTTCACACCTAGGGGCATATCTTTGAAATGTGGGAGGAACGTACTCCAGAGTACCCGGAGGAAACTCATGCAAACTTCATACGGAGATGCCCTCACCATGAACACGGCTTGAACCCAGGACCTTCATCTTGAGCAAAATGGTAATGTGACTAACTAATAAATAGTTTGAATTAATAATTAAACTGGATAGCACGGTAGCGCAGTGATTAGCATGTCCGTCTCACAGCAAGAAGGTCTGGGTTCGATTCCCAGGCTTGGGCATTTCTTTGTGGAGTTGGCATGTTCTCCCTATGCTTGTGTAGGTTTCCTCTGGGTACTCCGGTTTGCTCCCACAATTCAAAAACATGCAACTGACTGGCTGGTCCAAACTGCCCCTAGATGTGAGACTGTGAATAGTTGTATTGGCTGTAAAATGGTCCGGCAAGCTGTTCAGGGTGCACCTTGCCTTCACTCAGTGTTGGCTGAGATGGGCACCAGCCTCCCCGCAAACCTAATTAGGATGAAGCAGCTTAGAAAATGAATGAATGATAAATGAATAATAAAACGTTAATTGAATTTAGCTTTTGCATGATATGGAGAATTATTCGGTCTCAGAGGGTGTTATCCGCCAAAGCCAAACCCTTCAAACAATTATTTCTTTATATCATACTTTGCCTCATACTATAATTGCTATTTAAAATTAAATTAAATTAAAATTATTTACTTTTACACTTGCTTAAGCTTTCCTGAAATGATCGTGTTGGGTAAAAAGTAGTTTAACAAATATGATGGAAAAAATTGTTTTTAACAGTTCTACTTAGAGATGGAAAGAAATATCAGGCTTTGATCAAGTTGTAGGATAGCAAATGTGCGATGAAACTGCTAAAATGTCTCTGATGCTCTTAGAACCTTTAATTTAGATTTTACAATACTTTAACTGTACTTGTGGTACATGAAAAAGTAAAATGAGATGCTCATGTTCAGGAAAGTCTTGAACCATTAAAAGTGGTCTTTAAATGATTTTCCATAGCTGCATTAGTATATGTAAAAACATATTGATTGCCACACAATTAAAGTTTTAAACTGTGCAAGAATCTACTGAAGTTCACCTTCTGTCTGTGAGCCAGCCAAAGGTGATGTTGCCCACAATGTCAATGACGCCTAAAATAGACATCAGAAAGGCAGCATGGTGGTGACTGACACCCACATCTAGCGCATACGGCACCAAGTAAACAAACGGCAGGCTGCAACCACTGGCCAGGAGCAGGAAGGAGCCAGCCAAGACTAGGAAGTCGGGCATAAGCAGGAAGTGGTAGTCCTGCATAAAGTGCAAGCAGCACTGCTTGTTGTTTTCCTGCAGTTTGCTGTTTTTCTCTTTCCGATCAGATTTGAGTGGTGTTGAACTGTAACCATCCTCAGAGTCTACTGGCAGGGGGAAGGCTTCCTCTTCTTTGAGAGTGATAGGCCTTAGCAGAGCTCCACAAACACACAGGTTGGCCACCAAGCCTCCCAGGATAAGCAGAGCACCACGCCAAGAGTAGTGTTCAATCAACAGCTGCACCACAGGGGCCAGAACAAACGTGCCAATGCCACTGCCAGACATAGCAATGCCGTAGGCCAAAGCTTTCCTCTCACAGAAATAAATGCCAACCATAGCAATAGCTGGCGTGTAACAGAGAGCAAAGCCAAGACCTGCAAAGAAAAGTAACACTTTCTCTGTAATGACAGCCAAGCATTTATCATGCTATCTGATCTATACAATATTCATCATGTTTTGGGCTTCAGTAACAAATCTGATGATGAAATCAGCTGAGACTGAATAAATCAATGTTAATTAAGGGTGACTTACCAGTTAAGACACCCAGAGAGAGGTAGAGGTACTCTAAACTGGTGGCAAAAGAGCTAAGCACCATTCCAATAGAGGCCAGGAATCCTCCAAGTATCACAGCGACACGGCACGAGAGCTGATTCCCAATCAGGCTGCCCAGAGGAGCTGCCATTGGAATAGAAATAGTCAAATAACTTAGCAAGTTAGGTCAGGACTTTGACCAGGGCTATGGACACTCCAACACTGTCAATATTATGTCTTTATGCCACTTAGATATAACTTTGCTGTCCCACTGGAATACCCAGATACTGTATGACTCTGTTGATTTTTACATTTTTGACTAATGTCCTGAGGTGTTGCTTCAGTATTTCCAGATAATCCTTTTCCTTATTATAGAAGGATAAATTTTTTGAAGTACACCTATCCTTTTCCCAGCAAAACACTCAAACCCCACTGCTGAAGACTTGGCGAGGTTGATCGGATTAAAAGCTTTACCCTTTTTCCGCAATATGTGTTGCACTGGTCATCATGGACAAATGATTATATTTTTGTGTTGTCTGGCCAAAGAACACTCTTCCAACATCATGACCCGAAAGCTGGCTGATAACCTGCAATCTTGACTTCGACAGAGAATTGCACAATAGCCTTTCAGGTCACGGTGCTGTAGGACTCTCCTGATGGTGGATGTACATGCTTGTTACCTGACGTCTCACAACTCCCAGACCGCATAAAGAGGCAGTCAACTTGGTGTGTGTAAACTTTGACCTATTGGAACTGTGATATGATGAATTAACAAGATATATCATTTTCGAATTCACTCGTCCCGAGTAGTAGATGCCCTAATTGACTTGTCAAACAAAATGTATGATAACATGAAATGTGTGGAGTTGGGAAAAGTTGTGAGACTGAATATCATAAGCTACATGTATGCAAATGTTCTGCCTCAATTGTAAGTAGCAGGCTTTGACCTAAACTAGATTTTACAACTTTTTTCCCCTAAATATTGGTATTTCAGACAGTATAGATGTTTTTATTGTTATTCATTGACCTTATGTGAATAAAGATAACTTAAACTTTGCGAGATAAGTGTGATTTGCTCATACATTGAATGTTATGTTCTCATCAGTTTGTTCCTTGTGCCACAAAGGATTGAGAATTTTTTCCTCGCCTTGCTTCACTTTTTCAGACTTTAATATGCAATAACCTTATTTACAAGACATATGCAAATATCCTTTTCCAGGCTGCCACACAGATTTCATTATATTTACTGCAACGCTTGCAGTTTTTTTCAACTCCTTGAACTCGCTGGCCAGCAAAAGCTAAGCTATCAGTTTGTTGATAACACAATTACCATGTCAGTTAATGTTAGCAAAGGAAGACTTTATAATAAGTCAGCAGAATTAATTATAAGCTGTTGACTTTTTAATTTTTGGAAGCATCCAGTTCCTTACGAATGATAGGTCTTGTGACATCAGACATTAGTGAACAGAACAAAACCAAATAGGCAGCTGTTTCAAGTCAGGCTGTGTCTTGCTAACTTTCAAGAGTAAAATGGGGGAGGGGTTTGAGCCTTTTGCACTTTTTCATTCTTTCTACTCTCGAATTCAAATAAAATCTATGCACATTAAATGGTATGTTTCTCTAACAGATGCATACAAGAGAATGGCACAACGAGATAAGGCTAAGGTATGCAAAATGAGCTCAATATGATATCATCATGATAAGATCACATCCGAACATAAATAATTAACAGCCAAACATAATAAACACTAAAACAGATATATATATATATATATATATATATATATAAAGAATTAAGAATTGTCTGCATCATGATTAGAATTAGACTGAAATAACTGGTACAACTGATATCTAAAAAAAATGTTTTTACCATTTCTACACAGAGGATCAGATTGCTTGTATTCGTTTAAAAAGTCTTTAGTGCAGTAACTAAAAAATATCACATACCGCACAGCATGGTGGTGCAGTCAACTAATGAGTGGATCCATGCAGTCCCGGAGTAGTCACGAGCAAAATGCATTTGAAATTCCACAAAAAAGATGGAGATGCATCTAGAAAAGGTTAAAAAAATAAATAAATAAAAGACCTAATATAAACAATAAAAGTCAAAGCATGTAATACTGCCTGATTGCAGCTCTATTCCCCCTGATACGTCCCATTCAGTAATTTATCAACAGAATCACTTTCTATCTGATCACAGGAGGCGCTGTATTCTTCAATTACTGCTGCTTAGCTGGACAGTAAGAAGTTGAGCTTTTGAATCCTAGGGGGGCTTCTGAGTTGGAAAGTTGGGAACAGGGCTAATGAGGCACAAGCCTCATCACAGACGGCCTGCACCTGAACAAACACGGTGAAAGCACCAGGCAGGAGACCGGGGTCAAATCACTGAGAGTGAATATGACAGCCAGTGACTCTCACATATTCAATCATTGGCCAAAGAACACACATGCAAAGCTAGCCAGGGGCCAACGGAGGGAGAAATGTCTTTGACTCCACTGTTCAGACTGGTTAGAGCAAACCAGAATAATGCCACATGGTTCTTTAGCTTCATAACCACACCCATCTTTACACCCAAAGCTGGCTAAAAGAAAAAAAAAAAGAAGGTGATACCAGGACAAGCCTTTCTTCTCAACTGCTTTGTACAACAATAAAACAACCTGTCATTTCTCAGCCAAAACCTACACATCATAGGCATGTTTAAAAAAATGCAGGAATACCAAGTTCTAGCCCTGGGCCATCAGTTGCACAACTACAGAGTAGTAGATAATATACTACAGTGTGTAGTTGCTCTATCATTACTTAATTCCCATAGTATCACAGATAGGACAAATAGCACAGATAACAACACTTTAACAACACTTCAACCTCTCTACAATATAGAGCAATTCAGTTAAAAACATTCCTAATCCCAGGTAAAGGAGTGTTAATTATAGTGGAAAGTGAACTCTTATCTATAAAACCTTGTTCGGCAAGGCCCCTTGTTTTGACAGCTTGCCAAGTTGTTTACCTACACTGCAAATGTAACCTGAACTGGCCATGACATATCGCCCTCATACCCACTGGGCTTTTTCAAGAATTCTCACTGTGGAGGGAACTAAATATAGTGTCCTGCATGATATTTACTGTGTCCATGTCTAAGTTAGAGCACAGAGTAACTAGATAAGAAACAAGCCCTCAACCTTAGCACAAATATGACACTTATATTTATTCATATACTGCATTTGTGTTTACATGCAGTTTCCCAGTCAACAGTAAGAAGGTTGGTGAGGTATTGAAAAATGATTGGCACAATAGCCCAACAGCAAGCCAAAGTGATGTGATCCAAACTACTTTTACCTTGTTACAGCACGAGTGCAGACAGTGACCATGAAACAGCCGGCCACGATCATCCAGCCCCAGCCACCATCTGGAGGAAGCACTCCCGCTGTCTTCTTTCTCTTCTTTTCCTGAGCCATGGAAGCTGCACCCACTTCCACTTCTCGCTCCTTAACAGCAAGTCCAAACACATGCAATCATACAAGCACACACACACACAGACACATACACACACACACACACACACAACACACACACAAACAGAGAGTGTCTCAAGCACACTCAGCAGATCTTTTGAAGTTGTGCGATGCAATAACTCTGCTGAGCACAGGATGTCTACCAGAAAAACAGCTGGAAATAAGTGACAAGGCAACATACAATGATTAACAGACAGCGTCTAGCCTATAGCCTACAGCTCTCGGACATCCTAGAGAATTAAATGCAGTGGAGCCTACTAAAGAGTCCTCACTTTCCCAGCAGGCGACGTGTTTTCTCATGGTGTGCGACTAAGAACTCAGGGGCCGTGCTAACTCAGGAGTTTCCATATTAACTTAGAAGCCGGCTGTCTGCCCTAGCAACCCTCGTAAATGTGCTGAAAGGCTGGGACAGGTATGGACATGCATTTCCCGGAACAACATTTTCAGTGGCTCTCAGTTTCCCATTACCCACCTCGACCTCGATCTCCACCACAAACATCCGTTAGATAAGGCATGAATAATCAATGCTAATGATCTGTATACGGGCAAAGATTTTTAGAACTTACTCTCAGATGTGTTCTATATGGACAACTTGGACAATATACAATATCGGTTTTTATAACTGAGTTGACATTCTCATGTCCTTACTCTGTAAATCTAAGCAAACATTTATAATACCACATTCTCTGGGTAAGCATGAGGGAGCAAACCTGAGTACCCTGAGGAAACCCACACAAGCAGGGGGGGAACATGTACTCCTTGAAACAGAAACATTCTCTTGCTGAGCCTGGGAATCGAACCCAGGACCTCCTTGCTGTGAGGTGGACGTGTTAACCCCAAAGACACCGTACCACCCACCACGTGCATTACCTTTTGAAAATGTGTCAGCCCTTTGAACTGTGGGTTCTGCACCCAATAACATATAAGCGCTAAGGCCAGCGCGCACAGTGCAAAGCAAAGTGTACCGGCTTGCTGTCCGCCAATCAGGAAAAGCCTATCGCTGTAAAAAATCCTAACAGCCAATTAAAAAAATACATATATGAAAATGAATAAAAGGAATCACAAAACAAACATACAAGTAATAAACTGCATTTATTGTGTGAGGTTTTGGCCTGGATTAGTGATAAAGAGGTAAACTTTTCATTCACACTGTGTATTAATATAGAAATTGTCTTTTTGATTATTATCATTAATTATAATGAGCCTAGTTTCGTGCAGATTTGTAATCAGATTTAGGTTTGGCCTGAATGAGAATGAAAACAGAAGTTGTTAGTGCTTACCATTGCCTCAGACAGCAGCAGCCTCTGCAGTTAAACCGTCCTGCAGATCCCACACTCAAACCACACAAACTGGTTTAACATTGTGTAACTTTTCAGGTTTCTCGATCATTTGCCTGCAGGGGTAAAGCTGCCTCCAGCGGGAACACCGTGCTCTGTCCAGGCGACTCCACCCGGCATGTTGTGGGATGGTGGTGTGGAGCTGCAGCTCTCCAGTACGCACGCTTTCCAACCTGCTGCACACTAACTTACTTCAGAGGGAGAAGAAAAACACATGACAGTACTGGAGTTTTTACTGCCGGGGGTGCACTGTGTCAGAACCCTAGTCTGAACACCAGTAAACACCATTGGTCACACTTAAATCCCTTTGATGAATTATTCATGAGCCCTGTACAGCTAAGAATACACAGGATTTCACATTGCAAATAAGACTGATGGTGTTGGTTATAGTTATTCATTATATAGATTGTTTTGAATTGTGCAAAGCGATGGCACGGTGGTGTAGTGGTTAGCACGTCCACCTCACAGCAAGAAGGTACTGAGTTCGAGACACCGGCAATTCTGTGCAATTTGCATGTTCTCCGTCCTTGCGTGGCTTCCCTCGGGGTACTCCGGTTTCCTCCTACAGTCCAGTGACGTGCACATCAGGCTAATCGAGTATTTCGATGTGGACCTTGGTGTGAATGGTCATGTGTGTCGCTCTAGCGAGCTATGATTTCGCCCAGTGTTAAAGTGAGATAGGCACCAGCCTCCCGGTGACCCTAGTAGTAGGATTAAGAAATCTGGCAAATAAGTGAGATGAATAAGTAAACACACACACACACACAGCCATTAAATGAGGCCATACGAAAGAATTTTTCACACATTTATCACATTTAATAATTATTCACAAGGTTTATCGATAACAAGGGAAATCTGAAGAATAAACAGGGGCAAATATCAAAAAGAGCTATGAGAGGACATGAAGTTTTAGGGCAGGTTGAAACGATCTGTTCATTCCATGTGGGGCAAAATTAGTCCTGGCCCCTCTTGAACAGGTAAACACAGTCCACACACTGCCAGATCAGTGACAACACTGAAGGAAAGGATTACACGCATGGTAATATACTGCCTTTTTAACAGACAAGGTATGTGCCATACAGCTGAGACCAAGCACATTCTGGTACACCGTCAGGCATGTTGTACTCATTACTGCTGAAAGGAAACAAAGAAACAAACAGTGGTCTGTTATTAAAAATAAGACCAGATTCTGGAAGGATTTTATTACTAAATCAGGTCAATTCTTTAAAGGTCTGAGATGATGCATTGTGACTAAACAGGCTGGTGTGAATGTAAAAAGGAAAAAAAAAAAAACAACAAAAACAAACCAACCAAAAAAAAAGTTGGATGAACAAACAAAACCATAAAATGAACATGCTTGGGGATACGCTAAGTTCTACCATTCATGCATTATGTAAATAAACAAAGCCTGGTACAAAGCACATATTCAACATTAATGGGAAAGACTGTAGTGCCTCATCTTGATTCACACTGGTTTGTATTTATATCATTCTTCCTGGCATAGTTGTAGTTGACTCTGAGCTTAAAACAGTGCGTACTAACATATGGATTCAATTTCCTAAAAAAAAATAATAAAAAAAAATGAACAGACAAACACAACACATTAACATTTAACAATGACATCTAGATGAAGAAAGAAAATGCACAGATAAAAGTCTGGTCTCCATTAGTAAAAGGCACCCCGTAACACTTGATTAAAAAGGAAAAGTTTTGTGTTGGACTGCCATCGTGCATACACAGATACTCAGAGGTCAAAATGGCGACCAACAGCATAAGGCAATTCTGAGGACTCAAAAGAGGTGACGGAAGGATGAAAGGGAAAAAAAACAGACTGAACTCCAGCATCACATATCAGTTCAAATCTCTACACAATAAAAGGGAACGTGTGATTCCCGTTGGCATTACAACGTTAGGAGAAGCTTAAAAGGTTGTGTGGACTCAGCTACAAATGATTTTCAAAGCATGAGGCATTTTAAATACACATAAAACATGAATATGTGGCTGCTGACAGCTGGTGATTGAATACTAGACATTTGAGGTGACATGAAAATATTACTAGTGTTTGACTTCATTTTCCATGACTAGCTTAACACTCTGTATATTTGCCATAAATACTACAAAGTTAGTTAGGAAAAACGGTGTTACTGATATTCTGCATAAATTAAACCTTTGTCACATTCTTTGCAAACGTATATATACACACAGGAGTAAGGGAAGGACAACCCATCCCAGTAAGCACTAGGATTGTGAACTCGTTACAATGACCGGATTTTCCAGACTATCTAGATTTTTCAGTATTTAGCTTCCCAGCACTCTTTCTACCTACAGGCAGAACTTTGATGAGGAAAAGTACAGAAAGGTCGATGAAGGCATTTGTTGGAAAGGCGGGGGGAAAAAAAGGCAGGAAACGTGTGTTGAGGCTCAATTTAGAGTTTCAAGTGAAACTATGATATCATATAATGCCACAAATATGACTATCACTAAAATGATACGATTTGTAAAAAGGGTTTAAATAAAAACAAATAATTAAAACACACATCTATTACAGTGTAAGAACACCTCAAAAGGTAAAAAGAATTATGGTCATATAAGTGAAGTAGTCATTCGGCAAGCAATTCATCAGTCAGGTTATGGGATTAAAAACTTGAGCATAGTGTTACTGTTCAATAAATCAGCATTCAACTATTCAAAATCAACTACCAAATCAACTACCAAGCTGCTGATTGGTAAACGGTAAAAATCTTGGTCCCAAAATATATAGCTTCTAAATTGTCAAGTGGAGAAAACTCAAAATGACACCTATAGATAACAATGACTATATATTTAATTGGATTTGTTAATGCTGCTATATTGTCCTGTGGAATTTTTGAACTGTATATTTTTAATGTAAAGATGAAAGTCCAATAAGTAATATGCTCAAATCTCCTGTCCTGGCGATCAGACCTTGGTCACCTGTCTACACTAATGCTGGACCACAGTGTTTAGTTAACTGAGGTGTGCATAGCAACACTCATATCTTAATCAGGGAATTACTGGCTTTGCTGTACATTGCATATTACTGACTAACTGCTGATCGTGGTTGGTCACATGTTCTTGCAAGATGTGAAGTGGACGTAACTCCAATGTGACTGCTATAAAGGGAAAAGGGAGTCAACTGCCCATATCATGCATCACTTCTTATTACGGCTATCAGCTCATTCCTATGATAATGAAGTGATAGCCACATTCCTTATTATTTTTTACATAATCTACCATTAAGTGTTAACGGTAAATAGTAAAAGCTTACTTATTGGACCTTTAAAACCAGAAATCTCACTGAAGCATTTTTGGACAAAGTAAAGAAGACTATAATACAATGGAACCATGACTTAAGACAAGGAGAGGAGACAAAGTAGATCCCTTTGAATCTATTTGTTCCATCAAGTCATGATCTATACCAAATATTTAAAACATACAGCGCAACATGGATTTTGCAGAAGTGCTCAGCATCCGTTTAAAAACATCAGCAGATTTTGGCTTATTGGGCATCGTCTAATGACATAACCATCTTTTTTTTTATCATTTTATCTTACAGCAGATTGTACCGTTCTTTTAATGGCAAATACACATAATACTCTCCAAACCCGATACAGACGTCTACATTAGACTTGCATTAAGCTTTCAACAGGGAAGTATACAGGCATCTTAGATAGCTGAAGTGGCTTTTCCTGGTTATAGAAGGAGGCGTTCTTTGACATCTTAGAGCAGCTTCTGGTTAGAAAGTTTAGGAATTCTTAAATGCTTTAGAGGTCATCTGTCATCTTCAGTAGCTCTAGGAAGGCACCAACAGCCCCAAAATAACCCTGCACACAGAAGAACAACTTGTGTTGGCAAGTACAACATTATGTCAAATATAGCATTCTTAGCATCTTTCCATTATATGCAGAACCAGCAGTTTGAATCAGGACTCAGGCAGTAGTAACCAAAATCAAACAAACCTCTTTCTAAATATTATAAACATTAACAAAAGTCTAGCACTTACTTCATGTTCCAAAAACAGGGCTTTTAACTGTCCTTTTGACCAAAAGTCCATGGCGTACGCTAGCAGCTTTGTCGAAACTGTGTTGATCCGCAGGAAGTTCCCAACAAACACAACCCTTTCAATTTTCTAAAACCAAAACAAAGCTTGAGGTTAAGAACACTACACACTGAAAGTAATGTCAATTTATTTTAAGCATATATGTGACCTAAAAGCATTTATCATATTTCTAATTCTATGTCTGATTTATTTAGCCAAGCCAGGGATCACCTGTTATTTAAAGAGGAAGATGACACCATCATGTCGTCACACGATACCAATCATGATCCCGATTTGCGCTGATCATATTCTGATACGATTTCGATGTAATTACAATTACCAATGTCACTCCCATTTGCAATGATGTGCCTCCAACAGTGTAGAATAAATAAATAAAACCTTGAGAATTGACAAGAAACATGTCTAGAATATTGCACTGGTCACTACCAACTGATGTTACTCTGATTTTTTTCCTGTTTCCCTAATGTACTCCAAACACACAAAAAAAAACCCCACCAAATTTTTCAACACTCGCAAGATATGTCACTCTTCCCTGAAATTTTCCCTAAAATTCTACAACGTCCTCTGTGAGCGCACCTTAAATAAAATGCCCAATAACCACCGTACACAGCAGTAACATATACTTTTCTTTTATCATTCAAACCCCAGTCATAGTGACTACCATCTGTTTATCTCTAGTGCCATCTCTCTTGATTGTGTTAGAACACAATATTTCAACATATTCCCATCACGTGTATTCATTCCACCAGCCTGTCAGATGCAGGCCAGGTCTACATCATTTATACATTGTTGTTTCTGCTACAAAATCACGTTTATTAGTCTACATGGGCTTCAGTGTGTGTCACATACTCATGGTGTCGTTTTCCCTGGATCAAAACAAACAATTGTTAAAAATAGTACTGACGGAAAAGCATAACTATATTTATCAGTATACAATGGCTTGGTGTTTTATTCCAGCCTGCAGTAGTAAATTCTATCATTTCCCAAAAGATCCAGTTGAACAGAGAAGATTGATTTGTTATTTAGTTAGGTATTTAAACAGGTCTGACACATACACCGACAAGAGCGGTTTACAGTTAGCAAACAATAGATCGTGACCTTGAGATAAAGCCTTTAAATCACCTTAAAGAGCCGAGAAGTTAGTTTATTTGTAATGAAAGCGTTTAAATTAGAGTTGCGCCGATACAGATAATAGCAGCAAAATGCCACCGATATCAGCAAAAAATGTCTGATTGCTATCAGAGAGAACCCCTGTCTGTGCTTCAGTGTTTACTGTAAGTGCAGCCGGAAACTGTGAATTTGTGTGGGATTAATTAACTGTGGGATTAATAAAGTATCTGTCTATCTATCTATCTGTCTATCTGATCCGATATCACGTAATAAAACAATGATTTTACACAAATTGATCCCTAAAATCAGCGCTTTTTCTGTGCTAGAGAAAACTCACTAACCTTGTCAGCTTCTGTTTTCTGCCATGCGGAACAAACAGTATTTTCCTAAAAAATTTAAGTAGGTTATGTGTGTATATATATATATATATATATATATATATATATATATATATAAAAGGTATATAAGGGTGGCACCAGTGTTGCCAAATTTAACACCAGCAATTTTACAAAGCATGTGAAGACTGAACACGCAGGAAAATTGTGTGGTGGCAAGAGTGGTGAGCAGAACCCTCGCCTTCCTGTCTTCACAGCTGAAGTGCGCTTAAGCAAGGTATCTAATCTAATCTAATCTTCGCTGCTCAGAGTGTGTGTGTGTGTGTGTGTGTGTGTGAGTGTGTGTGTGCGCGCTCACTTTGGATGATTTAGAAGTAAAGTCTAATTTCCCTTGTGGGAATAATACATTATATCCAATAATAATAATAATAATAATAAAAAAGACACTGTGTAAAGGGGTACAATTAGTACAAAGACAGTTTGAGTGTGTGTGTGTGTATATATATATATATATATATATATAAAAATCCTGGGTCGATTTTTTGTAGAACAGTGCTCAATACATCGAAGTTGAGTGAAATATATGTTATGCGAGAAAAATAAAAGGACTACAGTTTCATCGCGACAAGGGTAAGTGATATACAGCTGTTACCAAAAATCGGTACAGCTACTTTAATACATGGGTATTAGATTGGTATCGACAGGTACTGAAAGTATGAAGCAGTATGCAGGCCTGTCTGTGCTCATCTGCCTCGAAACAACACTGAAAATTGTAAACAATTAAATAGTATTTAGTGTAAACTGTCATCACAACAAATTGTTACCCCAGGGTATAATTGTAAACAGGGTCACGTTTACTTTCAACCTCACAACACCCCCTGCTGGAAATTTCTGGGACTTCCCGTACATTTTAAATACTGGCTGTAATAGAATAACCTATGACTTTGGAAAAATAAAGAATAAAGTTTTAGCTATAAGTCTCACAGGTGTACTGCAGCACTTAAAACATAATAATAATAATAATAATAATAATAAAAACAGTAAATGTAACCTGTGAGCTACAGTACTGCCATTTTCTAATGACTACACATACATCAGCATATGGTAAGGACCGTAGCTTGGTGGGTACGTGTTGCTCTGTGTGCTTTGATAGCCCTGTACAATGCTGCTTGATCTCCATGCCACAAGGCAACACTGTAAAGAAGCTGAAAGCAAACAGTATCTGCTGCCCACAGGCTCGAAATGCTTCCCTTTGGGGGTATATGGGAGAGATTTTATATGCATTTTACTTTAATAAAGGGCATTTAGTACAGAGCAGAAGCTAGATGTAATTAAATAAATTATCAGACTTACTACAGAATAACTTCAACGTCACAATGAATACTTTCATAAACATGTTACATTTCAAATACGTTTACAAAAAAAGGGGTCCTACCTCATTCACAGCACACATGCGGGCAATGGAACCGATGTTGTTTGTTATGGTGACAAGAGTAGCTCTGGCTAAGTCTTCTTTGCTGATGCTATCACGTCTGTCCTTGCTCATCATATGGCCAAAACTAAAAGGAGAAAAGAAATGCTCTTCTAGAACATAAGGATTCCTCTATGTATCTATAAACACTTTATAATATTGTCAAGACTTCATAAGTGGATGAAAAAAAAAAAATTGGCACCTGGATGCTACAGCAGATCCCTGAAGACCAAAGCGCTCGTAGTCGCCACCATAAATGTCTTTAACCAGCTTGTCGACGTTGGTACTGTCCCCTTTTGCTGCCATTTCTAAAGCCTCCTCGAATGTCTCGCAGCCAGTCAGCAGGCAGCACAAGCCGAGAAATGTGCCTCCTCCCAAACTGAGACAGAGAGGGGTTATGTTTTACTTCCAGTGTTGTGCACTTAATGTTCTGTCTCATCAATTTCAGTAAGAAGAAAGACTTTGGTTATGGAATAAACATTTATAACCGCTATAAATGATATGAGCAACTAACCTACTGCACAGACATTCCAAAACATTAAATGTAACTCTAAAGTCTTAAAAGGAACCATGGGTTATTTTCTAATACTGTTTTTAATCACCTGGCAAACTGCTCCGAAAACAAGACAAATAAATCATTTTGGGACGTGTTCTATGTGGGAATCCATCATCCATGATTCGATAACAACAGCATGACGTTTTATTCCTGACACGATATGAAGTTGTCTAAAAGGTAATTTAATTGTTTCTAATCCAGAATTTCAAGCTATTGTGTAGCACAGATCTACATACCAGAGATAATGACAAACAATAATCAACACAGGATGCACATACTTTCCGAAAGGTGCGTCAGTTCTGATGATACCAGAGACTCAACATTTTTTAAATTATTCTGGAGTATCTACAATTCATATATACAGTATCTACGTAGGTGTACGGGGCCTGCAGGATTCTCAGTGAAACATACCAGCTAATTTCCTTTTATAACCACAAAACAGACCATTGTTTTTAGGTTTTATTTTTTGTAAAAACAAAGGTTGTCATGGAAAATATTGACTTGGTTTCATCTATTGCTGTTTACTGACCTTTATATATATATTTTTTAAATATAGAAACGTTTATAAGTGTCAGGTACAAAAATAAAATTGTGCTAAAATAAAAATTAGCATATTGTGGAGACTGTCAGTCCCTCAGTTTTGATAGTCACACTTGCTCCATATTGTTTTGCTCTAATGTATTAAGCTGCTTTTTTTACTAACAACTGTATATTTCTGAAATAGTAAACTTTGTGTTAAAAAACAAAACAAAAACACACACCACCAACACCACCACTAATAATAATAATTCTTATTATTCTATAATAATTCTTAAAACTTTTAATATAAAGATTTAGGTACTGCTGGGTTTCCAAGTACAGTTGTGTATACCTAGGCCTGGAGTTATTTACCTGGTGCCTGTGACCCGTTTGTAATTGTCTTTGGAGTAAACTGCCAGGATGCTGACCCCTGAGCCAATGTTTACCAGCAACATGGGAAAGGGATTGTCAAGGCAACATGGCTTCTTGACACAGTTTTCAGGATCAGAGGGGTTTTGGAAAAAGTAGCACTCCGGGTGGCCGTTGAAACCGACCGTGTCAACATATAGCAGGCCCTGGATCAAACAGTCCAGTTCATCCAGCTTCTGCAGCTCCAGATTCGCCACCTAAAAATAAATACACAGCCAGAGTGATAGACAGGTTTAGTATGGATGGTAATCAGAGGTCTTCTCCAAAGCATCCTACAGTATACATATGGGTCATTCTCTGAAACAGGGTCAAATTTAATGATTCCCATTTTGACCTAATGTTTTCCAAAAACAATAAAGAATTAAAAGAGCAATCCCTGCACAAAACATACCATGTCAGACAAAATAATTCGGATACATCCAGCAAAAAAAAAATGTAATTGAAAATTTTCTGAAAAATTGGTTGCAATATGTGGACGAAAGTTGGGACATTTTTTTAGTTACTTATGGTCCATGCCAAACTATCACCGAAGTATCAGCTCAAAGTGTAAATAGTGGTGCTTGCAATAAAGATCTTGCATTCAAATTCATATCCAAAGTAGAAATTCCTGTTTTTGTTACTTTGTGGACTGAGAATCGCACATCAATTTACTGTTCCGTGTTTACCCAGTGTCCACACCAGTTACATACAGAAACCGACCCATTTTTCCTGTGAGGGATGAGGTTCCATGTTACAAGGTTCGCTGTAAAACAAAGTTCCTCCTGAAGTGTATTTATTTCACAAGCAGTCAAGCAGTAATTAATTTATTCACCAAAAACAAATAGGATGAATTTGGTGTCCATACGTGAATGAACTTGAATATAAATTCGGTGTCACAGACGTATTTATTCCTGTTTGTTACTAATAAACGTGCAGTTATGTACATGAAGTAGTGCTCTCACTGTCTTTGTAACAGTGGTTCATACATTTTGGGTCAATATGTGACCCAGTCTGGCAAAATGAGTCACAGTGACCAAAAATTCAAAATTGAGTTAGCCATACCATTTAAAAGAGGAGACTCTAAGCTTTAAAACGGTATGGCTAACTCAATTTTGAATTTTTGGTCACTGTGACTCATTTTGCCAGACTGGGTCACATATTGCAACTTGGGGATTGTGAATGTCACACTTTATGGTACCAGTTTCAGAGAATGACCCAAATACAAAATCTGTATGGATCAGATACTGTACTGAATCTCATTGTGCATATTCCAAGAAGTAATATGAGCAGTAGCAATGCTCTTAGCAATGCTGCCCATCCCATACCCCAGAAGAAATATGCAAACCTGAGAACTAGTTTGAGCTGATTGGATAGGTGTACAAACAACAGTAGAAATTATTCTTAAGTTAGTTTTAGCCTTTTTAAGCTATTATCATTTTTGTGGCCAAAATATGACATGTAGGAAGAAAATCAAACCTTTGGGTCAAAAATGTATTATGTGCTTATTTATTTATTTTTTACTAACCATCCTAAAATCCTCCTCAAACTTGTAGGCTCCCCCTCCAGTAGCACATAGGGTAGTGTGAAGGCTGGAGAAGTTCTTGTCACGGCCCATCTGGATGAAGCTGTGCATGTCGTGTGTGGGAAAGCGGATGAAATGCAGGTTGCCCTTGCGGCCACACATAATCAGGTTCTTCAGCTCCAGGTGCACATCACGGATGCCTGTGTTGCCGTATGCCACGTTGGATGTTAGGTAGCGGCGGATGCTCTTCAGGCTCTCCACTTCCTCTTGCTCCTCTTCGGCTGTGATGTCCTTCGGTTCGAAGTAGACGAGCTTCACCAGAGTGCCTCCGATATCCATGCCAAACCATGGGAAGGCTAAAATACACCATCAGAAACAGCTATTTCTCATTCCTGCCTCACACATATGCCCTAAAGATAGACCTGTACTTTTGTAAAAAATTTGTGAATTTATTTATTTACTTTGAAATAAAGTTCAAACATAATGAGAGCAAACGGGATAATTATATAAGTCAATTTTGTATTTAAATTACTGTTGGATTTGAATGATATTAGATTTTAACATTCAATATTTACATTTACAGCATTTGGCAGACGCTCTTATCCAGCACGACTTACTTTTATAATTTTTATGCAATCGACGGTTAAGGGCCTTGCTCAAGGGCCGCGGCAGACTGGTGATGGCACTTGAACCTCTGAACTTTGAATGAGTAAGCCAGAGAATTAACCACTGAGCCATCACTGCCCTTAGCAATTGTAAGCTGTAATGTTGATAATTGCTTACACTGCAGATGTGAACCACAACCACAAAGTTTTTTCTTTAGGGTAAAAACAAACTTTAAGCGAAATCTGTACTCAGTAGGTAGAAACATTTAAATTACAAAGACATTATAAAATGTTTGGAAGCGGTGTCTGAGATGACAGTTTTCCCGGGGTGTCATCACCCCGCCAAACAAGGCAGAAATTAATGTGACCGGACGACTATAACGTAGTAGAGCACCACTACTGTGGCACAAATATGGAAAAAAAAGAAAGATGGGGCAAGACTTTAGAGACAGAACCTTTCATGCTTCATATCCAAGCGGAATATGTCTTTCAGTTAGTTAAACGACATAAACATTACTGCAAACTACTACTTGTATTTAATGGAGACAGGGATCCGCCTGGACCTGAGGTCCTCTCTTAGTTAGGGTTGTTTGCTACTATTTATTCCTTACAATGCACCGGCTATCTCTGGTCCCTAACAATGAAGCCTTATTAAGTTAATGAAGGAACCTTAACCCCAGTCCAACAAAAGAAATGGCATTACTGGCTGGAGCAGATGTAGGTGAAAGGTGTGAAGGTGTGTTTACTCCCTCCATGTGAGTGCAGTGTAGTGCACAGGCACAAAGAGAGAACATATAAAGGACACACACACACACACACACACACACACACACACACACACACAGGATGTTTAGTAATAAGGCTGTACAGAAGGCTGAAAGACGATATGCTGCTGTAACAGAGAAACACTTCACGTCTTGTGTGAACAGATGAAGTCTGTATCTTCCATTCGATTGTGTTGACCTATCTACCCGCCCCCTTTTCTGGCACTCGCTTCTGATTGGCGGAGGAGCCACGTCGATCAGAGTGGTCGTGTTTTTGTCACATCTCCTGAATCTGTGGCGGCCAATCAAATCCCGACTCCGGAGCACGGACATGATTTCACAACACAATGCACTCAGTGCCATTTTCTGGGCATAATTCAATGTTAATCATATGCCAGACATCAGACACGACTGTAAGAATGCATGTTTTTTTTTTTTTTTGGATTGTCAGGACGATCTGTCGAGTGTATTTGATTTTTTTTATTAGATATAAAAATCTACTCTGAATTCTTCAATGGGAATTCAAGGACGCGGTGGCGGAGACGGTTTCACCTTAAGATGAAGATAATAAACAGGAAAATGTGTTTAGTAATCCTTTCCCTAAGCCTCACATGTATTAATACTCAAATACACAAGAAAAACAAATGTTTTGCTGAGCCTCACCTGAGTCGACACCTTTACATCACCTGACCAATCAATCACCTCCTTTAATTATAGAGCCATTAATAATAATAATGATACGCACTTCACTGATTTCGATCCGGACTGGTGTGGATCTGTGTTTTATATCATTATAACCTGGTGAGATGTGTGTGAGGTGCTGGTTGTGTTCGGTGCTTGTTGAAGGAAGAGGAGGTGAATGCTGTGGAGGAGGAGATGCGACTTACGGGGTCGGTGCTTTCTTCCCGAGTCCACCCGTCTCCGGAGCCGGCAGCGCTTGGCAGGAGAGCCGTTGTTGTGCGCGACATCCTGATGGTGAAGATGGTGGAAATTCTCCATACCATTATGGCCACCAGCGCTAACGTTCGGGCCACTATCATCGCTTCCTCCTCCTCCTCCTCCTCCTCCTCCTCCGACACCACCACCACCACCACCACCGCCGCCGCCGCTGGGACCGGACTGCGCCGGGTGAAATCCGTTCAGCAGACCGTTGGTGTAGTGTGTAGGTGCTCCGTTGTGTTCGGGTGTTTGCGCATCCTCCATAGTTTCACAACCGAACGAGTAGCGACCCTTGAACGCCGGAGACGGGAGCGCCGCGTTAACCGACTGGCCGACCGAGTTCCTTCGACGACGAAGCCGAATCACCCGAACACGTCGGTGTGGATCTGGAAATGGAGGACGGGGGGAGATCTGTCACCGAGGACGCGGAAAACGAGTCTTCTCTCTCTCTCTCTCTCTCTTTTCTAGGTCGTGAATTCGAGGTCGCTGTCGGTCATTTTTCTTTTCCTCACGCGTCTCGCTCGAGCATTGCAGCTTCCGAGTCAAACAGCCGGTCGGTGACGTCACGCGCCGACTGCAACGTCACCGCACAGGGGAAGGAATGAAGGCGGGGGGAGGAGGAGGGAGGGGGTGAGGGGGCGCTGCTCTGGTCTCACCTCTGCCCTCATTTCACTCCACCATTGTACTTATACCAACATGTACACACACACACATATATATATATATAACAGACCGTTGGTGTGGTGTGTAGGTGCTCCTACAATATATATATATATATATATAAGATCTTGAGTCGATTTTCCGTAGAACAGTGCTCGATATGTCGAAGTAGAGCCCCGACAAGCCTGTTTCGTGGTTGCCCACTCATCAGGGGATTTATTTAAATAGACAGGCTTGTCAGGATGAAATTGTAGTACTGTTATTTTTTCCCACATACAATATATTTATATATCTGTGTGTGTGTGTATATATATATATATATATATATGTGTGTGTGTGTGTGTGTGTGTGTGTGTGTGTGTGTGTGTG
>JAOUQZ010000051.1:17146317-17166627 GCA_028564935.1 Neosilurus hyrtlii
ATTCTGAATAAAATTCCAAATGTACACTATAGTCCCTAAAGCCCTTTACAGCATTGGGGGTTGAATAATTTTGAACATATAAATAAAACAGACACTGTACCTCACCCAGATCTTGATCTTCAGCAGCTTCTAGCACTGTATTTTCCACCATGCTCTCCTCACCACTTTCCTCTTCTTCCCCCTCATCATCTACCTCCATCTCTTCATCATCCTCATACTCTTGAACATCCTCTAAACTCGTCTCCCATCCAATCAGGGTGCTTCTCCTGGTCCACTCTCTCCTGTCCACATTGTTGATCATCATGGAAACATCTCTGGCAGATTTTTTAGGCAGGAGAGTTAAGACAGGTTTGGGGTTCAAGACCACAACCTACACGGAGAATGGACAACATATGCAGTTTATTAAAATATTTTTCATTTCAGTACAATAATGTGATGTGCAACAAACAAGTCATCACGCTTCTAATCTCATTATCACTGAATAATTTCAAACAAAATTAATTAGCTGTATTAGGGTCTATTTTCAACAAATGCACTTTTTTGTGCTTGCTGTGTCTACAGTCTTATTTTCAGAGGACACCCTGTCAAGAGTTAATCGTAGAAAACTTAAAAGAAATAAAGTAAAAATAAATAAATTTAAAAATGTTCTAGTACTGTTTCTTAATCTGCCCCCTCCCAATTTTTACACGCACACACACACACATATATATATATATATACATACATACATACATACACACACACACACACACACACACACACACATATATATATATATATAAATAAAAGAAGTGGTACTCTCCTAGATGCATTCTTGTTAGATAACAGGAAAGCATTCAGAAGTGTATGAACAACTGGTGTGAAGTCCCGCCCCGTAATTTTGATTGCCACTTCTTTTACAATGACCAATAATCAGCGCAGCAGCGTTAGAATACTATGTTCACGTTAAAGTGCCCTGAGTGCTGTCAACTGAACTTTAGTATGATTTGTACAGAAAATTGATGCTGCTAGCAAAGGGTGAGGGAAAAAAAGAAAAGAAAAACACTGGTGAATACAAGCCCTAATATTTGTTTCTAGATTTTTAGATGCAAATATTAGCTGCAGTGCCCTGTCATCCTGTAGATACTTATGTGAAACTGGCATTTCAGAAGCAGGAGAAGAGAAACCCGGAGCATGACTGACCTTCTGAGCCACTGCTGAGAATTTGAGGACGTTTATAGTTTCATCATACATGGAAGCACACTGGTTGATGTTCACTATCATACAGGCTTTTCCCCGGCCACAGAAGAAGCCCTGCAGGTAGTGAGTGAGTTTGCTCTCTCTAAATGGGATATGCTGCTGGAACCTACCAGGAACAAACAACATTTAAACACACAATCTTTCAAAATGTAATTCACATTCCTCACCAAAATGATCCTTGAACACTAACACGACCCTTCTTCATCACTTCTAATATGGATTTAAGAACCCAGGGAGATACCAAACTTACTTTGACTGTGTCTGATTCAGTCTTAAGGCATTCATGCATTTTCCTAAAGTTAACAGCGACGTGTTAATATTCCCAGCTTCTTTTAAGCGCACTCCTCTGTTATGCGTTTTTGCACATCGTTCTGATCCAGCCAGATCACACAAAGAGAGCCTGCAGAAATAAGAGTCATGAACATGAAAAAATGTTTATCTATTAATGAGAAGCATTAAAACTTCAGAAATATCAACATAATTCCTAAACAGAAAGAGAGACCTAAATCAACTGGAGTAAATATAAAAGTAATTCTCACTCGCTAATTGTCTGGACTCGAGGAACACCGATGTCTTCAATTCTCAGGATTCGGATGGAGAAAATACTATGGCTGAAGGAAAAAAAAAAAACCAAACAAACCAAAACAAACAAAAAAAAAAAAAAAAAAAACCAGGTTTGAGTAATACATACAATATTTAAGAAGTGACTGCAAGATGAAAATGTCACACAAACAAACAGAACCTTCTACTTGAAACACTGTTGAGCTTTGTAGAAGAGAAGCTCTGGTTTTTTCTTCCAATCTTTAGAACTTTGTAGGCTTCATTTGCACTGTTTACTTGGACCCATGTCAGATCTGGAAAAGAATTGGAACAATATTTAACATAAATGTTCACTTAGGTCATTAAACATTTCATGTTGCATGGTTTTTACTCTACCATCACATACTAAATCAACATCACTGATATACTGCATGTCTAATGACAGTAGTGACTGATATTCAACTTAATGAACCACTGTCATGCCATCAGCAACCACGATGACATTCACCGATAGCAATGACTGATATCTAACTGGGTTTTTACCCCAAGTCAATTTCTAGAAAAACAAACTTTATCATGTGAAAGAAAGGATATATTTAAGGTTGTTGCATAAATGATTGCATCTGTTCCTGATCAAAAATAAAATGTGATGAAGAGACAATAAAATTTAAAATAGAGGGTTTTGTTTGTTTTTTTTAAATAATGATTTACCAATTGCTATTAAATAATATAGAATATTATTCAAAAAACTATTAGACATTAGACAATTAGAATAAGACTATTGTTTACCTGGATACAAAAAGCAATGAATCACAACAAAATATTGCTATCAATGTCTAAACACTTATTTTAAATACCAGTATCAGTACCAAATTGCAATCATCATCATCATATAGCTGATAAGCAAAGGAAATGGGGAGGGGGGGAGAGAAAAAAAAAGAAAGAACAGAAGCAGACCACAACGACTCATACCTTTGACAAACGTGTTGCCCTTCACATCCTGACACAGTCGTAGTACACTCCTTCTGTGCGATGTATTAGAGATAAAGTCGAGAAGGTCGTGAATGTTTTCATTGTAGATCTCACAGAAGGAGACCCACACTGAGAACTTCACATGCGAATCTTCCTCCAAACAAATACTGTCTTCATCTAACTCACCATAGCTGGAACCTAAAGCAGGAAAGATTAGAAAGGCGTGAAAATGACTGTATTAATTAGAAGTTACACGTCAAGGGTCAAATCCCCTCAAATTAAAGCAGATATTCTCCGACAAAAATATTCTTTTAGTCCCTTTATTTTTTAATAGTGTTGTCACTAAAGAATATTTTAATCTATTCCAGAAAATGGTCAAATAATTGGGACAAAACAAACAAACCCCCACAAGACCCAAACCATTACATATAAATCACTTTCAGTCTCTATTTCACCAAACATTAAGTTGAATTAATTAATTACCCCCAAAGAAATTTATGGAAAGTCTGTTTGTTGTACATCACCATGGGGAACAATAACAATGTCTCAATTTGTGTACTTCCATGTAGTACACGTTGCTCATTATGTTGTTACTTGCAGGGTGGATGAATTTCAATAGGATTGTGTTGTCTCATATGTGTGGTTGAACGTGCGAAGTTGTGCACTTACTGGGAATAATGATTAGTGAAAGCTTTTTAAAATTTTCATAATAAAAAATTACACCACTATCGGCCTGCCCTCTTCCATCTACCTGAAACTAGGTTTGTAGAGTCTTTTATTACGAAGCCAGGATTGTGACCACTGAGAGTGAAAAGCATGCAGTGGTGCACAGCCACAATTTCATTGTTTTGAGTTAGTAGGAATCTTTAATATTATTATAATTATTATTATCTCCTGCTATAGCTGATGAAACAAGCCACAAATAAAGCAAACAAACACAGTGCCAGGCAAAAGTCTGCACATAGCTTCTAATTGAAAATGAATAGGCAGGTGTGTCCAAATTTTTATCTGGCTCTATAATTACATCTAAAAGTATTAGATACTTGCCCTCAAGTAAGGTGCTGCAAGCTGAATTTGATATGCTGGAGGTGCTTTTTTGCAAATCACTCTAAAAGAGAAATTCAAACATTTTAAAAAAGTTGATTATACCAACAGTGTATTCAATAGAAAAAAAGACAAAACAAGACATTTACTGTATAATACCCAACCTCTTTAAATCTTCTGAGAAGGTTTTTCTTAATCTTGGCCTCCTCCTCCTGTTGGTCTTTAGTCAGCCTTGTAAAGTCGACACAGCGATGAGGTTTAATGTTATTTTGCGTATAGACTCGTCCCACAATGCTGTTAAAGATCACATTCAGAGACCTGGGCAGAATTCCCCCATCACTTTCAGGGCCTTACAAATAAGAGTGAACAGACATTATATAAACTCACTGGGAAAGAACCATAAAATGTCCATAAGCAAAAAGCCCTGTACAAAAACAGCCTCACCTAAAAAAGTGAAGGTCTTCCCAGCATTGGTTACACCGTAAGTGAAGACTAAAGAATTTTCTCCTCCAAGGACATCCTTCACAAGGGCTTTTGTCGTCCCATCAAATATCTCTCTTTGTGCTGTTTCTGGCCCATACACCTAAAATATGAATTCATTTAGAAAATATTGCAACAAAACTTTGAATAAAATGCGTTTTTTACCAAGCTCGACAGTAAAAACACAAAAATGATCTTTGCACCTTTGAAAACTGGAATCTCTGGGCAAGCTGGGGTCCTAGTTTTTCACTTTGTCTTGCTGTCAGTGATAATCTAGGTGCTTTTAAAACCACTGTGTCTGGGGGCTCGACTGAAATGCAATCCTGTGAAATGAGAAAACAGTTAAATCATTTCTATTACTTTTGTCAGTGACTCTGCATGCATCCATCACACTAATCTGCTTTAATAAGTCTGGAGACACAAACAGTTTCAGTCTTACAAACACTACATACCTGTGATTCTCCAAGTTCACTTTCGCTAGAGGTCAAAGGACGTATCCGCAAGTAAACCTGCAAGTGTTCTTTCTCCACAACTACAGGATCCTGCAGGAAAAGTGAGCTATGGTTGACTGCTTAAAGCACCAGCATGTAAATACCAAAGTAAACAAATAAGAAAAACAAAGCAGCACATCAGACCTGAGGCTGATCTAGCACAGTGTTACCTGAGACGCAGGTATTTTGGAGAATTCAGTAAAAAGGTTTTTTCTGAGATCTTCCACAGTTACAGAGCCCACTCTCTCGGGTTTGTAATTCAAGCAGGACTCCATGGTTCTGAAAAATAAACAAACAGTGGAGTTAAAACACTAAACTTCTTAGATACAACTACAACTATACAACATGTGAAGAGAATATTGTTCTGTTACTAAATAATTAAATCACCACTATCTAACAACAACAACAGTCTTTGATGTTTACCCGAGTTAATAACGACGGTAAGACAGGTACTTTCCTGTCCGTTAGCATTAACGGTAGCTTTAGCTACAAACCAGCTTCACCTCATACCTTCACTTAAAGTACGTTGTGAACAACATACAATTATTCCTGCGCGATACACATTTAACATAAACCTTATTTTCGTCCACCTGTTTTATTTCTTCTCCGTGTTTGTAACAATTTCCTAGCTAACTATTTAACCGTTCTTTTTTTTAACCTAACAAAAAAACATGTCAACTCCGCGGTCTTCTGTTTAAATTCCGCCAATCGGATTGTTCCGTCGAGCCGAAAAGGCTCTTGGGAGTAGCGGAAGCGCCATATTGTAGTTTATACTGGATTGTTATTCTTCAGGTTTCAACGGAACATCTTGTACATATAAACTACATTTCCCAGGAACCCAAACAGTCACCACAACACCACGTTTTTATATGGCGCCCATGTCTCAGCTAATGCAGTGTAATGAGAGCACATCACACTTTCCTTATTTCTTAATTTCTCTTAATTTCTGTATATTTGACTGATAGTTTCTGCCAAGGCTACTAAACTAAAATGTCTGTATTTATGGATTTAAACATAATCGCTATTAGTGACAAGAAAAAGCTGCAAGATAAAATAGAGACAGCAGCACACCGTAAGTTTGCTTTAAATGATTTTTATAATTATAAAACTAAAGCTGTGAATCATCTTTTGGTTTAGGCACCTTACACTATGGTTTTGTAAATTAAACTACTAGTTAGGAGCTGTTTCATGGTCAGGGTTGTCTTTTTGAAATTATACCAGGGACCCCTTTAAATAGGCACTTGTGTACTTTATGACTGTCTCTTGTTTATTGTTGTATAGAGGAAGAGTTAGTCTCAGCTACACTAGTGAAATCTTTTCTCAGTTCTAAATAAATAGTGCTATCAGAGGAAAATATTGCTCAGATAGTACAGCATTCAATTCTCTCCACTGTAATAAAAATAGTAGCTTTTACCTAAAAAAAATTTCTGAATTGCCTCCTAATTACTGACTTTTACTTTTAGATTTGTATTTTCTTACAATCTAGAAAGATGTTCTGCTGCTTGTAAGCTCTATTTATAATCTAAATAGCTTTGTCGGGATCCTTTGTCCATCAAAAACGTCTTCTCCGGAAAGTAGACATTACATGTGGAGGACAAAAGTGCTTTTTTTTCAGATATTAATTGTCTTTTCCAAAGCAGCATAGAACTGTATAGCTTGCTGAAAAATATAATTGGGACTGGATGTGAAATACTTTCTGTACAGAGTTCCACATCAGCTTGATAAGCAGTCGGTCAAAAAGTGTCTTCTCCGGAAAACCACAATGATTGTCACTGATGCTGTTGTTACTGCAGTTGATAATGTATACAACTATTGTTGCATGAAACCTGCTCAGATAATGTGTTTAGTGAGCGTTTATTCTTACTGCTGTGAATTCTTTACAATTCTGATACACTACAAGCAGATGTAGTTATTGTAGAGTTCCTGTACCTGTTATACTTTCACCCAGTGTAATTTAGACACCATTAGACCTGTAGCTGTGATACTTCCCACAAAATATTCTAGTTTCATAAGGTGTTGACTGGTAACAAGAGACCACAAAAACTTGGAGCTCTATTTTTGAGCTACTGTGAACTTAAAAAGTTTACCTTGATTGTGAAACAGCCCTTAAACTGATTGTACTGCATTCTCTATAAACCTGGTTCACATTTGGAATATCATATTGTTTTGCAGTTGGTTATTCCACAGTTGCAATTAATTATGTAGTGGAACCACAGCCAAAAAAACAGGTATGATAGTGTTTCATTACTCCTAATTGAATACTTCACTGATTGTTGATATTTATTTCATGTACTTTAATTTTGATTTGTGTTGCAGCAAATTCCTAAGCCATTATCTGTTTCAGACCTGTGTGAAAAACTTCCCATAGTGCAGGTGATCTATTTGTTATAATTCATTATCTTGGTAGTGATGTTAATGTGCATTGTTAGTGTTTTGATAATAATGTGTTCTGCCCTACACATGACACACACACACACACACACACACACACACACACACACACACACACACACACACACCCACATCCAGGGTAAATCCAGAGCAATTAAAGTGCTGAATCGGTTGACGGTGGTGGCCACAGATGCTTCACACTTTGTAAGTGCATGTGGAATGAAAAAAAGTCAATCCTTGATATGAGTTATGGAGATGATTTAAATGATGATGCTTAATCTCATAGGATTACATGCTCTTTACTTTAGAGGCCATCCAATGAATACAAGAACTTTGACATTTTGGCTGTGTATCCCAAAACAGAGAAAATCTTCCATGTGAGTATCTGTCAAGTCCTTTACTATTGTCTACTATTTTGCCAAAAGTTTGTGGGCAGCTAACCATCAGCCATATGTGTTTGATGATGCTTCTGTTTCTGACTTAATTCTGTTTGGGTGTTATAATAAGCTCCAGTTTTCTGAGGAGGTTTACACTAAATTACAGTGGCTTGCAAAATGTAAAAGCTTGCATGTTGTACTCACACACAGAGGTACTATCTAAACATGGTGTGGACCCTTAGTTCCAATAAAACACAGGTTTCAAACTCAAGGCCGGAAGCCCAAATCTGGCCCAACAGCTTATTTTATGTGGGCCACAAGGGCCTGTTTGTAAAATTTTATTTATTTATTTATTTATTTGAGTAAACATTGTGCATACCTTGCATTGACCTTTACCATGAAACCTTATTCATCCTTCCACTATCTGGCAGCACCCTACTTCAAGTAAACAGCTAGTCATTGATTGCATGCCAGCTTGCCACTGTTAAGCATTGTGCAAGTGTAATGCAAGTAACTAAAGGAAAGGAGGACAGATGCCTAAACGAGTCATTTTGCCATGCAGATTTTATGGTTGCCTTCTTAGAATCGATGTTCAGTGATTAATCGGCCCTCAATCACCTTTAAATTCAGTGATGTGGCCCTCAGTGAAAATTCATTTGACACCACATAAAGGGAGACTGCAATTCTGTACAAAAAAAATTCCCAAACATGTTCAAACTTTGTGGCATCAGCATGGGGAAGACCGACATAGTTCTGATACTCAGGTGTCAACAATCTTTTAACTACAGTTTATGTGCATAGAAGCAGATTACACCATGCAATAATACAGATACTTAACAATGAATGCTTAACAACGAGAATCCAGTTGGCAGTGTCCATTTCCTCTTCTTTCTCAGGAAGTAAACTTTAGTCAGTAGCTAATCATCCCTCTAGCTAACTTGTCTCTATCACACAACAGAGAGTGAAGCCTGAAACATAAATCCAACAAAACACGTGACCCATCACAGCAAAGTGGATATTATGTCGGAAATTATTAGATATTTTGTTGAACTTTAAATGTGATCGTTTCTGAAGTTGCATGCTTAAAAGACTGGAAACTACTGGCAGTTTTGCTTTGTTACTCCAGCACAAGCGACATATGCTAGAAAATATTGGTATCATTTTAAAGCTTAGGATATCCGCTATAAATTGGTACCGATACCTAAAAATGAATAATTTCCGACTTAATACTCACTTTGCTGTGATGGTTCACATATAGCCAGGCACATATATCGAAGGAAAATAGAATGACCAAATGAATATGCACCGTAAATGTTCCTGTAATCAGTTAAATTGGCTAAGTGGGAAATAGAGCCTGCCTGGGATCTAGCACTTCATGTTATGGTGATGTTAATAAAAACACGTAGTGTGCATGGTTCACTGTACATGTGGTCAGCTATTTGGACCATCATTGTATGTTTGTCTTTTTTAACAGCATCAGGCAAAAAGTTCAGATTTTCATGAAATTCTTTCCAGAGATTCTCGATTCTCCATTAGATTTTGGAGACGATCTGAATCAGATTCTGTACTCAGGAATTTTTCAACATAATGTGAAAGGCTGATTTAATTTATTTGTTTGTTTGTTTATTCCTGTATTTTTTTTGAAAGTGTGGTGTTACAGCAGGTCAAGCAGGGGGCGCTGTTTACTTTTTGTGGTTTCTGAGTGCTCGTTATTCTATTGCACACAGGATGCTCTCATTCCTTATACTTATTTGCTAAAATGGGTTGCCAGATGTACTTTGGCAACTGGAAATATAACTGGGAAACCCACCTAAGTAAATTCTGTGTATGGGAAACACTGATTTTACCGATCATAGTTATTTGTATGTCAACATCCAGAGTATGTTCATGCTTGTTTTGTTTATGTGATAGGGAACAGACCTAGGGTACAGGTAGTTCTGGTTTTAGTAACAACACACCATGCTTCCTGCACTGTGTTGTCCAAAAGAGTTCTTAGTTTCCTTAAGCCACACTTGCCTGACTTCCTGGGACAGCTTGGGTAGAGAATCAAGTGCAGATTTGTTGATTTCTCTAAGGTTTTTGTTAACACGGTCTAAAATAGTTTCCTCTAATCTTGGGATATTAACATGCTGTTATAATTTTGTAGTATAACTCTGTTTATCTTTGTTGTAACAGGCTGCCTGCATGACGTATGATGTGGACATCATCTCCATAGCAGCGACTGAAAAACAGCCTTTCCATTGCAAAAGGTCACCAGTAAATGGGGTTAGTTCAAATCCACTGACTGTTGTTTAGTTGTGCTGTTGAGCCATTTTATTTATGTAGCTTGGCATCTATTTCACAATAATAATAAAATAGAGTAATGGATAAGCAATATAACACATAGAGATAAATACCATAAAACTCAGGACACTTATAATTGCCTAAGTGTACTGGATTCTCTCTGAATGTTGATTCTTCAAGGCAATCGAAAGGGGAGTGTTTTTTGAGATAAGCTACACGGCAGCAATCAGAGACTCCACCATGAAGAAATACACAATCGCGAATGCCATCAATCTAGTGGATGTGTGCAAGGGGAAGGTGACTAGCTCTCTGATACACAGCTGTGATATTTATAAAGGGTTTAGTGTTGAAGTAACATTGGACTTTTCACCTTTTCAGAATGTCATTGTGGCAAGTGGAGCAGAGACAGTAAGAGCACTTTATTTCAGTTTTGATTAAAATGCTGCTCTATGTACAGGTCTTAACAAATATATTAGACCACCTGTTATAAATGGAATCAATACATTTAATCAATAATTTATTTATTTTCTGAGCAGCTTAATCCTATTAGGGTCACAGGGAGGCTGGAGCCTATCTCATCCGACACTGGGTGAAGGGATTCAATCTGAACAGCTCACCAGTCCATTGATAGGCCAACACACAACCATAGATACTCAAATCTAGAGGCAAAAGTTAGCCTAATATGCATGTCTTTGGACTGTTGGAGGAAACCAGAGTACTTGGAGGAAACCTTTCATTTATTATAGGTGGTCTAATAATTTTATTATTTATTTTTAATTCTTACAATCTCTCTTTTTGATTTTTGCCATTTAGCCGCTTGAGTTACGTGGGCCATATGACATCGCCAACCTGTATCCTTTGCAGTTCTTTACAGATTTATATTGTATTTGAAGTCCTGTATATATTTGGCTTGGTCCTTAATTCAGAGTGCAGAGGTTTAGTGTTTGGCCTGTCTGAAGGGGATGCCAAAGCTGCAGTCTCTACAAACTGCCGATCTGTTGTACTGCATGGAGGTAAAAGGACTTGAACTTGTCACTTCTGTTATATAAGGAATAACAATATATTGTGTTATATTGATTGTATTGTATTTCTATGTATACTTAATTTGCTAACTAACTGCTGCAGTTAACACCCAAAAGGTCTAAGGTGTAAGGTCTCCCCATGTATCTCCTGCACATGGTTGAACCAATCTGGGTTTTATCCACCCTACCTCAAAGGCTTAGTATCTCTTGTTCACGTGTTTAATATATTGTTTTGGTTATCTGTCACATGTGCAATAACATGGCAGTACAGCACTGATTCATAGAAAGTGGAAAGCCTGAGATCAAATGTCGAGAAACAGAAGAAGGAGTACGATTTCACGATAAATTTAAAAGATCTTAATGTTTACTAATATTATCACGCCTGGTGTACAGGTCATTGACACCCATATACAGGAGTAAGCAAATGGTTTCAGAAAGACATTGTAGCCGATTCCACTGTATTTCAAGTATATTTAATATTCGTGGTAAGTGAATGGACCCCTTTAAAATACATGAATTCGATTTTGTTGTTTTTCTTTGTTTTATACTGCTAGTAAAAAATTTTATTTTACAAATTCAGGATTTAAGGCTTTAGTATTTTACATGTTGCATTCTAAATGTAATGCTTGTTATTTATTCATTTATGAGCACAGTGTTTTTAGACCATCTTGCTGATTTTTCCTTTACAGAGACCCGTATGACAGCACTGGGTATTATTCACATGAAGAAGAAGAGCCAGCCGCCTACTGAACAGCCAGAGGAAGAAACTCCAGCCTTAAAGAGAGCCAAAACTGAAGCAGTGTAGTTCAGTTTTCATCTGGATTATAACAGCAGATTGTTTTTGTTTTGTCTGCCGGTTGAGTTACAGGAGTCATCCAGGCACTTTGCTTTTCAGTATGAAAATGATTTTGGTCTGAACTCTGATTGGCTATTGATTCAGAAGTGACATGATTTTTTTTTTCATCCACTGATGTCTTTTATTCTTGTGATATTAACAGGAACAACACTGATATGAGCACAAGAAATTGTTCAGTAATGCTGTCATTATTCCTGCAGAGTCAGACTAGTTACTGTGTGGAGCACAATCTATTCTTGATTTGTTTCTCTGAAATGTTTGGAAAGAAATAATGAAACCAACACTCAAGTCTGCAGTCCATATTTTTGGTCAATAATTGAACATTGTTTAAATCTTCCCACTGACTTTCTTATTTTAATATCTTTTTTTGGTAGCTTAATAATCAAACAGCAAAGCACGCTAGTACAAACAAAGTTTATTCAGTACAGTTTTGCTATATTAAGATACGAAAAAAATGTATTCAAAAATGTAAATAATTCAGGTCTTTTATGAACAGTATGAAGTCATTAGTGAAAACTCATCACATATACAATACTGGACTTTAATCTCCCTCTATTTTTATGTACAAAGTTTGTTATATTTTTTTTGGATAACTTCAGTTTTCAATTTATAAATTTATTTTTATATATATATATATATATATATATATATACATACATATACACCTTTAATTTCATTCTTTTTGAAAGATTTCTTTGCGGGTGGCTAAAAACTGCTTGCACATTTTACTTGTTTTAGGTTTTAGAAAAAATTCTCAGGAATTAAAATTGTCATTAGCTTTTAGTCAAACATGCCGCTGAACTCCACTGCAAACATGAGACCCATTTCTTCTAAGTTTGCCACCATGAGGCAATCTTTTCATCTTTTTTTACTGCATACTTTCACATATATTCTTCAACACATTGTTTCCCATTCTGACTCATAGTATATTAGCAAACCTTCTTAAAGAATCACTTCCTTTTCATGTGTGGAAATCTGATTTTTACACAGCAAGTTGTACAACTTGTTGATACTTCGCCTGTTTACTTATCCTGGGACTTTTTCTTCTGCTTATAGTTGTCTAGGATTGATTTAGCTCCATTCTGCCACTCCAGAACACTGTCCATAGGAGATTTACCTTCCTGCAGGAAACAAGCCTTGTGTCAGAATAAAGAAAAACCTTTACCTTTATTCATTTGGCAGGCAGATTTACTTCAGACCTTAAAAATGAGGCAGAAGCTAATTTAAACTGAAGAACTGAGGTTAAGCTCACAACCTTTCCAACTGCACAGAAACTTCACCATTGTACAGAATTAACATGAACAGAAAGCGTGTAAGCTACATGTACGTTTTTCTTTTAAAAACTCCTGTGCCACGTTTTCTAATGAGGTCATCATCACTGAAACAACACTCAGACAGTGCATTAGTTGGCGTTCACGCATATCAGTTGATGGCACTGTGTGCAGTCCAAACCAAATCTGGTAAACCATAAATATGCAGCTGAGACCTGAGAGCCCCTCCAAACAATCAAATTACTGCACATAATTTGAAGAGAGAAAAAAAGATTAATTTTATCAATTGTAGAGTAATTCATTTTGGGATATAGCTTGGATAATATTTATACACTAACTCTAACTCAAGTTGCATCAGCAGAGAAAGAAATTCCTGCCCACTCAGGAGTGCACATCATTTCTGAATCTGTGGAAGAAAATCTTTAAATAAACTTACATAGTTCTTCAGTTTCAGATTGGCTCCATGCAACAGGAGCAGCTGGATAAATTTGAATCTGTTCAGCCGTACGGCATCATGCATTGGTGTATCTCCCTCCTAAAAAGAAAGAAAACATTCCAGGAATACTCTGTTTTTTTTTTTTTTTTTTACCTGGACCACATTTCCACTTCAGTTTCATTCATGTTTTTTTTTCTTCTTTCGTCTACTTTTTCTTTTTTTTTTTTAGGGGCACAAATGATTAGAATAGGTTTAGTATTAAATTAGCACAGTATAACAAACAACCACAAGATGTTTATGGCATGGTAACTCAATACTGGACCAATTTCAATTGTTCTTGTCTCTAGTAAAAATAATTTAATTAAATAAATTAAATACAGCCCAGGTTCAAAAGAACCAGAGTTTTCTTTTAATATATTTACCTTGTATATTCATAACTTGAAAGTAATGATAATGAAGGCAACTAATAAGTCTTACTCTGTCTTTTGCATTGATGTCGGCACCGCAGTGAATAAGCAGTTCAGCACATTCATAGTGACCTGTCCTCACTGCCACATGAAGAGGAGTACTCTGAAGCTGAAATGTATAGATCAGTGTTAGATTCCAGACAATGCCAGTTAAGAATGTCCCAAAGTGACAGACTATGTATGATGGCCCTGCTGTTGGCTGTGTGCAATTTTACCTTGTCTTTGGCATGGAGATTGCCTTTGTGGTTGAGGAGCAGCTGGAGAACAGGCAGGCTTCCTCCACGGCAGGCCCAATGAACAGCAGTGGCGTCAAGCTGGATGAAAACAGAATTACTGATAATCTAGCACCACCTCATGTTCAAAAAAGAAGAAAAGAACAATTACTAGAAAAGCTCTTAAACAACTGCTTATCTCTAAAGTCATGTAAAAAAAGAAAGGTGTGATGGTGAACATAACAAAATACAAGAACAGATTAAAACAATGGTAAAAGAATACATATTCGATACTAATGATCACTGTATCTAAACAAATCAAATCAGTTCTGACTTTCAGACTTCTTCAGAGACGATTTCTCAGACACCTTCAGTACAAAAATAGAGAAGGGTTTAAATATAGCTGCAGATTGCCAGCAATTCATTATGTTTTATAGTGGGTTGTAATGATAAACAGCCAGAAGGTGTCTCAGTTTCATTTAATATTGTTTATACTGATACACACTGAATATAAAAAAAAATATATATTTTATATACAAGTATTTTATTCAGCTAATGCTTATGAAGCAAGTCTGCACTGGAGATTTATTATTATTATTTTTTTTTTAATAAAGGGTTTTACCATTAATTAATTTACCATTTGATTTATGAGCTATTGTGAAGCTTCTACTAAACATAAATTCTCCACTCAAATTTTTCATTATCTGCAGCTGTTAAAGCTTTTCTTAAACTTTTTCACCTCACTGAGTACTTTCATTACCATAGATTCACCATCATGTCTTTTTAATACAAGGATTTTTTGATATTTTATACACATGACACCCAACAACTTGGAAAACCAGGAAAACAAGCATTTGCAGTCAATTTCCTTGATTTATCAAAGTGTTGAATGTATTCTAGCTGAAATGAGCATGTCTTACATGTATAGACAAATCAGCGTGTCCATATCAGAGCTTAAAGGTGGAATATGGTGTCTCAAAATGCTTTTCTTTTCTACAGTCAGCCCTTAATTCTCTCCAAACACAAAGCAGTTCACATGTAAATTAAATGTCAGGGCTTCACTCTACACTAATGATTTGCACTTGTACTTTGTCTAGGTTAAGCCCCATAGCTAGTTATAATAAAAATTGTCAAAGAAATAAATGTTTTGATGAATAAAACTTTTAATCAAACAGAAAAAGTGAGGTTGACGATTTAATCCTGGAGTTTGATGGCTGGTTTGTGAAACTAAAAGCTTTAGTTATGGGTATTGTTGCAACCCTAGAGGCTGCTTTCATGCTGTAGACGTGTTTAAATTCGAATTTGAAATGTCCTGTTGATTAGATCAGTCTACATTTCAAGATTTGTAGTGTTTAATCAGTGACTTAGTGGCTGTACTTTTTTAACCTTCTTGTTTTTCTATAGCACCAAAAATGAAAAGTAGCATATCAATCCTTATTATTCTAATTTTTTCTTTTTATTTAAATGATCAAAGATTAGAGGTAGCAATGGCAGATGCATTTGCATTCTGGAGAACCGTTTTTTCCACTAACACCTTAGCTGTTATCACACCAAGTAACAGCGCAGTGAAAATGACAGGCCTTGAATAGCAATGTGCAAAGCATTCGAAATTGTCACGTATAAGCATTTATAGATATTTCCTTCATGGTACTTAAGGAAAAAGTGGATATCATCTGTTAAATGTTGAATTTTTCTGGTCAGAATCAAGTAAATCCATAATGAAAGACTATCATTCTTGTGACACCAAAATTAGAAATCAAGGCTAATGTTGATGACATAATGTTGAAACATACAGAGGCATATGAAAAGTAAATCGACACCATCATTTTCTCTTCTATCTGTTACACCACAATAGCCAAGATGATAGAGATACTTCACAGCAGTACTCCAACTCACTTGGAGACTTTCCATGACATCTGTTGCCATACAACGGGGATTATTTTTAACAGCCCACTTAATGGTCTGAAGACACCTGTCAGAGGGCCCAGGTCAACCTGAGCAGGATGCTGTTGAATCCTTGCCTGTGCAGGTGAATTGTACAATCACTCTGTTGACTGTTGCAAGAGGAATCCCAAGGCTTTATGCAACCTAACACTGACTAACCCACTCTCAGTTTGATCCCAAACTCTTCTGCTCCTGGTGTTAGTGCCATAGCTTGTTTCTATTTTCATACTGTAATATGTATAAAATAAATAGTAAGATTAACAAGTTGGATCAGATTTAATGAGATTCACAGATGAAACTCTGTAATGAGGGGTATCTATGTACTTTTGACATGTCTCTGTACGGTCAGATTTCAAATGCACCTTATCCTTGTTTTCAGTTAAAGCCCCAGCTTCCAGCAGTCGCCTCACAATCTCTACATTCCCCTGAGAGCATGCTCTCTGGAGAGCTGTGCAGTTAAACTATGAGAGAGAGAGAGAGAAAGAGAGAGTGATGATCATCTCTGCGGGAGTTTGAAAAGCTGAACAGTCTGAATGAAACATGGGGTTTGTTTCAGCACTCACACTATCACACACATTTGGGTCCGCATGCGTGGCGAGATAACGTTCAACTATTGGTAATTTGTTTTCCACTACTGCTTTCAGAAAGTCATCTTCATCAACACAGTCATTCTGTGGGAATAATAGCTGAATGTTATTGCAGGTTTTACTATGAACCCTCGCAATTAAGAACTTACACTACAAGCACTTACCGCTATTTCAGGTGCTGGCTGTTGTTTGTGCTCAGAAGTCTTCCTCATGTTCCTCCTCTGTCTCACTTCCAAAACCTTCTGGAAGTCATGGTTTAAGCTGTGAATCTTGTTTGACTGTAAAAAGAAGAAAATGAAATGCAATAAAAAATTTCCCTTAACTACACTGTACAGTATATGAGAATTGATTGGTGCTCTGATTACATAATTTTAAAGTAATATTCCTAATAGATTCTGATGATCAGCATACCTTTGCGATTTCATAGTTACTATCAAGCTTACTGTTGATCCTCAACTCATCTTTTCGCTCTTGGCGGAAGGATTTCTCATATTCACCTGTCAGGTATTCCTGTTTTAAAGAGTCAGTTCCTTCTTTTAAGCCAAATCGCTTGCCAGCTAGCTGAAAAAGAAAAAATTGAAGCATACATTCATATCAGTTCTTTCATGAAGGTTCAGGTCAGGTTGTATACAGTATTTACTGTCAAGACAAGGTCAAATTAATTTAAAATCATGGCAGCCTTTGAGTCATTTATATTCTTTCTTCAGAAGACTTGAACTGGAGATTTCAGCAGGTTAGTTTGTTAATCAATAATATTCAGTCTAAAAGTCTACACAGTAAAAGAAAAACAACCAAAACTAAAGGGATTATTAAACTAATTGTTTCTACATGGTGATTAAAAAACATTATCCCGAGTGGATTTGATTGAATTAAAATGTCATGTAATGGTCACTTGGAACTGGTGGAAACTTCATTGGCGTCATCGTGGTTACTTTTGGTGGACTGCAATATTCATTCCACAGATTTACAATAGTGTTTAAGTCTGGACTCTAACTAGGCCATGCAAGGACATTCACCTTATCCTCCTTCAGCCACTGTGTGGTCTAATTTGGATTATTGTCATGTTGGAAGGGAACCTTCTTCTTATTGCTCTCACATGCACACAATGAACACTCTTTGCCCTAATGTCCTGCAACTTCTTCAAAGTTGCCATAGGCCTCATGGTGGCATCTCTGACAAGTTTCTTCCTCAGTCTTTTGTCCAGTTTGGAGAGACAGCCTGATCTGGGAAGGGTCCTAGTACCAAACACATTTCCCTTCTTGGTTATAGATTTTACTGTGCTTCTAGGGACTAATAAAGACTTTGATTTTTCATTTTGTTTTTGCTTGTTTTTTTTTTTGTCCACAACTTTATCCCTGAGATAATTTGACAGGGCCGTGCCACCCATAATTGTTTGGTTGCTTTCAGTTTCAATTACGTGCTGAAATGCTCTTAAATTAGCTATTTTTGCTGAACTAATCAGATTCGGTACAGTCGATCACATGTGAAAGCCAATTCTGGGTGAGTGCACCCTGGACAGCTCGCCAGGCCATTGCAGAGCAGAAACACGCTGACGGCAATGCAGCCTACTCTTTTCTAAGACACAATCTTCTCCAAAGTTGTATGCTTAAAAGGCTGAAAATTCCTGGCAGGTTTTGATCAGTTACTCCAAAATTAGCGACATACATATGTTCCAAAATTTGGTATCATTTTAAAGCTTAGGATATCAACTACAAAATGGTACCAATAGCTCAAAATTAATAATTTCCGGCTTAATTCCCACTTTGCTGTGATGAGTCACATTTTAGGACCTTACCCTACGTTCCAAAAATTAACCCTTAGGGTGACATAAGTGTAGCTTGTACCTTAGGGGACAGAAATGGACTCCTGCTCTACCCCTACTTCTGTAAGTGTATGCAGTACATAATGAATATTAACCAGTAATCACATCATCATTCACTATCTTAGCCACCTACTGAAAAAGTTATAAACATTGAATGGTTCGCTCCAAAGAGGCATAGGTAAACATATGCTGTATTCCCCATGGTTCCATTTGAGCTCTCTTTGAACTCTGCATGTGGTTGTGTGAGCCAATATGCACATTGGCCAACAAATACGACTCCACTGCTACTGTCTAATTGTTTACATTTCTTTTATCAAATTTTTCTTTTCTGCAGAAGCAAGAATGTCAATGTCCCTGGTGAATAATCACATATCACATTCACAAAGAAATGGCTCACATAATAAACTATATTACTTCGTTTATATACTCTGTGTAAAATCCATAGTCTTTGCAATATTGTTCTCAATTTTATCAAACTAATACATTTTTTTAATGGGTCACTATATGGTCATTCTTCAAATGTATTTCCTTCCAATCAATCTGTGTGTTGAAGGAAATTTGTTTGCATTGTTAGATTTTCTTTAATTCCATTTTCTGGTTATTTTGGTGTCTGACATTGTATGTTACGTCCACATAAAGCATTAATTCATGCAGGAAATACCCAGATCCCATTTAGTTTTTTTTTTTTTTTTAACATTGCTGTGAAATTACATACCTTGCATGCACTGGCCACTTCCAAGAAGCAGTGGCACTGTGCTGGTGGCATGTTGTGTCCTTGGCATTTTGAGTTCTGCATTGTTTACATTCAAAACTTGGCCTGTGTGATGTTATTCATGAGGTGACTACAAAGTAACAAGTCGTTGATTTATTTTTTTTTCTTTCTCATGAAGGGGTACTTGTGGATGATACCTTATGGCTTGCAGGAAAAAATTGGGAAATATCTGGTTTAATTTTTGAGTTATCATGTAACACAGTTGTCCCACTTGTGACATATGGGTTAAGAAATGGGTGGCATGGTGGTTAGCACATCCACCTCACAGCAAGAAGGACCTGGGGTTGAGTCCCAGGCTTATCAAAGGAGTTCCTATGTGGAGTTCTTCCTGTGCTTGCATAGGTTTCCTCTGGGTACTCCGGTTTCCTTAGACAGACACGCATATTACGCTAATTGGCTGATCCAGATTGCCCCTAGGTGTGAGTGTGTGTTGGCCCTGTGATGGACTGGTGAGCCATTCAGGGTGTACCCTGCATTTGCCCAGAGTCAGCTGAGATAGGCCCCAGCCTCCCTGTGACCATAGAAAGATTATGCAAATGAATAAATGAATGTATTAACTAATGACTGAAGTGATAGTGTGTCTTCCTCAGCAGATAATACTGTTAAATGCAATTGGATTTTGTTGCTAAGTATTAATTTATTATACTTTTTATAAACTGTATTATTCTTACAAATAACATAGAGCTCTTCTGCTTTAATCCAGCCAGGGGGCCACTGAATGGGCTTGGTTTAGCATCAAAGTTCTTTAGCATAGAAACATGATCATGAATCAGACCAATTCATCATCTAATGTACCATTCTTATTTTACACAAAATAGCTAATGTAATATAGTAGCCATCTGTGTATTGCTATAGATGGATAAGCCACCAACTGCAATATGGAACATGAGGATGAAAGTCCCCTGCTCTCTGTACATGTTTCAGCATGCTGGAGCAAGCAAAAGCTTATATAAAACGAGGCAGTTACCTGCCTCAATGGCATGAACTTCACATTATTTTAAAAGGCATGTGGAGACAAAGTTTACTAATTTGCTAACATTAACTTGTTACTATAAATCAACATATATATATATATATATATATATATATATATATATATATATA
>JAOUQZ010000051.1:17178538-17192953 GCA_028564935.1 Neosilurus hyrtlii
AGTTTTAATAGTTATCAGGTGGTAAGAAACAGAAACAGTGCAGAGAAGTGACAAGACATGCAACATAACGTTTTGGGTCTTAGGAGGTAAGATATATAAACAGTTATAAATCATGCATCCATTTATTCATTTGACAGACTACTAGCTCCTGAACAGCTCGCCAACTCATCACTTGGCCAACATACAACAACCATTCACACTCACACCTAGGGGCAATAACACACGTTAGGAGTGCACACATCAGAATAGCACACATCAATGGCACAGTATAGGACTCAAACCCAGGACCTTCTTGCTGTGAGGTGGAAGTGCCAACCATTACGCCCCCCGTCTGCTTCCCAGTTTCGAAGCGATTGAATCATTTTTTCACAGCATTAATTGACCAGCATTTCACTTTAGATGTTTAAGGAACTCGCAGTTATACAAGTAATCATTATTTACTAAAATGTAAATGTTGATGATATTGTGATTATAAATTAATGTTGTGTGTAGGCGAGGTTTGACCTCCCAGACCAAGTATAAGGTTGGGTATCTTTTCTAAAGCATCCATTCTTTTGTTTTGTGATTCTGGAAGTGTTTGTATATGAGGAAGGTTACTGATGCACACGCTACAAGATTAAAAGCAGCAACTGGCAGCTGTTAGAGATCTTTTTTTTTTCAATGAAAGTGACATCTGCGAAAAAAATAAATAAATCACAGACATGTGTATCCAGATGGGACTTAAAATTATCAGCTGTCTTTTAAGATAGACCTGTAGTATTCTCAGAGGAAGACAGAGGAAAACATTAACATGGCCGATCAGTATAGAAATAAAATCATAATTTAACACCTGTAAAATAGGAAATTATTCCAGGAGGGTCAAATCCCAGTCAGACAGTACTGTAGAGGAACTTTTTAGCTATACAGTTACTAACTGTAGCTCATCTATTTTATGAACTGTCACACAGTTTGTTAACTCCTACTCTATCATCAGTGGAAAGTGACCACCGTGTGACCACTGCTGACAGAATATCGTTTGGATGGTATCGTTTGGAAGCTTTCTCAGCAATTTAGTGACAGTGACATGCCAATGGCTTCCTCTGAGTGTATCAGGCCCAGTCATAACAGTGTTGCTGAGATTTAAACACCTGTGTCACTGCTGGGGTGAGAAAAATTCACCAACCAAAAATATCCAGCTAGCAGCAGAGCTGTGGTCAGAAAACCACGACTGATGAGGGTTTAGATCATGGTTCTCAAAGGGTCTGTGAAGCATAGCCAGGGGCTCTGTGGATTTCTGATTGTGTAACAGTGGTGGAAATCACAACCAGCCATTATCAAAGGTATTATAAGATAGGTTCCAGATTAAAATGTGAATAAAATTTGTGTTTGTAAATAGAAATTTTGCTGCCAAACCTTAATCCTATTAGGGTTGCAAGGAAGCTATCTCCAACACTGGGTGAAGACAGGGAACACCCTGAACAGCTCGATAGACCATTGCAGGGCCAACCCACCCACAACTTTTCACACTTACACTCACAATTTGGAATAGCACATCAGAATATTGTGAATATCTTTGGACTGTGGGAGGAAATGGCAGTACCTGGAAGAAAACCCACGCAAGCATGAGGAGTACATGCAAACTCAACATAGAAACGCCTGAGGCTGGGAATCGAACCCAGGACTTTCTTGCAGTGAGGCAGACGTGCTAACCACTGCGCCACCTTTAACAATATTCTATTAATCATTAAATGTCTATTTTCTTTAACCTCTTGAGACCCACTGTCCTCATATGACACTCAATGTTTTGTCCTTGTAAGGTCCATTGGGTATTACTGTTTACCAGAATTATTCCTGTTTTAAAACATTGATTACTTTTAATAGTTATCAGGTGGTAAGGAACAGAAATGGTGCAGAGTAGTGACAAGATGTATAATATCAAGTTTTGGGTCTTACGAGCTTAAATAGTTTTTTTTAAAAAAGAAATTGGTACTCTGGGTCTTTATTTATTTGTTTGTTTGTTTCTCTGTCACTCTGTCTGTTTGTCTATCTATCTATCTATCTATCTAGCTATTTATCTGTTAATTTATTTGTTTGTTTGTTTACCATTAAAGGGGTACCTGACTGAAATGTAACAGATAATTTACATTTTGCAAGGAATAATACAAGCATTCATTTTTAAACATATCCTACAAGGTGGCCTAACAAGGCAGGTGTGTCTAATAGGGTAGCCAGTAAGTACCCAGTTCCCAGTACCTCAGCTGGCAAAGCACAGTCAGTAAGTTTTATGCCTATAACGGGATCTTCACAAGTAGGTGTTCCTAACAAAATGGCCATTAAGTGTAGCTACAATTTTACACCTGCCTGGTAATGGGCTTTCATACGTGTACCAGCTCATCTGTGGCAGGGATCGAGTGTAATGGTATTCTTAGCACTTAATCAATTAGTACTTGTGTATCTGTTTCAGCAGGCTGCTCTGGATAGGGGTCAACTCGAAAATGCTATCAGTGTGAATCTAAAAACCTGTTAACATGTGTACATAATCATTTCTTTCTTTTTTTAGGGTATCAAACAGATATCAAAGGAGCACGATGACAAAAAGGCAGCACACATGATAGCATGATGTTACCAAAGGCCAAACATGCCAGGACGTAAGGGCAAGGCGCTCTGCGGCACAGCCGTACTTTGAGCTCTTCCCTCAGCCGTTCACTCCATAGATCTTCCACACCCCACACATATAAGCTCCAACATCCCTCCATCTGCCCAACAAGCAAGAGGTGAAAATGGCCACTCAGAGGAAGCACTTAGTCAAGGAGTTCAACCACTTCATCACCTGTTATGTGTGTAAAGGCTACCTGATCAAGCCCACCACCGTGACAGAGTGCCTGCATACCTGTGAGTGCTTTCCTTTAACAAACATGCTTGTTTAAAAGCCAGACTCAGGGATTGCCCAGCCAGGCTTGCTGACATCCTGAGACTAACACTATGTTCAGTTACTGTTTCACTCCTTCATCAGCTTGCCCTCATTATACCTTGGGGTATCCCGCTCAATATGTAGGGACATTCTTAAGCTTAAGGCTCAAATAAATATTTCTATATGAGCCCACAGAGGCCTGAGAGGCATTAAGTCAACATTACTTTAGGAGTAGAACCTAGTAGAACCTAGATATTGCAATCCAACAGTGAAAAAATATTGTATTGAAAGTATGAGCAGCAAAAAGCTTAATATTTAAAAAATAACATTTGCTTTGCCATTTCTAGATTTTTAAAAAAATAAATAAGCTAAGCTAGCCTGTTAGCAAAGAGTACAGTACTGCATACACTGTGCTGACTGAAGTGTTCAAGTTATTCCAAATTCCTTCTTTTGTGCAGTTAATGGCCCCCGATGTGATCTAAATGATATGCACTTCAGAGACAGGAAGTGAAGTAACCAACACATGTAGTTCTGAGGAAATCTGATAGAAGACACTGGAATGTTACTTTACTTGGGGTACATGTTGCATTTCACTGAATATCAATCGTGTTCCACTGTTGTTATCAAAGCCTTCATTAATGAATCATTAAGTATGGAATTCCAGGCAACTCCAGAATTATTGGCACCCTTTATAAAAACAATATAAATGATTATAGAATAAATAAAACATTATATGATTTTGGAATCAGAAACATGTGTGATTGTGGTTGAGAGATTACAACTCTAAATTAGATATTGGTGGGTGTGCATGGTGTTGCACATTTCTCTCTCTCTCTCTCTCTCTCTCTCTCTCTCTTTCTCTCTCTCTCTTTCCTGCCAATCACTATGTGCTCTGTGCAGTTCACTCAAATTCTTCTATTCCAAACTAGACAAATCATGTCTTTATGGACCTAGGTGTATGCATGGAGCATTGTCATGCAGGAACAAGTACGAGCCTCTTACTTCCAGGAAATTGTAATGATTTAGCAAAAAAAAGGCATTCCAATTGTATGCATTCGACATTTTGTGAAAGGCCAACATATTTATCTGATATTAAGGTGTCCATCAACTTTTGCCCACATAGTTTACAGTAACTGCAGTGATACTAATAATGGATATTATTTCAACATTGTGGAGAAACTGAGGGGTCTCCGGAGCTGAAGGGGTTAAAAATAAGTTCTTAAGTTAAAAACAACTTGAGTAGTAATCATTAAGCTTATAGTTCTAACTACCTTTTTTTTGTCACTTGATGGATGCTAATACTTTTGATGCATGTAAAATAATTTTAAGGATAATTATTATGACACTTTTGTTTATGCAGTGGCAGGTGAAATATATATCATTCGCCCAAGTGTACTTTATAAGGGAAGAAAGGATTTTGGGTTCGTCCTTGTGTTTATTTTACACCTCTCGCATGTTTTGATGGAATAGTAAAGGTGAAAGTGCCCTTGTAGATCCACACATCTGCAGTCCTCAGGGTGAACGCAGATATCTGGAGCCCCAGTCACCATGACAACAAATGTCTTTCCACCTTCAATGAGCGTTTTGTGTTCCAATTATTTGTTTGTAGGAGTCGATTTCTTATCTTTCCACAAACTGTAATCCAAAGGGGAAAGACAAACAACAAGGCTTCTATTTCAATACAAAGCCTGCTTGTGGAGTCTTGCATTTGATAGGATGATTTCGTTCTCTCTCTCTCTCTCTCTCTCTCTCTCTCTCTCTCTCTCTCTCTCTCTCTCTCTCTCCCCTGTAGCAATGAGAAGTGTGTTAGAATGAATCAGCAGCTAGAGTTATTTGTACACTGCTTATTATTGCTTAACCTATAAATCTGGTCAGCTGTGAATCTCATTGTTATTTCTGGCCCAGTATGTGAGTAGAGCCACAAACAGCCATGCATGATGCGTAGGCTTATCCCTATTGTACAGCCATACGGCACACTTTACTATTTGTTAAATGCCTAAGAAGTCCTATATTTCCCTTTTTTGCAATGTACTTTTTGTACTGTACCCATACTGTATTTTACTGTCCAGACTGTGTTTAATGCTGGTGTCACAGTACTGATTTGTTTATGAATGAGAGCTAAATATGTGTCTTTAATGATTTTTTTGAATGAAAGTAGTCTAGTTTAGTTTCAATGCACAGTCAAGATTGACACAGCTTCAATGTTACATAGGGTGAGATAGTTCTGAGAGAAAGTGTGCACATGTGAGAGAGAGAAAGAGAGAGAGAGAGGGAGAGAGAGGGAGAGAGAGTAATGTAACTGTGCAGTCATGCAGTTTGCTTGGTGAATACTATGTGCCTCGGACGTTTATCTCAGTTTTAGGCCACATGCTTAGTTTTAATTACACACCTCAGTGATATACAGATTTCACTCATCAAGATAGAGACAGTTCCCAGAGACAGTAAATCTTAAATGGGTAATATAAGAGATTATACCAATGATACAAATAGCCAAATGTTCCTTTGGCAGACCTTCAGACATTCAGTTAATGAATTCAGTTTGCCTAGAGAAGGCAAACAGAAACCTATTTGATTTTTTTTCTTGGCATACGTATAAATTAATGAATCTTTAAAAAGAATTCCAGAATAATTGTGTTTATTCATAAGTGCATTGCAGCTTTGTTGAATTTGTAAAACGCCAATGTGAATTCTTATTCTGTTTTTTTTCCTACACATGCTAGTTTGTAAAAGTTGCATCGTTCAGCATTTTGAAGACAGCAACGATTGTCCAAAATGTGGTATCCAAGTCCATGAAACAAACCCACTGGAAATGTTAAGGTAGGATTGTTTTATTATACAGATAAATTAATTACATTCATTTAGATTTCCAAGGAGTTCCCATGAAATTACTATTGGTACAGAGCGCCATCTAAAAGCTATTTACTTACATTTGTGAGCTAGTCAGCTAGCTTTGATTAAAAACAAACAAACAAAAAAACATATGAAAACTTCTCACAGTTAAACAGACAAACTGATATTTTACATTTGTTATTTATTTTATATTTACATTCTGTGCCAGAGTCTGGGCCAAATTTTTTTCTCTGATCTTTTTTTTTTCTTTTTACATTTTGGAAAACACCACCTTGCATCATAGAATACAATAGCCAATCAACTGTGCTCTGGCTGTATATTAGAGTTTTGGGAAGCTTCTTGTACTACAAAATTTTTATTTGTGATGTGCTGCATAGTACGTATTCAGTAAAGGGTTTTGGACACAACCAGTGTCAAAAGTTTCCCACTCCACAGCTGGCTACGCCCCCACTGTGTACAGCATCAGTCCATTCTGAAGTGATGTAGGCCAGTGTGGGGCATGATCACCAACAGTAATCAGGGTATTGTTAAATACAGTTCTTGTCAAGAGAATTAAAAGTTTTTATGATAAATATAAAAATAGGATCCTGGGAATGGACAAGCCATGTATAAATGTAGGTGAGATTAATTAGGGATTTGGGGGACAGGGATCCATCAATAATAATACAACTATCTGTCTAGCATTATAGTCATTTACTCACACTTGAGTGCTACATTATCAACATCTCACATTGATAAGTCTATTGTACATGCTCTTGCTTATGAACGGATGACAGCGATCTGGAAATATTTTATAAATAATTATTACTTCAAAGCAAACTCGAGCTGTGCTCACCAAAAAAAAAAGAAAAGAAAAGAAAAGAAAAGGCATATCAGCACTTGAAGGAACTAAAGTATCTTCTTCCAATACAATAAAAAAAATGAATTAGCTAGTGATTATATTACATTACATTATATATAGAGAAGATTATATTATATGGCTATAAAGAATGAGTGTAGTAGTTTATGTGCATGGGCACTCAAGTGTTCTCTGATCATGGCTACTGTGTGAAACAGAGCTAAATAAAATGTTCACTGGTTTCTCACTTATTTGAGGATCATTATCAGTTTTGAGGAGTATGAAAAAAAAAAATATATATATATATATAAATGCATCCTTAGTATGTGGTAATGTTAAAAAGAATAAAACTGCTGAAAATTGTGGTAGAACAAATATCCTCTTTTATGTAGTTTTATATTTATTCATTTTGTTGCTGCTAACTTGAGGAACAGACAACTGCTCATGCATTTTTATTTGTCTGATTTTTTTTTTTAGCACTGCTATTATTAAATCTCAGTCAGAATCGTGTGTTAGGAGCATTCATGATGATGGAAAAGAGTAGACTAGGGTTGACAGCAAACTTCTAGGAATGCTGCTGAACATTTCTCAGACTGCTCCACATGTATCAAAGCTGGCGCTGAGTTGCCTAGCCGTAGTTGCATGCCATTGTGCAGGAATGTGTGTGTGTGTGTGTGTGTGCATGTGGAGACAGGGTGGGGTGGGGGGGACGGGACTATGCAATAAATTTGGTATTAGAAGAAATGCATTCCAGCCACCAACTGCACTGCTTAGTGTAGCCAGAGTTACAGCTGTGAGGTTTCACCACCCCTAAAGCCCTGTTACCCCCACCCCTACCCATACAGGTGCAGCCCTGGAGCAGCGTAAGAGCTCAGTCTGAATCTAGTAGCTACAATACACTGCTTCTATATAAATGTCAATGCTAGACCTCAGGTACACTGACACCGACGACACTGACGTTATTTTTCTGGAAGTAGTTTTATGACTCATATAAAATGTCATTTTTGCTATTGTGGTTTTATATCCAACCTCTAATTGTGTTCTGTTTTCAAAGGTTGGACAACACATTAGAAGAAATCATATTCAAGCTTGTGCCTGGACTTCGGGAAAGTAAGTGTGCTCGAGTTTTCTCGGTGAAAGGAATACTCCAGCACTGTCTACTAAATCTCAGAGAGTGATTATCCTTACTCAGAGCTTTAACACCTTTCCCTTTATTGAGATGCTTTCTCTGTTTACTGCACACAAACTATTGTCTATAACAATTCATTGTCTGACCTGAGAAGGCATGTCAAGGCCAGTAAACGTGTTTGATTCAAAAAATATTTTAAACAACAGTTTTTTGTGATTGGTCAAATGAGGATTAATGGATTTCTAGAGATTTAGAAGTTATCATACTGGTACAGGATTTTGTTGATGATGCATATCACAATACACTTTCCAGCACCCCTTGCAATGTTTCCCGTCATCTGAGTTTTAACACAGACCACATGATCACAGACACACATGCACACAATTGAACTTGATTGTACACCATATGTATATAAGCATACACAAGTTTTTTCACCTGTGCAATAAATAGTTTTGTGATTTCATTACTTTACCATGCCTTTGTATTTGTGACCCGCTCCAGCGTATTACGGATTAAGTCACAAGGTAGTGTTCTGCGTGAGTGCCAAAGAAAGCTGAAAATGACTACCTGGACGAAAATGCGATATCACCAAAAATACATACTTCAAAGCATAATCTTCGATGTGACCAAGTTCAAATATCCATAAACACAATCTATCCATGCTAAAATACTTGTTTAAGAAATGGGTCTATGTCCAAGTTGTGGTAAAGCAATGAAAATATCCACTTATGCTGCCGATTTTCAAACCGCTTTTGCGATTGCTCAGGGTATTTCCTTATTACTCATATTCACTACCAGAATACTCTACCTACTTACGGAACCCAGGATGATTCCCCCGAATCATACAGCGGTACACCAGTGAGAAGAACTCCTTTGTTGCTAGAAAGATGCTAGTATGATTGTGCTGACTGTTCGAAAGCCAGATTTATTTGGTGTATGGATACTAGGGAATTTCAAATGAGGACATTCAGAAACTGGTTCTGTAAGTGTAATTGCTGTAACTCAGTAATTTTTCATGCTTTAATAATAATGTATTATACCTCATTGTGAAGCATATTAAATTCTCTTTCCAAATATATATAATATAAAAATCTCATTCTATCAAATTTCCTTCTTAATCCGTATTATGTTGGAGCAGGTCACATTTATGTTTTGATTTCCTCTGTGTGACCATCTTCTGCCTTACGTCTTTACTAGTATTTTGCCTGGTTGCGTGGTGTATGCCACACATTTGGGATTTTCTGTAGAGCTGTTTGCCTGATCGAATGACCGACCTGTGCTTGCTCTTTGTGTTAACTCTGAATTGTGGCTTGGATTTGTAGGAACTTTGATAAAAAATTGTATTCTATCCACACCTCCGTCCCACCATCCTTCTTATTCATGGCTCTATAACACATACTAATAGTTACCTACAGAAAATATTCAATTATTGTCACTGACTGAAGTCTTTTTAGAAATACTTGTTTTAATTTTGTCAGTAAACAATTCAACTGTGTTTTGAGTGTTGATCTATCTCTCTTTCTCTCTCTTTTTTCTTGTTTCTATTCAGAGGAACAACAACAAGAGATTGAATTCTGGAAAAAGAATAAGTCAAAAGAAAACAATGATGGTAAGCACATTTCTTTGTCCTGTTGAAAAGTTCAAAGAACAATAAAAATGTAGTGAGATGTGCTGCATTTACCCCTCAATTGTATGCCGCAACATTCTGCCAATAATTTAATTTATTAGGGATTCATATGCCATTGTTTTTAAATTTTAAATACATTTAATGTGGATCATCAAGAAAATAACTTCTTGCTCTTTCTTCCTGTCAGGAAGAGTAAAAGAAGTAGATTCAAGTGTAGAAGAATATTTTATTTAAAGTGAGACAAGTTAGAAACAAAGAACATGAGCATGACAAGCATACAGGAGACACCAACTAATCATGACTTGAAGTGCTATACAGTGCATGACATAAATATGCATACCAATTATGAAATAATGCAGGACTACAATTACCATTACAGTTATAAGATAACCAACTAGAATTCATGTTAAACTATAGTGAAGTTTCTGCTGCATTGTTTGCTGCACCCCTTTTGAGTCTGATTTGATCCTCTAAAGGTTTCTTCCTCGTGTTGACTGAGGGAGATGAGGGACATAAAAATAAAACTGAATTGAATTTAATTGAATTAGATCCCAATTTGACACATGCGGTCATGATCATGTGACATGGTGTGTGCCATGAGCATGCGACATGCAGTGGCTTATGGGTATTGTAGTCATGTAATGGCGCTGACATTATAGTGACTGTAAACGCTATAACCCCAATCCTCCTCACCATAAGCACACACACACACACACACACACACACACACACACACACACACACACACACACACACAGACAATACTTTTTATTTCACAGGGAAGTCATGTGAAACCTTAAAACCTAACCACTTACAATGCACTGACCAGGGACTTTTACATAAAGGTTAAATAAACATGCTTTGCATATTCCCCAGCTTCACCCTATCAATGATTATACATATTTTTATATTTATCTATATGACCCTCCAGCACCAAACTAGTTGGTTCAGTCATATTTTTGGATATAGTAGATGGGTCAATATTACTGATTTTCAGATTTTAGCACAAAAAAACGCCTCTTAAAAAAATCTATATTTTACAATTAGACAAGTTTTTTTTTTAATTCCTCTTGTATTTTCTTCAAATCATGCCTTTAATGGATGATATTTACCCTACTGTCTTTAAATATCCCAGAAATGCCACAGAATTATCAGTCCATTTTGCCAGATGTTTGGGGATTTCGCTACCATGTTTGATATCAGTACTTAGCTTGGTATCAAATCATTTGAATTAAAAGTATGTAATTCCCACATGGTCTGTCCAGGGTGTACCCTTCCCTCGCCTAGAGTCTGCTGAGATGGGCACTTGCCTCCCTGTGACCCTAAATAGGATTAAATGGTTCAGAAACTGAAAGAATGATGAATAATTCCCACAGTAAAGCATAAAAATGCCTTTTCCAAACCCATCCAGTGTATAGCTAAACTTCCCCCCTCTCTAGCAATGTCATGAGAGCCGGGCTTCTGATCAGCTTCTTCACCTCTGCTGCCCTTTCAAATATGCATATATCTAAAAGTATATCAAAAAATTCGGCCGTGTGACTTCTTAGTGGTTTGGTGCTAAAGAGTCACATATGTTAAATAACAACAGATTTTGAATTGTTTATAGTTAAGCCTACTTTTTAAAACTCTCTGTATAAGTAGTTACTATAGAAACAGTGGCATACATTAGATGGAGTATTTTAATATAAACCATGACTACAGCACTATTGATAGAGCTGTTATTATAGAAAACAAAACCTCTGACCAATCAGATTCAAGAATTTACCAAATCAATGAATTAAGTTAGTACTAAACTTCATCTCATGGTTGATCTACAACACTATACAGTACTGGACAGTATAAATGAATTATTTAATGATTAATGAGTCTCATACAGTTTACAGAATGTCTATGTACTATAAAGTAAGGGAAAGGGTAAGGCTGTGACTGAGAGCCAGCTGACACAGACGGCAGTGTGGACGCCTATGGGAGTGTTAAATTTCGATTTTAAATGTGACAGCTGGCAGGTGGTCTTTGACAGCCCTCTCCAAGGATCTCTGATTATATCTGTCTTCATCTCACCCCACTGAGGTATGCTAAGGTAGCAATCAGTCACTTACAAATAACCAAGCTATAGCTTATGTGCTCTAGTGACACATTGAGTGCATTCTCACGAAAAGCTTGTTCAATTTCTCTGAGATTGTCTCTGGGAAGATTAGGAGTCGAGATGTCTTCTGCCGAAATGAATGGAAGTGACCATGCGAGTGTTTTCATGTCACAGTCATGTTGTTCCCGCTTGCTGTCATGTTTAGTCTGCAGAAATTAAATACAGCCTTTAGTCCAGTAATAGGAAGACTAGCATTAATTCACATTTTAGACATCAAAAAACCTGCCTTTTTGGGTCTGAAAAATATTCAAATACTGCCTGTGTAGAAACATGGTCTTTCACTGAACAGTAGAAAAGCTGCTTTGTGTTCCTGCCATCCATTTGCTCACTGAATTACCCAATCACACGTCAGCCACACAGAATTTCCTAAAGGCTTCAATCTCCACAACAGCTCATAAAGAGTGTGCAGCTGTAAGCAATTCTTAATGATTGTGTAATTACTTTCCTCTTCATATTCCCCAAGTGCGTCTTCTTGTATATCGTCGTTCTAATTTGAAAGGAAGAATTGGTGAAAGACACGGCTGCTCTATTGGAACAGTGTATCTGCTCCATTCAGCAGAATGATTGTTAGGATTTTGATTTGCTTGATATTGGGCATATGCATTCAGGGGAAGTGAAAACAATGCATCTCATGCATACTACATGCGTTAGTCTTTGTATTTCATTTATTCCCTTGGAGTTCTGATATTAAACTGTTTCTACACACAGAGCTGTGTTGCTGCATAGTTCGATTTACATTCATGGGCTTCTGTCTTGTTTTAGATGACGGCCCTGAGTGTAAGAGGATGAAGGTAGATGAGGACTTGGATGATGGAGGAGATGGAGACTACCACAGGAATGACCCACAGATAGCCATCTGCCTGGACTGTCTGCGCAACAACGGCCAGATAGGAGAGAATATAGTGAAGGTCAGCTGTTCAACTCTATCTGTGTTTTACCTTGATGTTTGTATGATTTTGTCTCTCTCCTACTATTTACGTCATGACATTCTCTCTGTCACCAAGTCTACCAGAACACTGCAAAATATCTTTATAGCCTGAAAAATATATCTTGAATATTTACTAACTGAACTATTTAACCTCTTAATTAGATTACTTCCATACAATTATCAGATGATTAGTCCTATTTCTAGATATTTTTGCTCATTTCATGCTTGAAGTTTTTGTGACCAGCATGATGGTGTAGTGATTAGCACGTACGCCCCACAGTAAGAAGGACCAGGGGTCGGGTTCTGCATGGAGTTTGCATGTTCTCACCATGCTTGTGCAGGTTTCCTCCGGTTTCTCGTGTTTCCTCCCACATTTTAAAGAAATGCCCATTAGGCTAATTGGCTGTTGCAAATATGTGATAGTAATCCTGCGATCAGTGCTTACGTCAGGATTACTGGGGTCGTGTATATGTTTCGGGGGCTTCATTTACCTACAGAAAGATCCCCCTGCACTCAGTGTGCTAGCTGAAAAGGTGGTTGGAGTGCCGTGGATTGCCTTCTGACGCAGTAAGTTGTCCGTATGCATGTTAGCCACTGCGTATTATGTAATGCTTATGTTGTTTCAGTAAAAACCCCTCTGATATTAGCAATTTTAACATTGAAACCAATATCATTATATTTATAAATGCAGGAATTTCTGTGTGGTGCAAATTTCTTTGTTAAAAAAAAAAAATAATGTTCAAGGCTAATGTTGGCAGTGTTTCCAATCGCTGCACTGTAACATGTTATGTGATAATTGAAGCGGGCTAAAATTAGATTTACATTGCTGGCTGAGCAGATGTCTTTTTTTGTACCTGGTAGGCTGTTTAATTTGCTGGCACTGGATCAGGAGGAATGCGAGTTGGTCCCTTTCATCCAATTAAGACTTAAGTGCAAACATAAGTCCACTTTGTCACTTTATCGACAGTGAAGTCTTCGCGCCTGCATGCTCGCCCTCGTTTCTCGTATGTCTCTCTGTCAGTCTTTGTCTTCAGGGAAAGCCAGCCTGCATATTCCTTGAATGTGATCATGGTTTGCATATTGACTATCACTGTTGTAATGACTGCAACAACAGGATCTTGTCATTCCTCCAGATGGAAACACCTGTTGAAATCTCCATTATTAAATATTGTGCAGATACAATGTCTCAAGCCACCAGTCAGACCATACAGTTCACTGACCCACATCACTTGTGCAACTTGGTAATAAAAACAATCCCATGTACAATGGCATGATCTATTTTTAGCAACATAGAGGTGTTGCTGATGTGTGTTATTGTGTGAGTATGAACACCTCGAGGCAATTGTTGTGTGTTGGCCCTGCAATGGATTGAGCGAGCTGTTCAGGGTGTACCCCCATAGGCTCCAGTCTCACCAACCTTAATGGGAATAAGTGGTTCAGCAAATGAATAAATTAATGTTTTCTAGAAAGATGCAAAACCTGCAAATGGATTAAAATTATTTTAAGGTAAAAATTAATAAAGATATCTAGAAATATGCTTAATACTGCATTTATGATATAATAATAATATTGAGAACGTTTAGGCAAGATTTCCTTTATTTAACATAGCTTCACTTTGGAAGACGTAATCTTTCACCATGCAGTGTAAGAAGTGTACGGCTGGGATGATCTTTACAACCAAAGGCAGATAACAACAATAGTTCCTGAAAGTTCCTTTCACTTTATTTCACATTCAGTGTAATACTTTAGGCAAATCTCCATCCAATACATCTACACTAAGAATTATACTTTGAACTCATTGTATTATAACAAGAAAAACAACTACAGTAAACCAGTGTTTCGCACAAATCATTAATAACAGAAGTCTAAGAACAGGGATTAAATTCTGTCAAGAAAATATTCAAATATTTCAATAAATTTCAATAAATTATCATTCATTCATTCATCTTCTTCCGCTTGTTCCGGGGTCGGGTCGCGGGGGCAGCAGCCTAAGCAGTGACTCCCAGA
>JAOUQZ010000051.1:17221424-17234785 GCA_028564935.1 Neosilurus hyrtlii
TCTGTCTGTCTGTCTGTCTGTCTGTCTGTCTGTCTGTCTGTCTGTCTGTCTGTCTGTCTGTCTGTCTATCTATTTATTTATCAAATTATTTATTAAATTATTTATTAAAAAGGACACTATTTTTGCATTTTCATTTCACTTCACCAATTTGCACTACTTTGTGTTGGTCCATTACACTAATCAATTTAGATTACAGGCTGTAAGAAGAAAAATCAATTTAGATTACAGGCTGTACAAAGCAAAATCTCAAGACTGTAGAAATGTGTAACAATATCGCCATATAATCCTGGCAATTTTAAGCAATATAATTTGATTGAAAAATTAAAGGAAAAAACGAGTGTTTTGGTATGATGGTGCAGCACCAGAAGAGCTTCAGTACACCTTAGTAGTTAATCTGTACTGAAAAGTTATTCCCTCAGTTGGTGGTATGATGGTTATAGAAAATTGGATTGGCAAAAGCCATTCCAATATCTTGATCAGGATTTGGTGATTACAAAGTCTGTGCATGGGGAGATTGTCATCCAAATTACTCACAGTGGCATACCACTCCCTGCTTTTAAATTTAGTGGCTGCTATAAAAGGTTGCACAAGCCTTTTATTTGTTTTCAAATTAAATGCAACATAAAATAATACACAAAAAAACTTCCATTTTCCAAGAAGAAAAAAAAAAAAAAGAAAGAAAGAAAGAAAGAAAGAAAGAACATCGTGTGACATTAATAAAGGCATGATACATTTTACTTTTTTTTTGGTTTTATGAATTCATTCATTTGTGAGCATCTCTTAAGGAAAGATTATATTTGGGATTCATTATGAAAATGTTTAACTTATACATGTCTGTATAAACTAATACTCACAATGTACCATACCAGTATATGAATCTTTATTCAGTCATTCATTTTTTGAACCGCTTAATCCTAATTAGGGTTGCGGGGAGACTGGCACCCATCTCAGGGCAAGGGCAGAGTACTCCCTGGACAGCTCACTACAAGGCCTGAATCTTTATATGAAAAGTAATATAATAGTCCAGGTAATTTAAAATTTAGTATTTGACTAAGTTAAAAATTCAAATGTAAGTTAGAAATAACTTCAACTAAAAACACAATCAACGAAAAGATCAACGAAAAGATGCCACTCTATATTTAAGACTAGCCATATGTGAGGATGGGGCAGTCTTCCTTGGCTTTACTGATGTTCTCTCTCCACTGCCTGCGTCCAGTCTGGTGGTTTCAGCAGGATAACTTAAAAATGAAGTCAAATATCAGCACAAAACATTCACAGTGTCTCAATATAATCCAAAGACAGATTGAGTTTGTTTTCTGGCTTCATCTGAAATCCATAAAGTGTTATTTCGGTCATTATATCCGGCTATGTCTTGGAAAGCATATCAGAATAGAGGCAGAGAACCAGAAGCAAGCAGAGAAATGAATCTTTTCAGGTAGGTAAGCATATTTTCATGACTTTCTGAAGTTTCAATATTGTTAAAATTACGAACACCAGAGCATCAGGAATTTGTAGAGGCTGTAAAAAGTCACAAGTAAACTTGTTTAACTTCAAACACAATAACAGTTTTAACAAACTGAATAAAGAATTCTGTAGAAATTGGCCCTAGTCTCTAGCCTAAGCTTGTTACCTCTCACCATGCACACATCTTTGTTTGTCTGGCCGGCCTTCAACTTGACTTAAGTACATTTTTCTCTGTTTGTAGATGTAAACTAAATGATACCGCTATACTCTTGTGTAAAACATCAATACTGATTTTTATAAAAATCACTTTGCTGAACCGCTTAATCTCTTATAAAGCAGAAACCTATCTGGGTAAAGGCAGGGTACACCCTGAACAGCTTGCCAGACCACTGCAGTGTAACACACACAACCATTCACACTCAAATCCACACCTAGAGGCAATTTGAAACAGCCAATTAATCTAATATGCATGTCTTTGGACTACGGGGGGAAACCGGAGTACCCACGCAAGCACGGGGAAAACAGCAAACTCCACATAGAAGCAACTGAACCCAGGACTCGAACCCAGGACCTTCTTGCTGTGAGGCAGACATGCTAACCACCAAACTCCTGTGCTGCTCTTTGTAAAAATCAGTATTTTGGATTGAAAATGGCTCAAAACACCATCTACTGGTTAAAATAATCCTCAACCATGCAAAGCCCACTTTGATATAGAGTCAACCATTTGATGCATCTTTGTTTTCCATGCCCCAGCCCTTCCCTGCTGGAAAAATGAGCATAGATTAGCATAGCTGGTTACCAGCATTACCAGCATATTATATTGTGTTTTGGTGCTGTATGCTGGTTGAGCATGGGATGCTGGTGATTGGATGCTGGAACAGACGTTTGGAGTCTGTGAAACTGCACCCACTATTGAATTATATGATAATGAAGACTCATCATTCACAGAAGTCAACTCCTCATAATTATTTTCAAAAATGATTCAGTAGGTTAAGATGGGGGCCAAATGACTGTTTAATGACAAGTGAGTGTGGCCTAATAGTTTAGCAGTTTCATTTCATTTCATTTTCTGAATCACTTTATTCTTTATCGAGGTGACGGTGGAACTGGAGCCCATGCCAGGTGACTTTGTGCGAAGGCAGGGTACACCCTGAACAAATTGCCAGACCATCGCAGGGCCAACACACACATACTAACCCACCACTATTCACACACCTAGAGGTGATCAAAAACATCCAATTAGCATAATGCGCCTGTCTTTGGACTATAGGGGGAACCGGAACACCCAGAGGAAACCCATTCAAGCACGGAAGGAACATAAATTTCCCACAGAAACACCCTCGCCAAGCACAGGACAAACCCAGGACTGTTTTGCATTGAGGTGGACATGCTAACCACTGGGTCACCGTGCTGCCATGACTAAAAAATAGAGCGAAACTGGAGAAACCCCAGCGAAAGACCACATGGAGAGAACATGCAAACTTCACACAGAAACACCCTAATCGAGCACAGGCCTTGAACCTGGGACTTGCTGTGAAGTGGAAGTGCTAATCCTACATCACTTTCTCATTTCAGTTTCTGTTTTTCTTTAGTTTAATGTCAGCATGGTGTGTGGAGTATCTAACAGCTGCTCAGCCTCAGTTACAGCGGAGTATTGGTTTATTAGAGATGCACTAAAAAGCCAAACGTTTCTTGACCATCACGCCCATATGTGATTTTTAAAATTCTAGATTAAAGTTTTCTTCACTCTTCTACGAAGGCCTCCACTAAGTTTTGAAGCATGATTGTGTGGATTTGTCCATTCTGCTACAAAAGCATTAGTGCAGCACCGAGGCACTGAGCTCACTTGAGGAGGATTGTGAGCTGCTGGTGTTCCAGTTCATCCCAAAGCTCTGTGAAAATCATTCAAGTTCTTCCACTTCAACTTTGGCAGATCTTCATGGATGTCCCTTTGTACGTGGGACATTTTCATACTGGACCAGGTTTGGTTGTAGTAAAGAGGAATTCTTCATGCTGAAGCATGCATATACATCCTATAGGACTGTGTGTTTACACATTTGGGGTAACAGTTTGGAGAAGGAACACATGACGATCAGGTGTCAAAAAATGTGACCATATATTATTGTATGTACAGGATTAAAAAAATAAATAGTGATTCTTTTTGTTTGTACATGCCTCCATCTCCAAATTAATTCAGATGGTTTATTTACAAAAAAATGGCCATCTCACAGCAAGAAGGTCCTGGGTTTGAGCCCCGGGCTTGGGGAGGGGTTTCTGTGTGCTCTGGTTTCATCTCCGGTTTCCTCCTCCAGTCCAAAGACATGCACATCAGGCTAACAGGCTAATGTTCCAAATCACAGTGGGTGTTGGCCCTGCGATGGACTGGCGAGCTGTTCAGGGTGTACTCCACCTTCGCCCTGAGTCGGCTGAGATAGGCTTCAGCCTCCTCGTGGCCCTAACAGAATGAAATGGTTGAGCAAATGAATGAATAGCTGAATGCTGTGCACCTGTGTCACCTGAATTATACTTCAATCCTGTGGTGTGTGGTAAGCTACTTCTGTGCGACCCTGAGGTTTTCATTAGGAAGAGCGCGTGCAATAAATCTGACTCAGCAAAAAAAAAAAAAAAAAAAAAAAGCCAAGCCCCGCCCTTGGTATGACGTAGCGTTAGTTACCGTTACCAAGTTGCTCCTCGAGAGCTTCATCCTCACCAACATGGCGGCGGAGAGCAGCAGCTGGAGCGCAGCGGCGCGCCTCGGCTCAGCTTCACTAACTTAAACTCCCACAACCGTGTGGACCGACGCAGCTTCGCAAAGATCACGTTTGTCGTTTGTTATGTTACTGTCTTGTGGTGAAAATGTTTGGGTCTATAGTTTGATCCTCGACTTTGGAGTTGAGAAAGAAAAGAAGAAGAAGAAGAAGAAAAAAGCATCTTTTTTTCGGTTATCGTGACTTCCAGAACTCACCTGCTGGAACAGCGCGTCCCGAGAACAGCAGCACGGCCGTGTGTGTGTGTGTGTGTGTGTGTGTTTACAGTCCGGAACACCACTAGCACACACACACACTTTACTCCACAGCTTTAAAAAGGGTCTTTATGCAAACAAAACAAGCCATGTGATCGAGTTTGGAGGACATGCACCAAAATATGAGTGAGAACAATTATCCTTTTGAAGAGAGAGACAGAGACAGACTTCCTCCCATCATAAATCATGTAAGTCTCCTTTTCCTTTTCTCAACAGAAGCTTGCAGTGAAAGTTTGGTTTTCATCTAGAACTAAGAAGAAGGGAAAAAAAGTTTGTTGTGATAGGTTGTTAAGTGATCCTTTCCACCCAAGGCAGATGGAAATTCCCGACATTGGGAAAATGGTGGGTCTGAGACTTTGACAGAACATTAACATCCTAAAGAACATAGAGAAAAACCCACAAAACAACATCAAACTCTGACATCAACTGCTTTTTATACACCCAGCTTGCACTCCATGCACAATCCTGCACTCCGTCCAACGCACATCTTCCCCAAAGCATCACCTCTCCTTTCTGATGTGCAAAAATGATCTTACTAATTAAAACACATGGGTGGAGACATCTTGCCAACACCCGATTCCTCTGCTCCTTAGAGAAAACCTCCAGATATTTGTTTATGGCAAGATCAAACAAGAAGATTGGCTTTTTATACAAGCTTTGCTTTTCGTTTTCCATCTTTTTGTAGTATTTTCTTCAAGCATCACTTTGTTTGTCTGGCCTGATGAATAGTGATGCTGAGATTACAGGCCATCGAAACTGATTAAACCAGTACTTTTCACCTCCTACGCACAGCGGCACACCATTTCCAGGCTTTGAGTTCCTCTGTGCTGCAAGTAAATTAGTGCTTTCCACCTAATTGTAATGTTCCTGCGAGATCACATATTAATTTGTGACACACATGTTTAGTCACAGTGCATACGGGATTTATGCCTCTTTCATCCTTCTCGTAGAGTTTGGATCGTGGACCAAAGCTACCCTTCTCCTCCTATGGGAGTTTCATCTCAACCCTGAGCCACAGGAGAGAGTCAGGCACTCACAGCCTGTCCACACAGCTCCTCTTACCTGCCATCCGACAAGGTCAGCGCACCCACCACCTGGCGATGGTTTTGTTTTTGGACAAGTGGTGTAGCTTTTTAGGGGTGGGGGTGTTTTTGGGTTCCGACCCCTGAAATATTTTATGACAGCTCCAAATGTCTTTTTTGGGTGTGTGGAGGGGTAACATAACACACAAACACACACACGCACATGCACACACAATAATTTCTTTATTGATGATACAGTAATTTTGCATTGTTTTGCAAAATTACTGTATCATCAATTAAGAAATTATCATCATGATTCTGTGTTTAACCTCCATACATGTCCAACAAACCCATCTTTTATTTTATTTTATTGCCTACCAGCTGCTGTGTCAAGAAACAGAATTAACCATACAGGATTCCCGTTGCCATTTAAAAGCTAAGGAGTGTAAGGATATCAAGGTGACAGCAGATTATTTGTGTTATAACAGTGTTATAGGTAGAAGTAAAAACAGAAAAGTGTATCTGGTTTATAATCCAAGCTTCATTTTGATATAATCATCACACTGCAACACTTATCGGAGAATTCAATGTTATTAATATAGGAATATTGTTTGATTGTGGCTGCAATGGCCTGGCGAGCTGTTCAGGGTGTACTCCAGCCTCCCCGCGACCCTAATTAGGATTAAGCGGTTCAGAAAATGAATGAATGAATGTTTGATTGTTGATTGTGCCTTGAATAATTCAACAACTAATCCTGAACAGCATTACTTCTTGTATTCCGTCATTTAAAATTCATGCATCAGTTTAATCATACAGATGACATCATGATTTTTATTTTTTATACTGTATGTTCTCACACCTTAAAATAATGTCCTGGATACGTCACTGTGTTGAACACAAGCTATGTGTAGAAGGATCTTAGGCTTTCAAGCTACTTAGAGCTGTCTTGAAATTAATGATAAAGATTGAAGTGGCCACGATTTCTGTGCTTTGATAGCCTGTGTTTTATGCATGGCAGAGAAACACTTGTTGAAAGGTCAGCACGATATTAAATGATATGCACATGTAATTTAAAGATAATGCTTAGATACAGGGCAGAATACTAATTGCATTTCAAAGAGTTCTCTTTAGCTGCTATGAATTAATGAGCAGTACAATACCGCAAGCAGGTGTGTATGTGTTTCCCTTGAGATCAATGATGTTTTAGCAGACTTGAGGATCAGTGCGTCACAATCAGACCTCGTATTGACACTGACGTGAAGGCTGTACTCTGAGGTGGTCTGAATGTGTAGTTCTATAAAGAAGCACTTTTAGGTGAAATTATTGCCAGTCATTCCCACTCTGTGTTATCTTCTGGTGTAGTGTGTCTCTGAGGATCTTTCCAGTTGAGGAACTGAGAGCAGTTCTAGCATCTGTAATCTGTTCTGTCTGTTAACCACAGCACTTTGTGTTGATGTTGATTGGTAGTTGCCCCTGAATGAAGAGGGCAGCTATTTGAGTAGTTGTACTTGAGGGTGATGAAAACCTGCACTATGTCCAGCATGTTTTTCCACTCAAAACAATTTTATTTAGTCACATATTTTTATGACCTTAACATTTTAGGGATGTAATATCAGTAAGATCAGACCATGCTGCTTGATCGGGTGAAAAGCACTGTACTTATTTTCTAAAGAAAAAACATCCATGTGTTTCATCACACTTAGAGTCTGAACCATCAGAGGCTCTTCATGGCAGTAGGTTGTTATTGATATTCTTAGTTATCACTTTTATTCTAATACAGAAATAGTAAAATAGATGCACATTTGCCTTCAAAGATAATATCTTGCAGCTTCCTGCTTTACTTCCAGATTGAATGTTTAGAAAATATTTTGTTTGTATATAAGTAACTTATACACTAAATACAGAATACAAGCAGTGTTTGTATTTTACTTTGCTGCATAGCAACACGCCACTTTTGGACGCTAAATCAGTTCCCAGAGACACACACCCTCTCATGTTCAGTTGTTAAACTCTCTGGCGTTCTGTCCTCAGCCATAAAGTCATTTTCAAAATCCGGATTTATTTGCTCTCTATAAAAAACGAGCAATGCGAATCATACGTGGATGCTTTTTATTTTTATTTGGTAACTATATTTACAAATGTAAGTTTTCATAAGTAGTGCAGTTTTCCCCCAGAACATTTGTTATAAATCTGATGGCTCGATGATTAGTAATACTAGAATAACAGCATCGAGTGTTTTCCTGTGATATCTAATAGGATTAAAGACACTTGCAGAAGGAATCTCTCCACACAGAACATTTAAAGCTGATCGTCGCCTTCACCGTTTCTGATTTATAACTACACTTCATGTCATTACCTTGTTAATAGTAAAGATAGTAAAATTTCACGCAACTGCTGCAAGCTATTACATATTTTGAGGGTTTTTTTAGATAATGTTCGAATGTTCAAAGTGCTAACCACATAAACACAAAAACTGTGACACTTCATTTCATAACACTCTTCAAAATGTTAACTTCCAGAGTGTATAAACTAGCCATGACTGACTCCTTGGAGTGAAGCTACACAGTTGACTGCAGATTGATGATGTGAGATAAAAGCACTGGCTAAACCACTTTTTTTATACAGAGAGAGAGAGTGAGAGAGAGAGAGAGTCAGGCTTTTGGATTTTGAACCTATCAGCTGTAATTAAAGTTTAATGAAACTGCAGTATGACCCCCGTTTGCTGCTTACCTTTTAAAGTTCAACCGATGAGACAGAGCTGCATGAGATGGAGTAAGATGTGTCTAAGTTTGCACTGGCAAAGTAGAAAAATACACTGATGAGGTTGGCTTTTTGACTTAAATTGCATCCGGATAAAAATAAATTGTTGAACTCAGACTGTGTTTATCTTGCTGCATGTACAGCCAAATTTTCTGACATAGAGAAATTAATTTAGGGTAAAATTATCCTACTACAGCCTCAAACTATAAATAATAATTTATAATTAATACTGGCTAAGTGTTCTTGTTTTTTTTTTTGTTTTGTTTTGTTTTTTTTAGAATCTGCTATCATACCAAAGAAGCTAGGGCATTTTTTTGGGTTCTGATCTGATTGTAAAGGATTCACATATGTGCAATTTAGTATATTCATGGCAGTTTGTTTGCATTTGGTTTATTAGGAACGCCTTTGGGTCTGCAGATTCATATAATTATCTAATCAGCCAATTATGTGACAGCAAAAATATAATGTAAATACCGATCAATGGGGCCGGTGGTGTAGTAGTTAGGGTGCTGGGCTCATGGTGGAACGGCATAAGTTTGAATCCTCATTAGATCCCCACCGTCTAAGACCCCCGGTCAAGGTCTTAACCACAAGTGTGCCTCTGTTCACCCAGCAGTATAAATGAGTACCAGAGAAATACTCAGAAGGTAACCTGCGATGGACTATCATCCCATCCAGAAGGAGCTGAACTCCTAATCACTTCATGCTACAGAAATCGGGACTCTGGTTTATTTTTTTTACTGATCAATAGCTTAAGTCAGTGCTCAAATCCAACATGGAATGAAGATCGAATCTGATCCAGGTGCCTTTAACCATTTCATGGAAATTTAAGATCTCTTGGGATTTTACACAAACAGTTTATGCAGAGGCCGTCCTTGTGCTTGCAAGGTGTTTTTTTTTGTTTTTCACACCATGCTCTGTTGTTATGGAACTAAATATACATTTAGAAACTGTGAAGATGACTTTTCACTGCTGGTGATATAAACTCTTATACTGAAATGATTCAGGACTACAATTACCATTACAGTTATAAGATAACCACCTAGACTTCATGTTAAACTATAGTGAAGATTCTGCTGCATGGTTCGAATTTTTATGTGGTTTCACTGAAATGAGGATGAGTTTCCCTTTGAGTCTGGTTTCCTTTTTTTCCTGCCACTGTTGCCACTGGCTTGCTCATTGGGGATGTATTGGGTTTATAGAGAACTGTTTAAATTATTTATCAAATTTGTTTTTACTATGTAAAGCTATTTGAAATAAAACTGATTTGAATGAAATTTAATTAAGTTATAAAAATTAGAGATTCACCTTTTTATTTAATTTAATATGAAATACTTGTTTTTTAAAAACAGGAAATATAAATGTTTGAAAAATGCATATTTTTATGTAGATATTAAATAATGTATCTGTGCACATTTTTAGGGGACAGTGGTGGCCTGGTGGTGGGGTGTTGGCTTAGTGATCTGAAAGTCAGGGGTTGAAGCCCCACTATCACCACTTGTCACTGCTGTCCCCCCCAGTGCAGCTAACTGGGTTATCAAAGGCCATGTAAAAGAACAGTTGCTGACTTTCGTAAAGAGTGGGCCATTGAGTTGCCGTCAGCGTGTTTCTGCCCTGCGATGGCCAGGCGAGCTGTCCAGGGTGTACTCTGCCCTCGCCCAGAGTCAGCTGAGATGAGCGCTCTCTATTATACAGACCACCTCATTTAAATGTGTTCCTATGATCATTTCTTCAGTAGTTTTTTAAGGTGTTTATTAGCTTGTGTTTTTTGCATTCTCTTAAAATGTACATGTATATGTAAATAATTAGATTTTTGACTTTGGAACATATTTTAGAACTGAGTTGCAGATAGAAATATGATATCAAGTTCATGGTCTGACCTGTATTTTGAAGAAAAAATAGCCATGCATTTATGAACAAAATCTGACTTTAATTTTGAAAAGTTAATAACACAATTATTTACATAAAAAAAGAGATTCCTGCAATTTAAAATGGAATTACATCAAAAAATTTACCAGTTTATTTGTTGTTAACTAAATATAAATGATCTACTCTAATCCAGAATCAGATCATCTTTTTTTTTTAGAAGATTTATTTAATACAGTGTTAGCATGTCCCTTGTACTAGACACGCACTAATCGTATGGTTAGTTTTTCCATCAGAGTGTGCAGAGAAGCATGATGAGCTTCTACTTAATTAGCCATAATTTTTTAGTGCATTGAGAATACACATACTTATTACCAGGAGATTAAGGGCCATAAAGTTTCATTTTATGCACAGAAAAATCTCATGTAGAAACATTTTGGTGATGTTTTGTGTTATCATGCTTTGCATGTAGTTATCTTGTAAGAAATATCTTCACCTGCATGTTTGTACTTTTTCATTTACAGTGAGAGAGCTTCCCCCAATCTATCCAGATGTCAGACAGAAGCAGCGAATCTCTATAGATGTTTTGCCTCCAGAAGTTAAAGCCCGCTTTGTATCAGATCCCATCATTCCCATCCGGACAAAAACTTCTAAAGAGTTTCAGTATGGGCTCTTAGTCTATTATGCTGGTTACACTATGGCTTGTTTTTTTTTAGAATTGGTTTGCATGAAACTACACTTAATGTGTGTTTTATTTATATATATTATTTTAAATCCAGAGAAGATGTCGAAAAGGCAACTATCTCAGGTGATTGGAGGCATGTCCATGATTTCTACATGACCACATTCGGCTCCTTCTTGGAACTCAATGCTACTTTTAAGGTTTGCTCATTTCTGTAAAAAATTTTTTTTACATTTTTAAATTATGTATACCATGTAAATATGAATGTATATTAATTGTGTAACACGAATGAACAGCTTGCACAGAAGAGGTGTGTGTGGTTAACAGAATGTTAAGTGTTAAACCAGTTAAATCCAGTGTGTTCCTTTTGAATTGTGCACGTTTTTACTGAGAGCTGCTGAAATCCTGACCCGACAGTAAAAACAAGAGAAAGGGAAAAACCCAAATGTTACTCTTAGGGCTGGGTATGAATGAGCTCATTCAGAGAGTAAGAAAAGAGAACACCTGCATATGGATTCTATACAGAGCGCTGATATAATTATAGGTGACCATCTTGCTGGATATCTGATCATCAAGTTAGAGATATAGCAGTCTTAACATATCATTTTCTTGAAATGTGTGTCTGTGCATGTATCTCTCTTCCCTCTCTCTCTTCTCCTCTCAGTTTTTCCATAAAGACTGATAAACCCCTCAGCAATAATGTTTTAGTGCATTATTTAATATTATACTTGAAGCAAAAACTATTTATAATTTCTGTGACAGATTTTTCCTATTTTCCCCCAGAGAGAAGCAAATGCTCCATTCAACACTATTGAAGACTCAGGAATAAACACCAAATTTGTCAATGCTGTTTATGATGCTTTGCTTTACACGGTGTGTAACAAACCCAAGTAAACAGTACTGTTACAAAAAATAGTAGAACAGAAAAAAACACACACTGACTTTCTTGGTTTTGGTCTACACAAAGAGCTATTGTGTGTGTGTGTGTGTGTGTGTGTGTGTGTGTGTGTGTGTGTGTGTGTGTTTCATCATTATTTGGTTATTTGCTTTCTCAAGAATGTAGATGTGTAATTTCAGACTTTTTTACTCACAGCCCCCTGATACCCAGAAATCAGTCCTGAAGGGAGTCATAAATAGCTTATTAAGGGAATGGAAAGGGTGAGTTTTGTTTTGTTTTCACTCTCTGAGCCTTTAAAAGCTGCTAAATATTGTCTTGTTTTGTTACGATGAAGACTTGAGCTGCTAATTTGTCTTTCAGACCACGGACAAAGGATGACCTAAGGGCTTATTTCATACTTGTGCAGGTAATAGTTAATAATGTTTATTTATGCTTTATAAACTGTAAATTATTAATATTTTAGTTTCCAGTAAAGAAATGGTTTAATACAGTTTTCCATACTGAGCTCGTTATTGTTCAAAACTGAGCTATTAATGGAAAACTAGGTTGATTATGGAACCCAGACGTATGCAGGACGTTTCAGTAATAGCTGTAATTTCCTGCCCTAAATCAAGACGTTTATCAGTGCACATGTATAGGCATATTGTGTATATGGACCCCAGTTGACCTAATCTGGCTCAGGCTTGGCCTTGTGTTATGCTGGTGGCCGTGTCGAAGTGTGAGGCAAGGCAGGAAACTCTTGATCTCGTCTTTCACCACATGGCCCATTGACTCCAGCCATAGCTACAGTCAGAAGGTCTGAGCTAGACTGTGTATACAGTATATTGTGAGCTAAGTGTTTACTGCACACATGATCAGCATGGGCTGGTATCAGGTTGACCAAATAAGGTCATTGTAAATTATCTGGGAAAGACTAATATGGGGTGGGGGGTGTAGAGAGACAACAGGGAGTGAAATGTTGATTTTCTGTATTTTGCATCAGATTTTGCTTTGTTAAAAAAATGTATATTCTAGGAGAGCGGAATGTAAAATCTTTTAACTTCTGTTCCAAAGTTAGCTCTAAGTTAGTCTCTGGCTTTGATCTTCTATCCTGATCTGTATGCACTAGTGTGAGTCAGGCTGTGGTATGATTTGTCTTTGACTGTACTGGAGGAACCGATGAGGTCATGCTGGAGGGGAGATCACTGGTTTCCGCTGAAACACCACTCTCTATTAAAGAGCCAGACCTTTCTCTGCAGCAACTGAGTGAAAACTTATATTTCCTTTTTGAAGTGCTCTAAAGAGACTCTTCTTTGTTGCAGAACCCTCAATACACCAGCACAGCTACATATGTCATCTATGCTCACTTACTGCGGCAAATAGCGACGCTGCCTGAAGCAGATCACCATTTCCTGATGCACTGGTTCAAGAAGTGAGTCGGAATTGTTTCCTTCTGTCACTGGGTTTTGCAGTTCAGACTGCTTAAGGAATCCATTCACAAAATAAAACCATAAGTAAGACTTGAGTACTTGAAATTATTAAGGCTGGAACAATCAACAAAATAGAAAAAGATGTGTTTCATTTAAGGAGCATTTATGTGTGTGTGTGTGTGTGTGTGTGTGTGTGTGTGTGTGTGTGTGTGTGTGTGTGTGTGTGTGTGTGTGTGTG
>JAOUQZ010000051.1:17234885-17247271 GCA_028564935.1 Neosilurus hyrtlii
GTGTGTGTGTGTGTGTGTGTGTGTGTGTGTGTGTGTGTGTGTGTGTGTGTGTGTGTGTGTGTATATATATATATATGAAGCAAGAAGCTCAGCTCAGGCTTAGAAAGCTCCACTGTGAATGTTTGAGCAGGACAGTATGTTCTTTCCCAGGCTATCTCCGAAGCGTTTTAAGCAGCTGGTGGAACGCCTACAGCTCTTCATCACCACACGGCTGTTCCCTGCCAAACCAGAGGAGCTACCGCCCATGTCCAAATGTTCATGGTGGATCCCATCAGCCACCAAGGTTCTCTCCCTTCTCAGTGAGTACAAAAGCGGATGCCAGACTGAGGAGAATGTTGAATGGTATGCTGATTGATTTTGCTTGGACAGAATCAAACCATTTCCGTGTCTCTGTTCTCTGCGTACAGATGCTGCAAACAGCATTTCTCCCTCTCCCATCATTCCCTTCTCTGATTTCTATAATCTCACACTGGACCACATTGACTTCATGGAGGACTACCAGACGTGGCAAGCTCATGGAAATTCCAACAGGTGTGGCACAGAAATATAATTCAGCCCGAGCAATATTCTCTCCACTTCGCTCTAAGCATACGTGCTCTGAAAGTCTTTCCATCAGTGTTGATTTTGTGGTCTGTATTTTAATATGGCTAGTAAAAGTCTACGACAGGCTGTAATTTTTTACCATTATATGCATCATATATAGGTTTAGTGATGACACTGAATAGCGTGAGATGAAACTTTGAGCCTTACACAAAAAAACTCATTAAGTATATAATACACGGAAACATAAAAAGAAAACCAGTTTTTGATCATTTATTTGTACACATGTTAGGAAATTATTGTGGCAGGTCAGGTGATCTCCGAGCTAAGCGAAGCACTGTGCATGTTTTTAAAATTATTCAGTGTTTTGGTATAAACTACTCAGAAATGGACTAAGTAAATTATGCTCTGTAAAAGTGTGTCTTTAAACTTGTCTAAAGTTTTTAGTTCACAGAATCTAAAATGATAAACCTTGAGTGTCTGTCATATTTATTCAACATTAAGAATGGAATAAAATAGAATTATAAACTCGGAATTTATTCATTAATCCATTTTCTGCGCGGTTTAATTGTAAATAGGGAGGCTGGCACCTATCGCAGATGACTCTAGGCGAAGACGGGGTATGCAATGAACAGCTCGCCAGGCCATTGCAGGGCCAACACACATACAACCTTTCACATTCACACTCACACCTAGGGGCGATTTGGGAACAGCCAGTTAGCCTGCTGTGCATGGTTTTGGACTGTGGGAGGAAACTGGAGTACCCGGAGGAAACCCACACAAGTAAGGGGAGAACATTCAAACTCCACACAGAAACAACCGAGAATTGAACCCAGGCCTTCTTCGCTGTGAGGCAGACGTGCAAACCACTGCGTCACTGTGCCGCCCATAAACTCTAAATAATTTTTTAATCATCAGATAGCGGACCAATCAGAGCATGCCGTTCCTAAGTGGTATATTCTAATTGTTTTTGATCTATTTATTATTGGTAAGGAATTTCACTACTGCATTGCATTTCACACAGGTTCACGTTCTGTCAGTATCCGTTTATCCTGTCGACAGTGGTGAAGAAGGCAATTATCCAAAGAGACTCTGAGCAACAGATGATCAGTATGGCCAGGGTAAGTAGTTTGTGTGTCACTGTCATTTCCTCTGTAGTTCTCTTCACTGCCAAGCTGCCAGAGTGTTCTGAGAAAGTTACTGTGGAAACGAAGGATTTAAGCCGTGTGGTCCTAAGGGTCTCGTGGGATTTCATGCTTGCTCTATGGTCAACTATGTTCAAGACTGTTTATCTAAGCTGTCTGTACTTGGAGACTTCCCAGTGAAGGCCAGTGATTCTTCTTAATTGAAAGTTTTTCATCTGCTCTGAGAAAGTAACGAAGGAAGTCCTAATCTGTTATTGACACAAGAGTTATCGTTCTGTGTTAAAAGCTTCATTTCAAAGTCAAGCAGGATTCATTTTACTATAAGGAAATTCTTCTGATGCAGTCTTGTGCAGGGTGGGGCAGCCTGAGATGTTCTTTTTTTGAATTCTCACAAGTTCCCTCCCAAAACATATGTGACCAGAGCGTAGGCTAAACAGACTCGTGGCTGTCAGATTAAAGACAGTCTTGCAGGAGTGCACGCAGTAAGGAAATGCACACTGTGTTTTCACTGTCAGGACAAAATACGTAGCAGCTTCACTAAAGCACTCGGGAAGTGAACACAGGCAGAAATATCGCCAACATTTATCAGAAGCTTCAAGATAAATTCCTAAGACAGCTCGTGCCAGTGAGCATCAGTATGTAAACAGGTTTTCAGCATGGGAATGTTGAAAGATTAAATGCATGGCTTTCTATTTCGGCTGCAGCAAACCCTGGTGGACAAGGTCTCTCGCAGACAGAGGGTGGATATGAGTCTGCTCTTTCTCAACATTAAAGTAAGGCGTCTGCAGCTGGTCAGTGACTCACTGGATGAGGTAATAACGCTCGCTCACAGAACATGGACAGCGCCTGTCTGTTCCTTCACTTTTTACCACTAACACTGATCCTTCAAGAAATATTTACAGAACTGTAAGAATAATGTAGTGGTTTTGAACACATTATGTACTTTTTTTTTGTTCAAAGCAGCTCCGTCTTCAATATTTTTATTTTCCGAGACTGAGAGAGGGTACTTTTGGCCAAGACCAAGTATAGTCTGGTCTGGAAAGTTCTAAGTCTGGCTAGGGCTTAATTTGGAAAAATGGCCCCACCATAAATGTGTGTGTGTGTGTGTGTGTGTGTGTGTGTGTGTGTGTGTGTGTGTGTGTGTGTGTGTGCGTGTATGCTTAATAGCTTTCAAGAAAGAGAGCAGACTTGAAGAAAAAGCTTAAAGTGACGTTTGTTGGGGAAGCAGGCTTGGACATGGGAGGACTCACAAAGGAATGGTTTCTTCTCCTGATTCGACAGATTTTTCACACTGACTATGGTGAGCTGCTCAGGATAAACATGGTGTATCTACTCAACTGCGATTTTACTCTCACTGATATTACTCACTCTTTACTCCGTACAGCTAGTGTCCCGAAGGGGTTTTATTTCTTTTCATCTGCTCATTTTGTACCTGAGGGGGAATATCTTTGCAAAATTAATGAATAAGTGAACATCAGTTACTTTAGTGAATAATTAAACACCACTTACCTTAGTGAATAATTAAAAACCAGTTACTTTAGTGAATAATTAAACACCAGTTACTTTAACGGATAAGTGAACACCAGTTACTTTAACGAATAAGTGAACACCAAGTTACTTTAACGAATAAGTGAACACCAAGTTACTTTAATGAATAAGTGAACACCAGTTACTTTAATGATTAATTGAACATCAGTTACTTTAGTGAATAATTAAACACCAGTTACTTTAGTGAATAATTAAACACCAGTTACATTAGTGAATAATTAAACACCAGTTACTTTAGTGAATAAGTGAACACCAAGTACTTTAATGAATAAGTGAACACCAAATACTTTAGTGAATAATTAAACACCAGTTACTTTTGTGAATAAGTGAACAGCAAGTACTTTAATGAATAAGTGAACACCAGTTACTTTAATGAATAAGTAAACACCAGTTACTTTAATGAATAAGTGAACACCAGTTACTTTAGGGAATAATTAAACACCAGTTACATTAGTGAATAATTAAACACCAGTTTTTTTAGTGAATAAGTGAACACCAGTTACTTTAGTGAATAATTAAACACCAGTTACTTTAGTGAATAATTAAACACCAGTTACATTAGTGAATAATTAAACACCAGTTACTTTAGTGAATAATTAAACACCAGTTACATTAGTGAATAAGTGAACACCAGTTACTTTAGTGAATAATTAAACACCAGTTACTTTGGTGAATAAGTGAACACCAGTTACTTTAGTGAATAAGTGAACACCAGTTACTTTAGTGAATAATTAAACACCAGTTACTTTAGTGAATAAGTGAACACCAGATACATTAGTGAATAATTAAACACCAGTTAATTTAGTGAATAATTAAACACCAGTTACTTTAGTGAATAATTAAACACCTGTTACTTTAGTGAATAATTAAACACCAGTTACTTTAGTGAATAATTAAACACCAGTTACTCCAGTGAATAAGTGAACACCAGTTACGTTAGTTAGTTATAATGAAGGTTATATATTTGCTAGACTTAATTAGGCATTATTTTAATTGGTTCCAGGAAGGTTTAAGTGCTCTATAAAACAGTCGGGTTGGTGAAGCATACACTGTGGGGTCTGTATGTGTTTTTCTGAGACAGTGCTGCAAATTTTAATCCACTTTTATTAAAGATATTGAATTTATTATTGAGTTATTATGTAAATAGCCTGTTTGAATAGTCCCTTGAATTGAATGGATTTATTCCAAACCTCACTAACTCAAAAACAATGTGACTCAAAAGGTCTGTTAATAATGTCTACTTGGTGCCATTTAATGTTTTCTTTCAGTGGAAATTTCAGGAATAAAATTGCTATGTAATGTATGATGAACTTATTCCCAGCTAACACGCAACGTTGTGCAACATTATTGTGTCACTGCATAAAGGTCATAATTTGATTGCATGCACAAAACATTATCTGAACACTGTGACATTGTTAAACCATAATGTTTATTGAGAACGTGCATGACTTTGATGTACAACATTGTTTTGACGTTGCCAAAATGATGCACACATCCAGGCCGCCAGTACAGCGCCATCTATTATGGAACAAGGAGTGTGCACATCTATTCTGGGTTTCCATTTTAGTGAATCATGCATATATATATATATACAGATAAATACAAAAATACTGAAAAGAAATACTGAAGTGACTGTAGTACAGAGGAAATAGTGTGTGCATATCAGTGTGTACAATGAGCATGCAAATAATTGAGTCCAGTTTGTCCGGTGTATTAGCACGGTTAGTTCAGTTGCTTGTGGATAGAAACTGTCCGGATGGACATAGTCAGGAGTCAGGATGCTCCTGATGGCAGGAGCATGAATGGTATGTGGCTGGGGTGGCTGGGATCAGAGTAGTTAAGAGGATAAGATAAAATTTTGACCAAAATCGTTCACTTTTTGCAGAAACACGAAACTTTGTCCAGATGCACTTTTGGGATCATAGAGTCAGAAACAAAATGGATGCAAAAAATTTGTGCCCTGGTGGCCGCCATCTTAGATTACACAATGGCCACCAATTTTAGCATATTTCTGCACATAACTCTTTAACTATGGCAGGTACCGATGTCATTCCTGCAACTACCCCTAGTTTTTCAGGATCATGGCTACCATATTGGATCCATATTGGATTCCAAGATGGCTGTCATTTTAACACATTCTTAATCATAACTTAATAATGGGACAAGATAGAAGTGTCAGTTTTGGGTCGACCCCAATATATTCAGGGTCTAGGAATCTACTGGAACCATTTTCATGTTTGTTGGATGTCCGCCATAATGAAATCCAAGATGGCCACCACAATGTTGTCGTCAAGAGAATGAAAGTAAATTAGCATGGGTAATTAATCAACATGCCATGATATCTCAAGTCGTTTACTGTTTAAAAAAGGTTTAGCATGTTTTAAACATGATAAAAAAAATTTCTCATCAGGTGCCTCATAGACACCGGCTGTTTATGCACCATTTCCATCTATTATCAGCACTTTCAGTCATCCTAAAACAATGACACAAGACTAGTTTCAACTTTAGTGGAACTCGGAAATCCTTTCTTGAGAGGAGTAAAGATGTACTGACACTAGACACAAAGAAAATCATACCAGTTAGTTTCGTAAAAGCAATCAAACAGATTCGCTCAACAGGGGAAAGGCAGTACTGCAGTTTCATTGAGGAAAGACTCTTAAGAAATAAAAAAAACAATCAATGCTGCCATGCAGAAGACCTTATTCCCTCTCTTCAGTCAGCAGAAAAAGATGGAGAAATAAAAGCACAAGCAGAAAATTTCAGAACTGAAGAATGATGTGTCTTTGTTTTCCCGCATGTATATTGCGGGCCATGCAAGATAAAGCAATCTCGAGGAGTTTTTCAGACATGAAAACCAGAAATTTCCCCTATCACTTTCTTTTGGGGGACAACTTAGGCCAGGCCAGAAGTCTGATCTGCTAGGATGTATTGAATCTAAGTCCGCAAGTTCTGCACCATCTGCAGAAATGAGAGTCTTCGACGTTGCATCAGTCATTCATTTTCTTTCAGTCAGAGAATCCAAGGCATTTGGAGACTATGCCAAGGAGGTTTTCATACCATACATCATGTCTGAAAAAGTCGCATTGAGTTATCTTTGATATCTATCGAAAAAGACAGTCTGAAGCTTACAATTAGAGAGAACAGAGGCACTGGAGTTTGTGGCTCCAAATGTAAAATTGCCTGGACATTGGAAAAGTGTGCATCAAGAGACACTGTTGACAAAGTGATCATACTCATGGTTCAAGAGTATGTTGTGTGTTTCAAGCAGGAACAGAACTTGGATGGATTACAGCTATGCTTGCAGGAAGAGACTAACACCAGAATATTTCTTGATGTAAAGGATGCCATAAATTCTGGTTACAAAGTTATAATGGCCCAGTGATATCCTAGTGAGCTGTCCAGGGTTTACTTTGCCCTCGCCCAGAGTTGGCTGAGATGGGCACCAGCCTCCCCACGACCCTAATTAGGATTAAGTGGTTCCGAAAATGAATGAATGAAAAGATATAATGATCAGAAGTTCTTTTTTCTAGAATGTCTAGGAACTTAGACAATATTCCAAAACAGCTCGTATTCGAAAGCAGCTCTTGAGCAAGACATACGGAGATCAACTTACCAGGCCGGACACATTTGGGGGCAGTCACTTGAAAAATGCTCAGATGTACCGAGTCCATCTGAGTGGGGCTGGGAGATTGACGAGAAGGTCTTCAGGCCAAAGTGGACAGTCCTGCCAATTGCAGAGGAGGCTTGTCTTGAGCTCATCTCTTGCAAGTGTAACAAAGCCTGCAAGGGAAACTACAAATGCTACCAAGCAGATTTGACTGTAAAACCCATCTGCACTGCTTTGTGCAAATGTGGAGGTACTTGCTACGAAATATGACTTTCTGAAATTATAAGGTACATAGATGGACAGTGATCAGCAGTCAAGGACGGGGGAGACAAGGTGACAGTAATGAAGTTGTGAAACTTTGTTGCTGGAGATATGCAATTTTCTGTATCAGGCTGGTGGCCATCTTGAAGTTCAGTATTAATAATAGTATTGCATTGTGTGATTCCAATAAGAAGACTGTGTACTGCATTAGCAGTGTGCACTCACTTTGTGCTCCTGTCATGTATGCATTGTGTTTCATCCAGATGTGCTGCTTCAACAGTGTGCCCTCACTGTGTGCTCCTCTTGTACATATGCGTTTGTGTTACATTCAATAACAAGATTAAGCACACACGGTTAATCGGCCATCGGCCGAGGGGTTTCACGCATGTACATGTCTGATACTGGTCGCAAATTCAGTGCTAATGAAACCCCATCTGGAAGTTATCCTTTATCTGTGTGTCAGGTGTGGATGCTTTAAACAAAATAGGCATTATCTTTTCTTTCCAGGCCTTTTCCGGTCCATTCCAGCAAAATAAGCAGTTGGAAAAGGAATTAATCTGTCAAAACACTTTAAAATGGTCAAAATCTTTTCAGTTTCTCTTCATAATGAGGGCTCTATATTCTTGGATGTCACCAAATTGTTGTGGACTGCTGCAGTTTGTATGGGGAATCAAAAAGGATTCTGGGAAGAGTGAGCCAGCCCTTTCAGTAGCTCTAATATGAAGAGTCTTTACTGGAAAAGTGGAATGTACATGTTATTTGTGGGTTTCTGTTTTCAGCTGTGAGGGATTTTTGAAGACTTTCACTGCTGCCATGTGTGTTTTCACAGGCATGTTCACATATGTGAAGGAGTCTCAGTGTCACTGGTTCAGCAACTGGAAGTGTGACAACTGCTCCGAGTACAGACTGGTCGGAGCTGTATCCTTTCATTTACTGCATAGGTAGCAGTGTTTGGGTGCTGGGAGGCTTAAATAACCCATAAACATACAGTCTGCTTCCACTTAGAGAAAACAGCCACTGTTTATTCATGGAACCTGTAAAAATTTCCCTTTCAGCCCAGGGTGGGACAGATACTTATTTTCATGATTAGTGCTTTAGTTCGAGTCACTGCTCAGCAGGCAGAGTATGTAATGCTTTTCTGGCTGATCAAGTCATCATAGCCTTATACACTACAGTGTGTGGACTGTAATGAAGTGTTGGTGCTTATATTGAGTAGCCCCAAGCTGTGCCTACTTTACAGAGGAAAGGAGACAGTAGCCTGACGTAATGGTTCCCTTTGGCTCAGGCAGCAAGGTTCGTGTGCATGTGTGTGTGTGCTTGCCCATTGTATACGTTTGGGAGCCCTGAGTTTAAGTCGACCCATAAACGCTGTGTCACATTAGTGTAGGATAATGAATGAAAGGCTTCTTTGGGTTTGTCTTATTTGGAATGATCCCGATGCTGGCTTTTGTGTCGTCTTGATGCTTGAGCCATTACGAAAATTTTTCCCTCTGTCTGCTAAAAGGCAGCCTTTCTCTTCCCCTCCCTCTCCTTTTCTCTTTTTCCACTGCTCTCTCTCCTTCTTTGTGGGCATATGGAGAGCACATGGAGGAGTACCTTCAGCTGCAGCTGTAAGCACTTAAGGAGCAGCCTCTTCACATTCTCCTTTAAATGTATAATACACCTGTTGGGCGTACTTTCCATACATCTGAAGAGGCTATATCTTAAGGCTATAGTGTGGTCAGTACAGAAGATATCTCAAACCAAGTTATGAATTTAATTGGAAGATGAACAAAATGCACTCTGTAAAGAAAGGTCTATGAGACTGGATGTATGTATATGCTTGTGTGTATAGATTCAGCTTATTTTCCCAGCTGTTCACTCTTAACCCCTTGGGTTCAGCTCATGGGCCTAGCCGTGTACAACAGCATCACCCTGGACATCCGATTCCCACCTTGCGTCTACAAGAAGCTGCTGACTCCTCCCATTGTGCCATGTGACCTTGATGCCCCTGTTGGCATGGCTTCCCTCACCCTGGACGACCTACAGCAAATCATGCCTGTATGTACACAAGCTGCGCCTTCCCGTCTTTGATTAACACTCTTGCTGCTCTTCTGCATTTCCGAGCAAAAAAATACATATATATATATATATATTTATTTTTTTGTTTTTTTTCCCCTAAAAGAGTCAATCTTTCAAAAACTTTTAAAAAACAAGAGTCAAAAAACAAGACATATCAAGGGTTTAGTTTAGCTAAGGAAAATGTAGGATAGTCAAAACTGCCCATCTAAATAACCACACTGTAATATCATACACATAAAGTTTAATTTACTCACAGAATGTTTGCATTTGATGTTTTGCATTGTTAATTAACTAAAATTAGTAAAATAAAACAAAATTTTAGACTGTTTTTCTTATGTTCCCATACAGTATATACTAAAACCTTTAAGGAGTTTAAAAACATGCCATTATGGGACATGGTTTGCTTACTTTTACATGTAGTAAATACTTAAAACTCTGAATGATTAGGCTTTAAACACGCCGTTAGCTACACGGAACTTTGCTTGGCTCGGAATGCACAGAGCTCGCCTGACACGTCTCAGTAATAGTTAAAATATGTAATAAATAAATAAATTCACAAATAAATAAATACATAAACACACAGACAGACAAACAAATAAATAAATAAATAGCCAATTAAAATACAATAACATAAATAAATAAAAAACAGTATTTGCTCTTCTTTATGTTTCTATAATCAAACTCCTGGTCTTCATAGTTGCATAGTGTTGCAAACAAATATGTGCTATGAAAGTGTGATTTACAAGCTTGCTGCTGTGCTATTTTCAGCTTTTAAATGTACTTTTCATCTTTTTTTTTTAAAAATATTTTTTGCTTATTCCTGTCACTAGCTGTTTCTGCCCAATACACAACAGCTATCAGTCTGAAAGTACAGAATAACACTTTAAAACACAGTTTGAGGCAGTTCATTCATTCATTTTCTGAACCAATTAATCCTAATTAGGGTAGCGGGGAGGCGGACACCCATCTCAGCCGACTCTGGATTGAGGGCAGAGTCGGCTGACACCCATCTCAGCCGACTATGGGTTGAGGGCAGAGTACATCCTGGACAGCTCGCCAGGCCCAGTCTGAGGCACTTATGTGATTAGTTAGTTAATATGCACTTTGCAAGGTAATTAATAGTCTTCTATAACCAATGCAAAGCTCACTCTTACTCACTCCTTTGCCGAACCACTTATCCCTATTAGGGTCCCAGGGATGCTGGAGCCTATCTCATCTATCTATCTATCTATAATGGGTGAGATCAGACTATGTCCTGAACAGCTCACCAGACTATTGCAGGGAAAATACACACAACCATTCACACTTACTTCCATAACTAGGGGCAATTTGTTACAGCAAATTAGTTTAATGTGCATTTCTTTTTGAAATTTTGGAGGATACCCTGTACCCTGAGGAAACCCACGCAAGCACAGGAAGAACATGCAGACTCTACACAGAAAGTCCCATAAATAAGCCTGAGATTTGAACCCAGGACCTTCTTGCTGTGAGGCAGATGTGCTGACAACTACGCCACCATGTCGCCTTTATGCAAAATTATACAAGTAAATCTCGGACACCAAACCTGGCTTGTTTTTTGTGGCTGTGGCATTAGCACTGCTTGGTATCTGGCACCAAGCCATCAGTAGCAGGCCCTTTAACCCTGTAAGTTGTGAGATGGGGCCTCCATGGGTCTGACTTATTTGTAAACACATCCCACAGATGCCTGATTGGATTTAGTTCTGGAGAATATCGAGGAACGCCTCTTGCTCGTGAGCCATTTTTGCAGTGTGGCAGGATGTATTATCTTGCTATAAAAAGGCTACTGCCATTAGGGAATACCGTTTCCATGAAGGGGTGAAATTGGTTACCAAAGATGTTTAGGTACACAGCGCGTGTCAAAGAACCATCCACACGAATGGAAGAACTCAAGGTTTCCAAACAGAATATTGCCCGAAAGCATCACACTGCCTCTGCAGGCTTGCCTTCTTCCCATAGTGTATCCTGGTCTGGTGTAGGTGCTTTGGGTGGTGGACCACCCAATTTTGATGCGATGTGCTGTGTATTCTGACACCTGTCTAAGGAATCAGCATTAACCTTTTCAGCAATTTGAGCTACAGCTCTTTTACTGGATCACACAACACAGGCCAGCCTTCACTCCTCATGCGGACTTTTTTTGTAGGTCCTACAGAATGAGAACGTCCCACTAGAGGTAGAGTCTTGTTGATTCTCTAACCCAGTCCTCGAGCTAACACAACATGGCCCTTCTCAGAGTCGCTCACATCCAGGCACCTGCCCATGTTTTCTGCTTTCAATGACCCTGCCTCATTTAAAATGGCACCTGTGGTATTGTTCCTTCACTGTGTTGCTGTCACTAGGCAGAATAAGTGTGATTCCTCTCTCTGTTGATATAATGTCACCTCCAGATGGTGCATTGTTGGTGCAGCCATTAGGTCAGCACTGATGCTGTCTGCTCTTTTACTGCCCCTGATAAACCTGAGCTTTTTCATGTCTGACCTCCTATAAATTATATGAAAGATCTGAAATTAAGTTGTATGAATGTTTGCTCTACAAACTTGTTATGGCTACCAAACTGCCACATTTGCTATTGAAGGTAATATTATATTAAAAAAGAAAAGGATTTGTATATATTTCAGTTTAGAATTTTTTTTTTACATTTGGAATTAAAATGTAATAATATACTTCAATTTACGTCCACTAGAGGGAGCCCTATGATTAAGTTCATTATTGTCTGGTAGTTAGGCAACAAGTAGATGCAACAAGTCTCTTACATGGTTCAAAAATGAGTTAGTTGTCACTTTTTCAGTGGAAATTTTTACACAGTTGATATTTATTCTTCATTTCCACTGGTTTTTGTTGAGTCAGGCATAAGTGAACCAGATATTCCGTTTGGAATCCCGTTTGGCTTCGTACACACTTATATAACTGAGTGCCTGTGGGCATTATTTGCTCTCTTGTGTTAAACTTTTTTCTGCCACGTGTGTGGAATTGGATCTGCTAAAACAACTGAAGGTTATTTATCAAGAGAAAGTGAGAATATGATTATTGCCATGGCGTACGTCAAAACATCACATCTTTTATTTGTTTAGTTCGTTTTTTTATATACTGTATTAATCCTGCATGGGAAATATTTTGGTTCTGCTTCTAACCCATCCAAAGTGAGCACACACACACACACACACACACACACACACACACACACACACACACACACACGTAAACAG
>JAOUQZ010000051.1:17297172-17315224 GCA_028564935.1 Neosilurus hyrtlii
ATATATATATATATATATATATATATATATATATATATATATATATATATATATATATATATATACCATTAAAAATTTCCACTAATAATAGTCATGTATAACAATAACAGTGTTTAGAGTGTCTTTAATGAAAAAACAAGTAAATTTCTAATTGATCCCAAACTTCTGGATATACAGTATATATATGCCTCCCACAGTCCTCATAAAGAATAAATTAGTTTGGACAATGAAAAAATGAATGAAACCATATGCTAAAAAAGTACCTAACCAGCATGCTTATTTGCCTGCCTTTCCCCAACTGTTTGCATAAAGCTTGAATCACTTAATTGTCTAGTAGAATGTCCTCATATATTGTAGCTCAAAGATTTCTCTTCACAAGATGTAAGAGGCCCAAACATGAATGTCCAAATGAAAATTTGAATGCACAGCCATGTTTAAAACCTACCCACAAATTTTTACTGAAAGTCTACATCAGTGTCAGTTTAAGTCAGAGGACTGTGTGGGCAATTCTGAAGCCTTTAATTAGCTTTTCTTGAAGTAGTTCCCATCGGACCTCGAGGGATGTTTTGGATCAATGTTGAATATAATGTAGAATCCAATCACTTAACTTCATCTTTTCAATTTAATCTTTTAACCTCAGTTTCTTGACTGTGTCACTAAATTGTGCTGATCTGCTTGTCTAATATTCCCATGCCACTGGCTGTCACAAACGCTGAGTTTCTCAAAGAACAATAGAACCACCCCATACTTAATAGGTGGCAACGTGCCAGTTCAACTGCATATACTGTATTAATTTTAGTATCTTTGATTAATCAGTTTACAGCCTAATCAATAGTCTAACAGCCACAGTCCAAATTCCTCCAGCTTACCTTGATGTTGTTTTGCATACTTCAAATGTTCACTTTTGTAATGAACCCACAGGTAAAGTTTCCTGCTAATGTTAATTTTTTTGTACAAGCAACATTGCAGACAAAAATGGTCTACCATCTGTGTCAGCTAAAACTCCCTGCAGAACCTTAGTGTCATGCATACATACATAGATATGTTCTGCTTTCAGTGCAGCAAAGCGAGACATTCATTGAACAAATGTTTGAAAATGTTCCACCACTGGATGATTAGCTTTTCTGGGTTTCTGAGAGGACAAGACAGGATGCTGGGCTGCTGCATGATGAGTGGAGGAACTGTTGAAGTGGCTGGAGCCTCTGCTTGATTGCAACTGCCTCCAAAGCTTCACAAGTATAGTTTGACTTGGATTTTTAGCAAATAACTGCTGTTATAATCTGTTTTTGCTAGCAATAAAGCTTACTGTTTTTATTTGTACATATTCTGTTGTAAATAAATTCAAATATAGTGTTCTTGAGTTTACTCATTGGTTTAGTTCTGTAAAGTTTGTTTCAGAACAGAAATGCAGATCAATGTCAAACAGTGATTTGATTCAGAAGTGGGGAACAATAAGTGGTCGATTAACTCTCCTGGTATGAGAAGGTGAGCCAGTAGACTGGAAGTGCTGTTTTAGAGAGAATGCACTGCATTTTAATGAAACCATCTCAGGATGTTTGGTCAAAACTTTGGAGATCTGGATGATTTTCACAAGTTATATATAAGAATTTACATATTAATAACATGATACAATATTTAACAAATTTTATGATGTAGGCCTAAAATGTGCTCCCCATGTTTGAAAGACCACCAGTAGCCACTGGTACTATTTATCCTCTTTACGGTCTGGGAAAGCTGGAGCCTATCCCAGCAGACTCTGGGCAAAAGACAAGGTACACCCGGAACAGCTCACCAGACTGTTGCAGAGCCAAATAACTCATTTTAACATTTAAATCTTTGGCTGAAAGCAGCCATGATGTATGATCTCACCAAGGTTGATTTGTGTCTGCGTTTTGGCAGCTATATTTGAACTTCTTCGTCATTTTCCCCAATGTTTTCAATGTAAATTAGCATTTAATATGTGAGTTCACCAACAAAGCAAAATGACAATGCTTATGCCAAGCTGATGCTATGATGATGCTGGATCTCACTAAAGGATTTATAATGAGTCTTCAGAGTGTAGCACATTTTCAAAGTGTCAATTAAATTTTAAATGTAATCGAATTTAAAATAATCATTTGTAATAAAGGGTTGTGTGATATTATTGTGGCATGTTTAGTCCTGGGTGGCAGAGTGGTGTAGTGATTAGCAAGAAGGTCCAGGGTTCGAGTCCCGGGCTCTGCGAATGCTTCTGTGCGGAGTTTACATGTCCTCCCTATGCCTCAGTGAATTTCTTCTGGGCACTCCGATTTCCTACCACAGTCCATAGACATGCACATTAAGCTGCTAGAAATTGCCCCCAAATTGGAGTATGAAGAGTGTACCCTGCCTTCACCTAGAATCTGCTGAGATAGGATCCAGCCTCCCTGTGACCCTAATAGGACTTGAGCAGTTCAGCAAATGAATGAATGAATTAATTAATTAATTAATATTTTTCTGGAATCAGACAAAAAAGATGCTCTGCAATTCAGTTCTGCTGACTGTCTTCCTGGTTTAGGTGACACCGTGAGTGATTATAAATGTTTTCGTCTGTGACTGTATTCTCCTATATGGTCAAAAACAGTGCAATTATGCAACCAGGAAGTTCATTATAGCAGGAAGCAGGAAGAAGAAAAAAATTAACCCTAAGTCAAAGTACAGTTATCAAATATAAGATAAACATTTCTAATCCATTCAGTCATTTTGAAATATAGACTTCCTGAATCACCTTCATTACATCTTTTCCTTCGTGTTTATGTTAAGTTTATTGGTGATTAGATTGCTATTATTATTAGTCTGATATGGAGAGTACTTTGGTCCACCTGAAGCATGTATAGACTTATATAGTCTATATGATAAGCAGCTAACAGTGAGAGTGAACTAATATTGAGGTTGAAAAAGTTCACTTATTCCTACCATGACTTTAAATTAGTTTCATAAGATTGGTTTTTTTTTATTAAAACTCTTGCATGGAAATTCAAACCGTACTGATTTCAGCCAATAATTCAGCCAATTCAGCCACTGCTCTTTGGGGCATTATAATAGTGTAGCATTTTGCATTGTTGCCTCACAACAGAAAGGTTTTGGGTTTGAACCTTGCACAAGATTTGCTCATAATGTTGGCATATTGCATTTTGGCCTATAATTTAACAGGATAATAAACAATTGTTTGTCGAAGGTGAGGCGGATGTCAGGGAACAGTCCTGGAGATAGAACATCAAGCCATCCACCGAGCCTGAGTTGAGTAACTGTTAATCATTCCATGAAAACTATGAAGGTTTTTGAAGATAAAAAATATATATTTTTAAATTTTGTATTGTATGTATCCATTCCTTGGCAACAGTGACCCAGGGAGGAGCCATCAAAAGCAGTGTCAAATAAAGCATAAGAGTAACACGAGAAATTCCATGCTAGGCTAAAATGAAACCCTTCCCCACTGGCAAGGCACATTCATCCCCTTGCACTATGTTTCTGTTCAGGTAAAACATTATCTCGAAAGCATGAGCAGTGCTTTATTAGCCCAGGACTTACAACATATTTTCTAAATTACATTCTGAGGCCAATTTGGTTTATCATTAACACCATTTCACAAGCGATATCCTGAAGACAGTGAGGTGGTGATAGATATCAGGGTGTATATGAAGTATAAAACACGTCACGTAATGGAACAAACTGTTTTGGATTCATTGACACCAAAGACCTGCTTTTCTAGTTTTGGTGTTATTTCTGGTCTTCACTGATTTGTTAAAGAAAAATAAAAGTATAAATGAACACAACACTGCACTGAATAAAGGTCTAAATACTCACAGAATAAATCACTAGTCATATATCATGTTTCTCCCACCATCTCTGCCACCTCCAAAAAGATAAAAACAGCACAGTGTGTATAGGACAAAATGGTAAATTCTAATTTATGGGTTTTAAGAGACACAACAGGATACATCTGTTAGGACTACATGGGCTGCTATTGAAGGAAAATCACTGACTCATGGCACAATTTGGTCAAAGAACATAATGACACAAGGTAATATCAGTAGGAGTGGCATCCTTAATGACAGTGGAATTGTCTGTCACCATGGAGCTGGGTCCAAAGTTTCTCGGGTTAACAAAGCCCTTGTACACCATTATACTTACAGGCATGCACGTCATCTCTGCCCTAATTATATGGAAGTATATGTTGGTATCCCGTATAAATACATCTCAGCAATAAGGTGATGCATCACAGCCTTGTCCTTAGCTCATGGGTTAATGAAAAAAGGTTAATTTAAAAGGGAGCTCATATTCTAATTTTCAGTGTAGGCTGTAATAACGCATGCACATGGCTTCCGGATAGAACCAATTAGCTAAGGTAATACTCCCGACTGGTTTGGACTGGGATGTTTTTAACAGTCCTGACAAGTCACACAGCCACGCCTCACACTTTACTGTAAGCAGGATCATAAGGAATGATTAGCTTACAAAGCATAACAGAGGTTGTAGTAAAAGACATCACATAAAATGCTTTGGAAAGACGTGTTATCTTTTGTACTTATCTATCCTGACCCGGAAAAATAAGATTGTATGGCAAACCCACAAAAACCATAAAAAATATTTATAATGAAATTTATATTTGCAGCTCAAGTTTTACACTTTACCCTTATTTCAAATTAGCATGACGAAAATTGAGACATTTAGAAAGTGGATCTTTAAACAGAAAACAAAAGAACCATAATGTTCTGTAAACTCATGTTCTATTTGTTTTCATACGGTTCTGTCATTAAATCACATTAACATCTAATTAAAGAGGTAAGTAAGTAGAGACAGATGTTTTGAACCTATTTAGTTCATATTTCGATCAGATACGTCTGAATAATTTTCTATTTTGTAGTGGATTCTCCATAATGTACAATACAAGACATTTAAAGTTTTTTAATCTTACAAATATCATCTGTAAAACATTCAAAAACATTAACTGAGTCTATGGGACCAGTTCTTTGCAGCATCACAAATAACTCTTCCAGCTGTGTGTGTATATATATATATATATATATATATATATATATATATATATATATATATATATATATATATATTTCATAAACAGTGACTTTGCTTCAACTATGAAATCTTCAGGACAGTTTAACAAAAAGTACTTATATCTAAGGGTGTTAATTCAAATTTATAATTTAAATGTTATGTATGTCTCGGCTGTTACGATTACAAATTTTCACTTACACACTTGTCAAACCGCTTCTAATAGGGCCATGGGGAGGTTGGAGTCTATCTTAGTGGACACTGGGTGAAGGCTGAGTACACCCTGAACAGATGTACACCACACACACACACACACACACAAACTATTCATACTCACACCTAGGGTCAGTTTGGAATAGCCAGTTAGCCTAATGTAGTGAATCAAACCCAGGACCTTCTTGCTGTGAGTTGGAAGTGCTAACTACTACACCACAGTGGCGGCCTTAAAATTTTGTAAATGTTTTTCCCCACAGTAGTTTTTACACAACCCAGTGACGAAAATTAAGGAAAAAATATGATTGCACAAACACACACACGCATATATATATATATATATATGTGTGTGTGTGTGTGTGTGTGTGGAACAAGCCCTACAAGACATCAGAAAGATCAGATCCCTAACTTGCTCCAAGAAAGGATGCATCTAAACAAGGTCACTACTCATTGTATACCCGTGAAGAAAATTTGTTTTAGCTGCCATGGTCGGTAACGTGAAGTTATTTTGTGTTGGATAGATGTCAGGTCATGTCTGTTGGTGGTATATATACATGATTGGAGTGCCAGCAGGACAAGAAATGTAACATCATCCAAGGAGTTTGCAGTGCTGTCGTGCCCCCTACACAGAGAGAAAAGTGTGAATTAAGGAAGGTCCAGAGTCAGGGTTTAACTAAATATAGAGTGTGGGACATTGCCAAACTCAAAAGGAACAAGAACCATTTGAGTAAAGGACTTGGACAGGTAATTTAAAAAATGAGCAGCTAAGTGCAGAGGCAAATGTTGAGAGGGAATGTTATGATGAATTTTGGATCATACACTGTGACTCACACTTTATTTATAACGATCACTTTCAGCCAATGAAGCAAACCTCGGAAATGAAGGAAACTGAACTTCCACACCAACACACAACATCGTCAGTTAATAGTGCAATTAGTTAGGAGCCTCAGATACCAGGTCACAAGACAGACACCCTTTCATAACAAAAGTTTTTATTGGCTTATCTAATCATATATAAAGTCATCTGACATGTTCAGCCCTGTAGAGTCACAAAAATTTTGAAGATGAGGACACATCTGCTACAAAAATAAATTTGGTGCAATTGTGATCAGAAAAAAAGCAATACAAAAAAAAAAAAACAACAACAAAAAAAAAAAACTTCATATCATGCATCAGACAACAAAATCAAACAGGAAAGAAAAACACATATTTAGTGTTTTGTACATTACTGTAAACAAAATCTTGCTAGAGATCATATCAAAACACATTATGGCAAGTAACAAACAAGAGGAAAAACATGGAACAAATTCAAGAAATCCTAAAGTGGGGTTGGGGTGGATAGGTCTACAAAGAAACACTGCTCGGCAAAACTGCTTAACAGACGAAAAAAAATTTATTCCAACAGACCAACATGAAGGATAATCGTAAACACAGGTGGCTTTATATGGTTCTACAATATGGCTGATGTACACTAAATTATTACCACTATATAGGCTACATGAAACACGTCCCTGGTTGTGTCGTGTATACAGTGATATGAGGTATATTAAGGTCAATTGTGTCTTTTCGCCATTTTTTTCCATTTTTTTCAAGGTATGGGAGACGTTTGGAGTGCAGCATTTAGGTTTTGAGCCCCGAGACTAGTGCAGAATCAGCAGTTCTCTTTGAAGGGACTGAAGCCAATAGCTGGGTCCCGTTTATGCTGGAGAGGAGCAGGAAATATGGAAGGAAGACACAGGAGCCTTCCTGCTCCATTCACGGGCACAGCAAAGATTGCATTTGAGGGGGAAATGGTTATCAGATTCACAAGTCTCCTCAGGACTGTGTGAGAGTCCTGACTTCAAGGTTTTAAAAAAAGATAAAAATCAACAGGTTCAGGTCCATACAATTCAGATTTGCATGAGTTTAAATGTCCACAGCTTGGATGGCTCTCCAAACAAGACCTTGAAAAGGGATCTTTGCATTTTTGTCCATTAGGCATCAAATTTGTAATTTAAGAGGTAGAATTCCAAATGCAGCTATTTACTCATAAAAATAATAATAATAATAATAATTCAACTTAATACTTAAATACATTTTGAATACAAAGAGGCCCTGTTCTTACACCCAAGCCTCCACAGCACAAAATTGGTATGGCATCCATGTCGATAGCATTACTAAAACAAATCATGCTAATAACCCTCCCCATCCCGCTATATATATTAAAAAAATGCCCCAAGCAATAAACACCCATTTCCATTGAGAAGAGGGGGGAAAAAAAAAATCACAGCTTTTCTCTGAACAAAAGCATTTATGGTTTCGTAATCCAACAGTTTTGTCTTCAGTGGTAAAAGTGCTAATATGATTCCTTGAGAAATAAATGGGATGAGCCAACAGATTTAGTAACCAGGTATGACTTATGGCTGATTTATACTTATGCAAAGCATCAAGACAATGATAAATAGTTCATTAGTAAGTGTAGCTTTATGGGCAACTGAAACGTTAAACGTTTAAATGGAAATGTTGCAGGTGGAACGAGACCCAAACAGTTCTACACTTAGACCAGATCCAGTGACTTGTGCACAAGTAAGATGAAGAGGATTAAGGATTGATTTCCAGAAGAGGCACAGCATTAGAAGCTCTTCGCTTTAGAATATTAATGACACAATTATTTGGAAAAAGAAAGCAAAAAAACTGGGAAATATTTATAATTTTAAAAAACTGCATTTTTATTAAATTAAGAGATTGATGGCAATGCAATAATACGTCTCAGCAGAATATTGCCATTAATGTTTAATTTTTTGTGTGTATTTATATGTATTTCGCTGCATCCAGTACTTTCCTACTTCTAGCCTTCATTTCTTTTACACTGAAATGTGAGACTCAGATTTGACTTCAGAACCTCCCGGTTTGCTGTATGTAACACCGCCCTCTACTGTAGTGGCAGGTGCCCATGCAAATGTTTTTACAGGACACCCACACCCGTTCACAGTTTTGCAGATGCAGAAGTATAAATCAGCCTGTGTACGACAAAACCTGAGGCCACATATCAGTAGCTGTAAAGATGCTATTAGAAAAACTTACATGCACAGAAACAGATCTCTACCAGCAATCGTATGGGACTGAGAGTGTGCACTTAGGTTTGCAACCGTGTCTTATGTCGGTCCTTTAGTGATTAAAGTATGTAGAGTGTTTCACATTGAAAAAGTACCATAACCTCTGCATATGTACAAGTAGTGGAAGGATTCACCAGTGTGGTCAGCTGAACAGGTAGACTGAGTGTGGATTCGATTTTCTTTCCTCAAGGAATTTCAGAAAACAAGATTCACTGTAGTTTTTAAACTATGTTTGATTAAAAAAATAAAAAAAAGAAACGAAAAGAAAACAAGCAGTGCTAGTTGCACCTAATTAATTAAAAAAATGCTTTTTCCTGAGTAACACTTTCAATTATTGTAACAGACAATAGGCCGACATTTTCTGCCACGGAATACTGGGCGACACCCTGACAATAGTTATTACTATAGATCATCTTCATCTATTTTACAATTCTATCCTGATTGCTAAAACACAGGGTTTCGGAAAAGTCAGGCCAGTCATTACCTACTTTCTAAATCACGGAAATGACTACACTAATAAAACGAGGAGCTAAAATACATATTAAAAAAGAAGAATATCAAAAAATTGCATTTGAGGTCATGAAGACCTTCCCTGGTAGAGTATTAACAATTAATGGCAGTGTAATAATTCATATTTTATCTCGCTTTAAAAAAGAGGGAATTGGGGCTGAGGGCGTTGGGGAAAGTCCTTGTCCCAAACTGCAGGGTTAGGCTGGCTACCAAAACCTTTACCTATAGCTTTGGCTCGTGGGGGTTTTGGTTCCTGAGCTAGCTGGCTCATTTACTTCAGCTAACAGACTGGTATAACCTGAGAATTCCGACACGGGAGTCCGCGATATTCGGGGATCAACCTCGACAACGACGATCTGAGGGTCAGAGCTGTACGGCAGCGGGGTCCGGCGCTCGGACTTGAACTGGGAGCCGAATGCCTGAGCGAAGTTCTCGATCTGAAACGTGGGCCGCATGTCTACCTCCTTGGATGGTTGAAGGGCTGTCAGATCAGGAGGAGAAGATAGGGAGTAGATGGTGGTGGAGCCACTTCTGGTGTTGCCTGCACTGGTGGAGTTGCCATCCTTAACCTGCGGCTCCTTCTGCCCATTACCGTTAGCAAGCTCCTGTGTGTCCAACTGCTCAGTGAGCTCTTGAGATGGTGTGAGCTGCTGGTGGGTAGAGGGCCCCAGGGAACTCAGGTGAAAGGCCTGCTGGGAGGAAGGCGAGGCGTGGGAGGGAGATTGGGAGCCTATCAGCATGCCGAAATGGGACTTTGGTAGCGCAGACGTGGATGAGGGACCATGGGGGGAGGAGATGGACTGGCTGAAAGTACACTCCAAAGGAGATGTGCCATACATGTGCTTCTCTGGGAAGAATGTAAAGATGCCACTACTGCCATGGCTCGTTCTCTCCAGTGTCTGAAGCAGGAATTTGGAATACTCGTTCATGACCCCACTCTTGTCACCTGAGCCATTTGAAGAGGTTTCATCTCCTCCCAGTTCAGATGTTGCCGAAGCAGCATGCAGCTCCACGTGGTGCGGCTCTGAGAGGTCAAAAGTCACGTCACTTTTATGGGAGTAGTGATCCAGCAGACTCTGCAGTACCTCATCAGGTATACCTGACTTGTCATGCTTATTGTCAACACTGACCAGAGGTGATGTATCCAGTAACGCCAGTGTGGGTTCACCAATCCCACCCTGGATAACCGTCTGCTGATGAGGAAGGTGGACCGGAACATAGTCGCCGCCACCACCGCTATTGTTTGATGCATGTAAATACCTCCTTTTCTTTAGAAACTGCATGGCATCGTCGTAGTTGCTGCTGGTGCCACCTTGCTTTGATTCTGAGGAACTATGAAGGAGGCCTAGACCATCCATACCTCCTGGTCCAGGTAAATCCATAGGATTGGATTTAGGAGGTAACAGTTTCTGCTCATGGAGAGCGGCGTTCGAGTCGGCCTCACCCATCGACAGCAGGCTCTTGTCCCCACCCTTGCGTCCACCTTTCTTAAAGGCAAGCTTGGTATTGCGAACATGCTGGTTTGCCATGCTGGTGTCTGCCATGTTCCCCACCCCTGAAGAGGATGCCCCAGAGCCAGCGGCCATGTCTATGGCGTAGTCTTGCAGGCTGACCATTTGGCCTGCCCCTGAAGCTACTGTCTTTTTCCTCCGCCGCTCTCCACCCTCCCCATTATTCTTGGACTTGCCTCTCTTGCGTGGTGGTGCGCTGGCATTTCCCTGAGTGTGTAGGTAGCTGCCTTGTCCAAGGTCGTCTTCTCCAAGGTCTAGCATCCCCGGGTCCAGACCCTTTTTTATGGCTTCTCCACAGGTTCTCTTGTGCTTCAGTAAACGATCAGTACGAGAGAAATACTGCAGATACGTAAGAAAAATGGAGTGAGTTTTTTTAAGACTGTTCCCTGAAACGTTGTCTTTACATATTTAATTTGCTGTATAAGCAATTACAAATCAGTAGCATATGAAACATCAACGACAAAAAAAAAAAATGTCTTTCACCCCCCCCCCTTCTATATATATGAAAACACCTTTACAGACTGCAGTTTAACTGCATTTCCATATAGTATGAACTTAACTCTGAACGAGTAGGTTAAACAGGTGCTCTTAGCTGCACAGCCCTTAGTTCAGCTTGAAGCACAGGGCTCACCTGACCTGACTCTTCCAAGGTTAAATTATGTAAAAATAAACTATAAAGATCTCAAACTCACGTAAATGTAAAAAAAAAAAAATCTTGTTTTATCCACATCTGCCTTTTGTGCATAATTTTTGATTTCAGATGCATTGCAAACAAGATCATTTTACCTGTTGGCAAGTATCACATTTGTATGGCTTTTCTCCACTGTGTGTCCTCTTGTGTCGCTCCATATGGTATTTCTGAATGAAGCGCATGTTACACTGGTCACAGCTGAATGGTTTTTCCCCTGTAAAATAGAAAATACTGTTGTGTAGAACTCTCACTCATAGATTTGTGGATTTTGGCCAGTTCACCAGCCTGCAAATTTACACAAACAGACATACACACCCACGAATAGTGACTTTGAAAGATACGGTGTGACTAATCTCACAACTTCATAGTGAGTCAGCTCAGCATGCTCAGATTAACAGGGTCAAGTGCAGTACCATCACACAACATCTAACTTAAGTGAAATATGTCATGTATTTCAGTCTCAGTGTAAGTGTGAATGGTTTTGTGTGTTGGACCTGCAGTGGCCTGGTGAACTGTTCAGGCTGTACCCCGTCTTCGCTCAGAGCCAGCTGAGATAGGCCCCAGCCTCCCCACGACCATAATTATGATTAAGCAAATTAGAAAATGAATGAATGAGTCTTAACTGGGTCTTCATCTGACAAACCGATTAGAATAAATATTCCTTAAAAAAAAAAACTAATATCTAAAAATCCATAATTTCTCAGTTAAATGATTTTAAAATCTAACAAAAAATGAGAGAAAAAGTGCCAATATGGGACTCACCACTATGGATCTTTTCATGCCGCTGCAGCAGGTACTTCTGGATGAAGCTCATGTTACACTGACTGCACCTAAAAGGCCTCTCACCTGTTTGATCAGAAACAAATTCAAACTTGAACATTAATCAATTATTCCATAAAACAATCCTGTGGAGAGCAAAAATGTCTGCGAGTTGCGCCTGCATTGGGCTTGTAGTAGATGTCTCTCACCTGTGTGGATGAGCACATGTCTGCGCAGGTGGTAGGAGCTGCGGAAGGCAGCACTGCAGTGCTCACATATGTGCGGTTTGAAACTGGGAGAAATGGGTCCCCCCTCCCCATCCAGCATCATTGACTGAACAAAAGACACATAAGAAAATTAGTCCATTTGTGGCAGTCACCACATTTCGCCCACATTTCTTCCATGCTAAATATACTCAAAAGCTTTGCTCTGGGGGAAAAAAAAAGTTCACCTTTGTGGAATCCCCTCGCTTCCTTCTGCCCCTGCCCTCTGTTCCCTCCCCATTTGCCCGTCGTCCTTTCCTGTGTGTGGAGTCTTTTGAATCTTTCCCTAATCTTCCAGGAATCTGCTGTCAAAACAAGAATACAATCAAACTTGAGGGTGCATGAAGAGACAAGTCAAACGCAAAAACTATAGAATTTCATACAAGTTGATGAGAATGCTATGTATATCTGGAGATAAATTAACCATGCAGAAGAACTTCATTTACACATTCAAGCAAGCACATGTACAAAAGTACAATTCTCCTCTCGGCTTACATTGCTGATGTTGACATCATGCAGATGAACGTTCTGGTGGCTTCCAAGTGAAATGTCCAGCATGTCTGAACTTTTCCCTCCTCCAGCTCCCGGGCCTGCCCCATACAGAGGGATGCGGTAGTCGAGCTCGTTGAACTTCTCCTGCTTTATCCCCATGCTGTGCAGAAAGCTGCCATGTTCAGGAGAATCCCTCTCCTTCTTCAGGACCATCTCTTGCGGTACATCGGTCACCACTGGCTGCGAGGTGAGCCGTGTGAAGCTGGTGACTGGAGGTAAATGGCTGAACATGATCATGCTCGAGGCAAAGTTGGGGTCCATGCTGCCGTTGCGCAGAAACTCGTTGCCTAGCTTGTCCTGGATAATACTCATGGTTGGTTCCTCAAGAGGGCAACGGTCATTCAGCTTAAAAGATGAGATACACTGCAAACAAACAAATAACCGTGTGAGACGACCAGTACAATGCAAACAAAGAATTATATATTTCAATAAATGACTTCAATAGGCTGATCCGTAAAATAAAGTGCATCATAACCCATTCACAGGCACCATGTTCCTTATATTCACATGAATAAGCCGAGTGACTGTTCATGACTCAGAGGAACACAATGTTTTGGGTTTCACTGGTATGGGATATTAGTAATGGTGATAGGAATTTGAAACCGTCTGCATTTAAACTGAATCACCTCTGTAACAAAAGACAGGGATCTTTCACTGTGTTACAGGCTGGTAATATCATTTATCTTCCAGTTAAAAAGTGAACTGAGATCCACACACGGTGCGCACTCTCTTCTCAATCTCTTAATATTTCATCTTCAGCAGCATAAAGACAGGGAGGGGACTCGAGGACTCGTCTTCAGCTCGCCAGACGAAGCCGGCCTATTAAACATCTCAAAAAAGTCCACAGAGTGTTTTCTAACCTGGAGTCAACTCGCATGGTATCGGGTGAAATAATTTCAGTCTCCTCGCATCACGTAAACAGTCCGAATGGCGAGGATTGGATTTCACCACACGGGATCTTTTGTGGTGCGGGTGGACGTTAGCTAGCACACGACAACAAGCAGCTAACGGAGCTACGCGCGCTAGCAGCTATCAAAGCTAATGTCCTTTACATAAATAATGAATAAAGCAGAGAGATCACAGCCGCGCTGCTGCCTTTCACTGTAGCCCAATAAAGGACGAGGATGAACCCGCACTCTCAACACGGTTTACTGGAGCACTATAGTTAGAAACTTTCCCCCAGGCTTATCTAATAAACACATTTAATCCACCTCTCACGCTAAGCAACAAATCAATCTCGGTCGAGATAACCAGCTAGCTAAATGACTAGCCATGTAGCTAGCAATCTCTTGCTAACAGCTCACCAAATCAGCCAGGCAGAGTACTTAAATTAGTTATAAGCGACGTTTATTTGTGTATAAATGAATAAAAAATACAGGTAACTAGGATTTAGGCTTTTCCATTGCTTGGTGTTCACTCGAACCGAGAGATGTTTATCGACAGCAAGTCAGCGTTAGCTATCGAACAAAAAACATTCCCATGATGGACAACATACTGCTAGCGTTCACACCGCGTTACACATCCCTCACGACTAGCTGAACAAATCTAACAAAACAACAATAAACTAACACACGTACAAACAACGTGATGTTTAGGTACAGCTTTTTGTTAATTTTATTTAAAACGGTTGAAGTCTAGACGAATTACCGTGGCTTTGCTACTGCTTTAGCTACAACTAGCTAATTATAACATGTGATGTCGAACAACAACAATGTGAGCTACTCCAGTTTACACTGTTACATAAGAAAAGGGCGAGTTCATAGATGTAACTAAAACCAACGAGAAAATGTGAAGTTTATCTTTCCATTTAAGAAACAGAAAAAATCATGGCATGGCTAATGAACTGTTAGCATCAGAGCTCGGTGTTAAATGGCCCATGGTGGCACTGCGCACAGAAACAATGATGCTCGCCAACAACTAACGCATCTCCCCGTCCGCACTCGGGCTTTTCACGCTGCTACCACGCACATTTCGAAATATCTTAGCCTACGAGGTTCGGAGAAATACGTGGATTCAATAACACTCACCCGCGCATGTCAACGTCCGACTTTTAACGCCTGAATGAACCCCAAACACACCGTTCTTTCAGCGTTTAATGCCAAAACATTGTTCTCCTGCAGCTGTTGCCCTCTTCCATCTTGTGTCGGCGCGGGGGATTATGGGTAAAGCGGACGGGTCGGCAGAGGAGACAGACGGGTCCCAGTGCGGGACAGAGCTGTCTCACTTCCTGCAACACATTTGAATATTTTGCTCTTATTGAAAGCATTGTTTTTGTTTGTTTTTTATTACCAAAATATGTTATAAGCTATAATTATATATAATTATAATGTTATAATTACAACACACTTATAAAGCTTATAAGACATGATAGGTCTACTGCACACTACATTACACTTACTCAAAACTCAAGCTTACCATGCAGGTACAGGGCTTTAATTCATACAAATCATTCATTCAAGTTTTAATTCACTATTTGTTGTAAACACAAATTTTCACAAGTCCACTGTCATATAGATTTGGCTCAATATCATGTGCAACTGAGATAAGAGTGATGCAAGACTTAAATCAGGGCTGCAGGTCCAGATAAGTGAGTGTAGTATATTAGTTACCCTACACATGACTGCAGACAAAAACTCATGGTTTTGCCCCAGTCTTATATGTCGCACAACAGGTCCATAACAAAAAAATCAGGTCAATTCCTGGGACAGTTTTGGGTGTGTTGTACTAAACTCAGCTGTTGTGTGACGGAGAAGGTAGTCGTCAATCTTGGGGCGAGTTTTAATGGTTGTGTTTGCCCCTGCGGTGGTCTGGTGAGATGTTCAGACTGTACTGTGCCTTCACCCTGTGTCGGCTGACATAGACTCCAGCCTCCCCGTGACCCTAGTGTGATTAAGCGGTACGGCAAGTGAGCGAGTAAATGTTAGAATGAGTTGTACGGCTGTCATACATCGACAGATTATCACAAGAATATCATATAGCATATTATTTCATTATTCAATCAAAGCTTTTACAAAGTATTCGTGTAATACTGATGTAATGTCACATAAAATGTTTTTTAACAGTAAAAAGGCCGATTCAGTTCTGTTTTTATTGGCAGAGGGAAGCATTGTGTCATGTTGCTTCCATCCTTAGCGTTTTAAAGATGGCCGTTCATACTGTATGAACAAGGGCAAGTAGCAGATATTGGGAACAAGAAAGTTACAGACTGGGAGAAGGAGAAAACAACAATAATGAGTAGAATATTTGTCAAATCCTTTAAATGTCATTAATCAATCATGTGATGACATCAAGTGACCTACAAAAAGAATGGAAAATGGCAGCTATGGTTAAGTGCACTTCAACTCCGGTTTGAAACAGGGTCCACCAAGCGGTGTTGAAAAAAACTAAAAATTCTGTGAAAAAGAATCTCCCTTCATCAGTATGCATGGAGCATCAAATACAAAGAAATCATACCTAATCTCAAAAGAGGATTTTCCCATCACCTGCTTTTCTAATGGTTAGATGGAGGCCTGAAGAGGCCTACAAGACACAGTGTCACACTCCCACTGTGAAATTTGGTGGAGGATCTGGGATGATGTGGAGGTGCTTCTGCAAGGATGGAACTCCACAAACAACTACTATTAAATCACAATATATTCTCCATCTGTCGTTCATGATGATGATCATGGCTCATCAGTGTGTCAGATGACATAGGACGAGATGTCTCTTTCAACAGGGGCAGCTTTTTCCTTGTGATGCATAAATCATCCATGTACAAGGTTATCCTGGAGGAAAATTTGCTTCCTTTTGCTTGACGGTGTTCCCCTCACTGTGATGACTGGATTTCCGAGCAGGACAATACTCCATGTCCCACAGACAGGTCAATATTTATTTTGGCATCTGACTTGATTATGGAATAACTTAATTATTCACTTCAGTTGCTAGTGGTCATAATGTTTTCAATGTTATGACTGATCAATATATGCATGCATGTTTGTATATAAACTATATTCTGTGGGGATCCCCAGTTAAAGTGGTCCGATATATATAAATGTCAGCTATTTGTCGCTGGCTGATGCCACACTCCGACTGATCCACATTTCGACCTTTTGAAAATTGGACAATTCTAGAGCTCCTGGAGTGCAAGGCATGCTCGCATAACTTTAGCACAACTGTGTCCACCTTTATACAGCAGTCTGACTAGTGTCCATTAAATTTTTAATATTTTTAATAATTACATTTTTTAATTAAATTTAAAATTTTATATTTTCTGGCATCAGCCAGCGACAAATGGCCAACAATTTGAATATTCTTCTGTCAACGGTATAAAGTTCAATAGTGAAGGTAAGACCACCACGGATCCATGACCAGGTCAACCTAGACCATCAAAAAGAGGCCTTCACTCCGTGAAGAGAGCAGTGGAGAAAAATCCCCATTTCAAGGACGCAGACATTGCAGAAGACAGCCAAACCTTCTTAAAATCTGTTACGCTCGATCTTCATCAAATGGGCTATTATGGCTAAGCAGCAAGCAGCCTCTTCTTCGTCCAGCAAATATTCATTATGAAATTTTGGGTGTCTATTTACTTATGTCCGGTCTCTGTATATAAATACCATGTTCATGATTGCTTTACTGTACTCCAAAGAAAGTACATTCTTTAAACAGCAGATGGCAACATACCATCATGTTTTATATACAGAGCCAAGCTCTTGTGCCTATGGTTTTCTCAGTGTATAGGCATAACTGGAAAATTTTAGGTCATGACTGGGATTTTAACCTGGATATTATGCCAGTTGATCACAGAGCACAGTGCATTCACTCATCCACACTTCGGGATAATCTAGTGTAGCCAGTCGGACAGTAGGAAAAAAATTAAAATCCAACCTAAACTTACATAAGCTTGGAGAGAACATCAGAAACTCCATATAGATAGTAACCAAAGATCCAGACTGAACCCTCACCTTTGAAATATATATACCCATGCACCTATGAAATATATATCGGTTAGCTATCATGACTTCATGTACCAAAACCGTGTTTTTATGTACTAATACTATATGATATGTTACAGTTTCTTCCTTAGTGCCTAGATTGTCAGGTTGACTTCTGCTTAATTTTATAGAGCAACAGTCATTGATTATGTCTACCGCTGTATGCCACTTATCCATTATGGGTTGTGTGTGAGTTGGAACCAATCCTAACTGACTTTGGGCCAGAGGCTAACACAGAACAATTTAGAGTAATTAATTGATGTAATCTATATGTCTTCGGAGTGTGGGAAGAAACACACAGAGGCACATGGAGAAGTTTCAAGTTTATTTGTCATATACAGATAACAATGAAACATCACTACCAGCAATAAAATTCTTGGATTCAGAGCCTCCTCAATATTGCACTTAATAAACAAGTAAGAAAAACACTATGCAATTGAAAGGTGTCAATATATAT
>JAOUQZ010000051.1:17337382-17348126 GCA_028564935.1 Neosilurus hyrtlii
TATATATATATATATATATATATATATATATATATATATATATATATATATATATAATATAACATGCAGACTCTTGTTAGGTAGGTTAAATTGGCAGTGTAAGATTGCACAATTTTTTGGAGCCAGAATTGCATGTGTATTTCTTAACAATAGCAATTGGTTACCCTGGGTTTACACTGGGGCCACGATGTCCCCAGTCTCCAAGATTTGAGAGAATCATGATGAGCGTGGGGTGTCGTGAGATCAAATACTGATGATCTTGAGGAATCTTGGTGGATTCCTGATGATCTTGAGGGAACTGGGTGGAATCTTGTTGATATTGAAGGAACTTGGTGGAATCCTGATGATCATGACAAAAGTTTTAACTGTCAACATTTTGCCATGATTATTACGATTTATTGCGATTTGACACCAATATTGATCGAATGTGGGAATCGCATTAATACCCTTTTAATACCCTAGTCGTGCTCCAGGTGTGGCAAACTTGCTCAAATCGTGGTCATAAATCATGGAGCTCCCAGCTTTTTTGAATCGTGGACATCATGGCCCCGGTGTTAAACGTAAGGTTAACAAAAAAAAAAGTGTACTGACTAGTCATCTTACTTTTCCATCTCTAGCCCTCTTTAAAATTTCCAGCATTGTTGTTATCCAACACAAGAAGTTAGCAGGTGCAGCAGAAGTCACATGCACAGCTTGTTTAAAACGACGTACATATAATGGCACTGAGCTGAATGTTGTGCCTGTGGAGGTTTGTTTAAAATGCCACCAGTAAAACAGATAATGATGTAGTTATTTAATGAAATACAATATAGTGATAATATTAAGTATGATAAAAGCTTAAGCAATTCATGTGATATGAATATTTCATATCTACACATGTCTATTTCTGATAAATGTATATTTTCAATAAGCTGGTTAGAAATTATTGATGCATTATTGGTACGATGTAAAAGGTTATTGCTATGTTTAATTGTCTTTCACTAAGAGGAATCCTAAAAAAACATTTAACTGTTGAGATAAACAGACATTTGTCTGAATATGTGCATTACACCCAGTAGACCGAATAAGCCATACATAGTGACTTTTAAAATGCTTCTCCTGTCAATGCTATAAACAGATGGGTGACAAATTAAAAGAAAATTCAGGTGCACTGTTATCTTGTGAAAGTCATTTATTTTGCTGCCATGGTTTGGGTCCACTTGGCCTCCTTAGGAGGAACGATCACTGCAAATCAATACAAAGTTCTTTTGACTGATCACTTTTATCCTATAATGAAAATTTTCAGACCTAGCACGAATGATCTTTCCCCCATGACAATACTCCATCCACAGATCATGAGGACTCACTAAGGATGGAAATGATTAAATTATATGGTATGACCTTCACAGTTGCCATATTTTAACTCAACTGAAGACACATGAGTGTGTTAAATGTGTTGGGCAGTGCACTTTAGCACCATCATCAAAATATTAATGGGGGAATATCTTTTGGAAAAATGGTCTTTATCTCTTTAAAATATTTCTGGAGACTTGTAGAAATTATGTGCTCCAAAGCAGCTCTTGATGACCGAACACCTTATTAATACGTTTTATTTAGGTTTTTCCCCTTAAATTTGTCACCCATTTGCCATAAACAATGCAGGGTGTATTTATAATGGACAATTAACACATGCTTTCTTTTTCTCTATGCATATCATGAAATCATATTCAGTTTTTACAATAAACGATTTAAGTGCTAATTTGATGAATATGATGACTGCTGATATCCACAGTCTACCATGCAGTGCATTTATACCCTTAATCATGCAGCTATAACAAAGAATACAGGGCCCAGGGAAAAATAGGGTTGTATAAAGTTCCACACATGACAGCTGATGCAACATTCTTGAAGTTATGTGTTATTTACATTGAGATCCAGGGGGGAAAGACACTGAGGTATCAGAGAGCTATGTGTAATTATCATTTCTACAGCAGCCTTTGAGCTCTCACCTTAGGCTGTTGGAGGAAGTGAAAGTAATTCAGTTAGTCCTCAGCAGCACATCAATCACATATATTTACCATGCAGCATGCACCCACTACCACAACTTCATTACTGTTAACTGTACCCATAAAGAAGAAACTATCGTGATTTCTTATTTTTTTATTATCACAGACACAATTTCAGCTGATCCTGTAGTACATGCATGGAGAAGTGCACATAACGCCGTTAAATATACACCAAGGACGCCAGTGCTAGATTCAAGTATAGGAGGAAACTATATCGAAGAAGACATAACAGTTAGTATTACAAAAATCTGTTTAATGTAGCTGTCAAGGAATTTCCTTATCCGTTTACAAGATTGTCCCACAATTTAGAAGATGGCAAATGCACTGAAGGCAACCATAAATCATGAGCACAGCGACCTGCAATGTGCAGAGCTGCAGATGAAATACAGAGTGCATTCTCTTTACAGGGGGGGTTGGGTTTGTAGCTAACCCTGGCTTGGAGGACAAGGTTATTTCTCTGCATTCAAAGACCCTTCTGAGACACTGTATTGATTTCCCAGTGCCGCCATACGAGCCTGAACAAATGTTACATCTGAATAATCGTGGCATCACTACTGCAGCAGAGCAGCAGCACAGAATTGTGCTCAGAGATAACCGTGTGCAGGAGAAAGGGTGAATCAGTAACTGTAAGAAATGTGGAAACGAGAAGGCTAATGAAGGTAAGGCTATCTGCTTTAGGAGACCGCAATGTCTGTCATTGATTTGTGCAGTCGAAACCCTCTGGGATAAGTGACATGGATATACCTGAGTTTACACAAGATGACACTGTTTTCACTTTTCACTGGACACTGCACTACATAGTCAAGGTGCCTGCAGGATATGCAAGAGACTGTACATGAATCCAAAATGCTTACAGTCTTATTCACCGTGCTGTCCAGATGCTCATAAATATCAAACGAACTCCAAATAAACAGGATGAAATAAGCATGTTTGTGCCCAGTCTCTGCCCACTGTTCCTGTACAAGCCTGGGATTATCCTGTGCAATAAGAAACTTGGTTCATCTGCATGCTTCATTTTCACTCCAGGCACCACAGATGTTGAGGGGAAATGTGTCAAACATATTGTACGGTTGTTTCCCTCACAGGAATTCAAACATCAGGAAGGCGGCAGTAACAATTCTCTGTTTATATATATATATATATAAACATGTGGAGGCCATGTGTTCTAATTCATGTGGTCTAATAAGTTAGGGCACGGTGGGAGAGTGCTTAGCACATCCATCTCACAGCAAGACAGTCTCAGGCTCGGCGAAGGTGTTTCTGTGTGGAGTTTGCATGTTCTCCTTGTGCTTGCAAGGGTTTCCGCTGAGTGCACTGGTTTCCTCCCACAGTCCAAAAGACATGTATATTAGACTAATTAGCTGTTTGAAATTACCCCTAGGGGTGAGTGTAAATGGTTTTGTGTATTGTCCCTGCCATGGACTGGTGAGTTGTGCAAGGTGTACCCACAACCTGTACCCTGAGCTCAAGATTGACCTGGAGACCCTGTAGCTGTGATGTGATTATTAATATAATTTTTAAATAATAGTTTATTTATTTGTTTTTGCAGTTATGTAGGGTCTGTAACTATTTGTAGTTTTTATTTATTTATTTATCTGTCTATCTATCTATCTATTTATTGATTGATTAATTGATTGATTGCTTGTGAACATTTTTATATTCACATATTTAATTCATTTAATTTTCCAAACTGTCTTATCTTTTATTAGGGTTGCAGGGAGGCTGGAGCCCATTCCAGCCAACAACCTAAACACCTTTTCAGCCCATCACAGGCCCAACACCACATGGGGAGAACTCCACCCAGACATACAGTTGTGGGGTACGGAGTTCAAAGCCAAAACTTTTTTGCTGTAACACAGATGTGCACATATTTGACCCTGTCTATATCACTTCCTGGCAGTACCTGATAAAATACTTCAGATATAATATATATCTTAAGATTTTTTTTTTGTACCCCAGGACTCCATATCTAGATGTCTATAAATTCAGAAAGCTACTGGATTCAGTCTTTCAAGTCTTAAGACAAAGAAAAGAATTGTAATGCTGGATATATGGTATCTTTACTTTAGGAGCATGGTGACACCCTGCACCCCAATCTCATTTTTTTGTGTTAAAAAATATAGTTGTTTGTAACATTTCAGCAGCACTAAGAAAACGCACAATAAGCTTTCGTGCTGCATAGTAATCAGTGTGAGCTGTCCTTGTATAGCCTTCTGTAACTGTATGCAAGTTTGAATAAATGAGGTGGTTTGTACTGCAGATATTGCAGTTTACACACTTTTTCTGCCAGAGGTTTGTGTGCTGCCTTTAGAGGGTAATTTTGTAAAGCAGTAGGGATTAGAGCTAATGTCCTGAGAATAAAAATTATATAATCATCATTAATGCATCTTTTATTGCCCAAATTTTTGATGCACCCTGCCAATGTACAGCATCATGCAAGTATGAATTTTATAGATAAAGCTTGTTATAAGAGAAGAGCAGCCTCACTGTCTCAGCACAGAACCATCAACGTGTACTAATCTCATTTCAGTGCATTTTCGAAAGGAAGTTTGTAAATCATAAACCTTCAGCTGATCCTCTATGCCACAGACCAGACCTATAGAAAAACCTAATTAAGCAGGAAGCTACCATTACTTAATGAATGCTTGTTGTCATGTTTACTAGATTAAATCAAGGCTAACGTAAAAAAGCAAGAGAAAAATAAATCAGTCATCACAGTCTGAATCCAATTTTAAAACCAGTATAAGAACCAACTCATACAGTAGTACCAATGAAAATTTTAGTACACACTAGGGACATGTGTGTTTCACAACAAAATATGAATAAATAAATAGCTTAGTATTTTAGCCTTTTTTTACTATTATGTGCTTTCCAACTTGGATCATGGCAGCCTTTTCTTGATCCCACCTGTTTCGGAAGCGAGTAAAAATATTGGAAAATATGACTAATGTGTTCCTCTTTAGAGTAACTAATCAATGGCGATGAATAGCACATAATAGCACATACAATTGATATGAGCCATGGGCTTCACTTGATGATAAACCAACATGAAGACCAGCGAGCTGTCTGTGGAAGAAACACAATCCATTTTTACATTGACAAAAAAAAAGGTAAAATCGATCAGATCCAACTAATGCACAAGCATTGAGCCAATACAACATTTTGGAATGTCCTGCAAAAAGAATGAAACCACTGATGTACTAAAAATATACACTCAATATGTCAGCCAAGGAAAGCAACAGTAGTTGATACAATACAACACTCAGTGACATCACCAACAACCTCCATCAGTCCGGGATGAAGGTAACTCAATCCTACATTCACATAAGACTTCAAGAGTAATAATCTAGTGGTTATACAACAAGAAGCAAACCACACCTCAGTAGTAAGAATCAGAAAGCCAGATTAGTATTTGCAAAAAAGAAAAAAAAAATTAAAAATCAAATACAAATAAATAAATAAAAAATGCAGAGATGAGAAGAGGTTGTGTACTGCTTAGCACCGTCCCCTCATAGCAAGAAGGTTCTGGGCTTGAACCTCGCTGCTAACTGTGGAGTTTACATGCTCTCCCCATGCTTGCATAGGATTCCTCCAGCTGCTCTAATATTATCACACTCACAACATGTCATGTCATGTCATGTCATTTTCTGAACTGCTTATTCCTAATTAGGGTCGCGGGGAGGCTGGCGCCCATCTCAGCCGACTCTGGGCGAGGGCAGAGTGCACCAGGCCATCGCAGGGCACACTCACAACATCCTCCCTTAATTCATTTATATGCAGCAAATATTAACTGGTTTATGACTGATGTAAAATGTATCCTATTTATCTGTAGTATCCTGCCTTAAAAGTCTACTGTATATTTCAGTTTGTTAAGGTGATAGGCTCACAACTGATAAGCTGAATCTATGTGTACAAGTCATATAATGACACAAAGAGGAAAAATAACTTTAAAAATTCAATGTGTCACTAGAAGTTGAGGAAATTTGGGGAAACTACTGCAGTGACACTCATTCTGCACATGCTCAGTAGCATCACTGGCCTGCTTGCAAAAGTATAACAATGTATTTTTGTGAAGTCTGTAATTGTCCTCATGTGGAGAACATTTCAATATAATGTGTTCATCTTGTACAGAAATTATATAAAGTAGACTATTTTGATCCTTGTCTGTTTTTGTTTAAGATTTTAAAATGGCGATATGCTGTTGTAGCCCAGCCACCTCAAGTTTCTGTATGTTGTATGTTCTGAGATGCTTTTCTGCTAACTATGGATAAAAAAAGTTACCATTGCCTTCCTGTTAGTCTGAACCAGTCTTTCCATCCTCTATGCTCTCACATAAACAAGCCATTTCTACTCAGGGATTGCCATCTTGAGCAAATGTATTTGGCTGAACAGTGTTGCTGTTTCCGTGCCATGTTCACCCTCCACTTTCAGCTGTGCAGCTAATCCATAATTAATCAGTTAAGGGCATAATGTGTGTGCTATTTTGCTTTGTTGTTTGCTTGCTTTTTATTATATTAAATAATGCAGATGTGTAATAATAAATCAGAGCCTCCCTTATACTCTCATATTTTACTCCTTTTCTTCACTTGCCTTAACTTGCAATAACTCACTGTTTCATCCATTCATTCACTCATTTACTGAATTAATCCTACTAGAGTCACGGGGAGGATGGAGCTGACTCAGCTGACTCTGGGTGAAGCTGGAGTACACACTGAATGACTTGCCAGTTCATCCCTGGGCCAACACATATAACCCCCATTTCTTAATGCTTTATTGTAATTTTTAATTAAAAAGTAAATAAAAGTTCACAAGTCCATATATGAATCATCAACACTTTTAGCTTCCAAACAAAAGTAAGTAGTAAGTAGTAGTAAGTAGCAATTTGAAAATGATGGCAGAGCGAAGAGAAACATTCACACATTACCACTATCAGTATCAATAATATCCACAACTACTACTAAATATCGTTAAATAAAAACTCTGTGCCTCTAAGTGAGTACTCCCCAAGCTTTTGATATGCAAAACCTGTTTCGACATGCAAGGATGCTGATTTGTAAAGCAACACATTTGGAGCTTTAATCTTCAGTTTCCTCTATTAGGATGCATTGATTTGTGAAGTGTGCTTGAGTGGCGGTATAAGAACAAGCTTGCCCACAGAGGAACATTCATGTTTTTTAACCCTCATTTAAAAAAAATAATTATAGCATTGTGCACTGCACAAAATCATAAAGAGGAAGAAGACGTGTCAAAGGATCAGAAAAAATGCAGGACATTCCAACTCAACCATTAAGAATCGAAGCAGAAAGCTAAACTTGGAAAAAAGGAGTATAGTCCAAGAGTATAAGACTCAAAAATGCATGATGTACATGTCTCCACATATAAAGGCCCCAGCTGGTGATGAGATTCAAACCCAGAACCTTTATGCTCTGAGGCAACAGTGCTAATCAGTTAACCTCTGTGTTGTGACTCATGTCATGTTGTGTCATTTGAGAACACTTTATTTTTTATTAGGGTCATCGGGGGCTTGGGGGGCCTGGAGCCCCTCCCAGCCAACTCTGGGCATACACCCTGACCAAATCAGGGCCAAAACAAACACAACTGATCACATATTGGACAATCGAGAATATCCAATTAGACAGATGTGCATGTCTTTTCACTGTGAATAAACTGGAGCTCCTGAGGAAACCCATGCAGAAACGTCCCCCTCAGGCCTGGGGCTCAAACCACATTTGAGGCAGACATACTTATTCCGACCCCACCCTGCCACCCAACATGACTGATGTAACAAACCTGATTCTCAATGCTCAAACAGTATAATAAACTTATATTTGTGAATTTAGATGTGTAATTGAACAACTGGCCCATAGGTTTTCAACCTTTTCCAGAAAGGGCTGGTGTGAGTGCAGGTTTTCATTTTAACCAAGCACTGAAAATATTGAATGTCACGATCAATAAATGAAGTTGAATAACATGAAGCTATTAACTCACTGGAATGAATACCTGCACCCTTTATGGAAAAAGATTGGATACCTCTGAATTAGGTAGTTGTAGCACACTTACTCACTCATCTGTCAAACCGCTTAATCCTATTATGGTCACGGAGAGGCTTGGTCAATCTAAGCCAACACTGGATGAAGGAGGGGTACACTCTGAACAGCTCACCAGACCATTGCAGGGCCAACACACACACACACACACACACACACACACACACACACACACACACAATCATTCTCATTCACACTCAAACCTATGAGACATTTGATTTAATAATTTGAGGTGCATGTCTTTTGACTGTGAGAAGAAACCAGAGTCCCTGGAGGAAAACCACGCAAGCACGAGAACATGCAAACTCCGCCTTCTTGTGGTGAGGCGGATGTGCTAACTACTATACCACCGTGCTGGGCACTTGTGCTGCACCACTTTTTAAATATTTGACAGTAAACCTAAGTGTGTACTGTCTGAGAATTTCATGTATTCATGTATTCATGTATAATGCAAGTTTGACTTCAAATAAAGCAGTAATTTAAAGTTACGTGGAAGTGGACAGTTTAACAAAAATGTAGCTATCTTTATTTATATGTTATTCTAATGATATACAATTCTTTTCATATTTTTTTCCTAATCAGCAGTAATAATTAAAATGATTAAAATATAATAAAACAACCCTCAGGTGCTCAAAAATGTTTTATTGGCATATATTTGTATGGAATAACATGTAATTAGCAGAAATGTGCATGTCATTTCCAGAGTCATACTTGCAGTACACACACTTAATGGAAAAATTTGGATAAAAATAGCTAATCATTATGTTGTCCAGGCTGGACCATTATGACTACACTTGGCTCTCTGTGCCAATTTTCCTTGTTAGAACAGCTTGGCCTTGGGATTCCTGCTGACTACAAGGATGGCATTGTGATGTAGGAGAGGACATCAAGTAGAGACTCTGCAAGACTTCCGCCACCCTCCCTTACTGCTCCTTTAAAGTCCAGCCAGCCTATTAGAATACAGTCCAAAGAGTTAATGTGCCACTCTAACTACTCCAAAACAGCTTCTGACTCCAAAAATATTGTTTCAGAAAATTCACACTGTTTACCTAAAACTAAAATTTCCTTTATTACTACAGTTACCATGTTCCGAGGGTTATATGAAATCATTTCATGAAAGAGTTCATGGTTTATAATGGAAGATAAAGCGGATCTCAAACATCTCTCTGCATAATAAAGAGCCATTATCAGCCAAGCTGTCACTAATTCAGTGACTGTCAAGGCACAATCTCAAACCGTCTCTCTTGGAATCATGAGTCATCCCATGTCCTGCTTGCTCAGTAATTCTGTTCCTGTTTTACTGCCTGTTCCATTTGCATTTGATTAGATTAAGCCTCCATCTCTGTCCGTGTCTGTCTGAGCTGTGGACATGACCTTCAAAGGAACCAGAGCTGTGGTCACGAATGGAAAACCTGCCGTATGTGAGAAGTGCAAGACAGTTCCAGGAACACACAGCCAGAGTCGCATTAGTCCTGGCAGTTGGACTTGGCCACTGAATCCAATCTGTAGCCAGGAAGCAGAGAGCTGCTGCAAGCTATCAGTGTGTTACCAGAGAGAGAAGGTGAACAAGACAGAATGGAAGATACACCAGTGATTAAATCTGCATTCAGGGGGAAAAAACTGAGAAAGAAAACTTCTGCTGCTACTGAATGCAGTTTTATACTAGATGTGCAGAAATGGTTTATCATCATCATCATTATTATTATTATTATTATTATTATTATTATTATTATTATTATTATTACTATTATTACAAATCCTCTTGCATTTAGTGGACATAGATAGCAAATAGTGGACATGTACAGGGAAAGAAACAGTGCCTCTCAAAAGTCTTGAGGAATATGTAGAACAATTGAAAGTGCCAGAAATATTAGTATTTCCCCCCGATTATGTCCCATTTATGAAATCAGTGCACCCCAGTTCATTTGTAAAACCTAATTAGGTCACATATCATAATTTTTTAAATAGCTTCAAGCACTGTCCCCTACCCAAATAAAATAAAACAAAAGTTTCTGTTATTAAGGACAGATCAGATGACTTTCTCTTTTCTGCTCAGCTTAATAAAAAGTTCAGGCCTTGATTAGACATCTTACCATTTCATACAGAGTATTAAATAAATAATTCATAGTTCCATTAGAGCAGCCTCAAATCTGACAAGGCCTGCAGAGTCCATCACTACAGAAGTGAGAGATATCTTATAGCCGTTTGAATGAGAGGACTATTGTGATAGTGAGGGACTAAAAAAAGACCTTATTATGTAAGAGGTTAAAATTAGGGTCAGAAATACATGAATCAAGCAGCGTCTTGGCAATACTACATTTACTGTTATACCCAAATTTATGACAAGCCATTGTCATAAACTGGACTATCAACTAAGATACTGAATGTAAAACAGAATATAGTAAGTTCATAAGCAGTGTGTGCGCACGTGCATGCGTGTGCTGATGTGTGATTTAGTGAGTTGTCAGGCTATTGATCACTGGAGAGAATGAAGCAGATGGGTTGGCATTATTTCTTTCACTCTGAAGGTTACTGAAGCCCCCACCACTACCACCACTCCTCAACTCACCAACTGACACACACACACACACACACACACACACATACACACACACACACACACACACACACACACACACACACACACACACA
>JAOUQZ010000051.1:17371520-17389668 GCA_028564935.1 Neosilurus hyrtlii
TCTCTCTCTCTCTCTCTCTCTCTCTCTCTCTCACACACACACACACACACACACACACACACACACACTCACACACATACACACACACACTATGCTTTTATAACATACACAGACAATACACCAGAGCAGACAGACACTATGTGCACAAATATATGAAACAAAAGTTGATTCTGGATCGTTATGGCTCTGCACCAGGCATGCCTCCTCTCAGAATATGTGCCACAATTGCTGCAAAATGCAAATAGCCCAGCTTAATGACTCGGTCTATGTTTAACAAACACCATAAAGCATGTGAAAACATCTTCACATTTGCCTGAGTGCCTGCAGAAAATGTAATCAAGATAATAAGGAGTTGCGTTCAGCGATCCTTCCTCATCCTGGGACAGGCAGCTAGTCCATGCAAGCTCACCATGACTCCTGTGGGATATCACTTCGGATCAGAGCAAGCTTTCATTTCATGAGAACATCTGCCACATAACATACTGCTGTATCCTATTGAATACAGAGCCTCCTGCCAAGGTCTGAGATTCGACAGTCACTAAAATCAAGGGACCAGTTTCGCTTGTAATGATGAATTTGCTATATTACAGACATATGCCATCTTTAATAAGGTTGAGTGAATTCTAGAATGAAGGAAACATGAAAAAAAAAAATTCATTAATAAAGTTTTAGACAAAGAAAAGTAAGCTATACAGAAAGCTTTAGTTCAAAAGCCTTTGTTCCACTTTGTTAAGACTAAACTCTTCGCTAAGCAGTTGAAAAGACAAAATGTAAATAACATCTGGTTCAGCACTGCAGTATCAGACCCAGCAGACCTTAACAAAAATCCCCTTGCATCTTCAACTCTGCATGTCTCCTCTGCAGTGCAATCACACTAACCCAGTCCATTGTCAGGATCTCTTTCCCTCAGCCACAATCCCAGCAGAGCCCTGCCAAATCCCTGCAATTAGCTGCCTGAAGTGTCTATTACACTCTCCAGAAACAGGAAGGTGGTGGAGATGGAGGTGTCCACCGTACTTTCCATTTGGCAAATTTAGCCTGGGATGGTATGTGGGCAGTCAGGCAATGAAAATGCTGTTCATGTTCATGAACAAGGCCATGAGACTGCAGCTTCAATTAAATGGGATGGAAGAGGTCGATTATTGACATTTCATAAACAATTCATTATCATTCCTTTCACTATTCAAAAAAATATAGATAAAATACTTAAGGTTGAATTGTTCAGCTCACAGTAACTACAGTACAGGTTCTACAGTAGCAGTAGTTTTAATCAGATGAAGTTTTGCTCCAGCTCATGAAGTCAAGCAAGCAGAAAGAGCACACTGTACATTCTGTGGCCGGGATATAAGGTGGAGATGGCTATTTCTGATTGGTACTTTTGGTTGGCTTGTCATCAACCTCTACTAAATACACTCTTACTCACTCACTTACTCACTCACTCACTCACTCATTTGCCAAACGACTTATTCTTATTAGGGTCACAGGGAGGACGGAGCCTATCATAGCCGACACTGGTCACAGGTGTTACACCATGAACAGCTTTCTAGACCATAGTAGGGCTAACACACACAACCATTCAAACTCACTTTAAGACCAAGGGGCAATTTTGAATAGAAATTTAGCCTAATGTGCATGTTGTCGGAATGTGAGAGGAAACCGGAGTACCTGCCCAAGCACAGAGAGAACCTGCAAACCTCACACAGAAATGTTTAAAAGGAGCCCAGGACTGCTGACCACTACACCACCATGCCACGCCCTACTAAATCCAGTGCAGTCAAAAAATCTCAGCTGAAGAGAAAATTTTGCAGTTTGGGGTACATTCACAACACAAAAATACTTATGAAAATGTTCCGCACAGTGTATGACATATCTGAAAAAATTTCTCCTGCCTTAGGTGAAAATAACTCAAGCACATTATCGAAAAGAAACGTTGACTCAGAGGAACAGAAACGCAGTGCTGTCGAGAAGCTATCCAAAATGCAGGATGAGTGAGAGGTGAATATCCATGTTCGACCGGAGAGAACGCATACCAGCCCTCTGTGCCAAGGCTCGCAATCAATACAGCCTCTGCATCATGCAGCGAAGATGACAGGGAATGTAGTAATGTGATGGCTGGACAGGTAAAGCCCAGGTGAAAACGATGCTAAACACAGCAGGAGGGTGAAGAAGAAGGTGAGCCAAAATCAACAGAAAGAAATGAGCATGCATCCATCTGTGTGCTCTGGAAATCAATCAGTCATCTTCTATTCCTGTCAGAAGTATGGGCTTAATGTCACGCTCGATATAAATGGACCGCCAGGAACAGCAGCGGTGAGAAAGGGCGTGGGAGAGAGAGAGAGAGAGAGAGAGAGAGAGAGAGAGAGAGAGAGCACCTCTATACAGACAAGGACAGACACAGAATCTGGATGGCCTGAGAGTGCTGGAACATTTTGGCTTGCAAAACTTTTGACCAATTGATGTTGCAGTGATTGAGCTCCATCCAAAGATTTGACCTTCAAACTGCCTCTCAGATTTTTGCGGTCTTGCGCCTACAGCTTGTCTCCCTCTAAAGGATGGTTTAGACTCTCTTATGAACAGGCACCAACAAGGATGGGAATGCAGAAGAATTTGAAAAGCTTGGTCTCCAAACCTATGCTGTACTGAGAGCTCAACCCTCTGCCAAGCCCAGCTAACCCTCACCCCAGGGTGTTGTTTTTAAACCATCATGTCAAAAATCTTAACAATTTCACAATGTTAAAGAATCTTTAGGAGAAACCCTCTTGGATCCAGAATTTGAGTGTTCTTTTCCCAAAGCCCCACCTCTGGTAGAAAGTTCATGAAAATCTGCACTTAACATTTTGCGTAGGCCTGCTAACAAACAAACAAACCAAAAGTAGAACCTAACCTCTTTGGCGAAGGTAATTAGTGAGAGGCTGCAGCGTTAACTGTTAATCCCAACACTAGCTGATATAATGAAATGAATGTGCCTGAGGGGCAGTGGTGACCCTGTGGTAGGGTGCTGGTCTACTAATCTGAAGGTTGGGGGTTCAGACCCCACTGTCGTCGAGTCACTGCTGTTCCCACAATGCAGTTAACTGAGTTATCAAAGGCCGGCCATGTCTCTCACTGTCTGTGAAAAGAAACATTACTGTTGTTTGTAAAGAGTAGGCTGTATTGCCATTAGCGTGTTTCTGCCTGGCGATGGTCTGGCGAGCTTTCCAGGGTGCCCTCACCCAGAGTCAGCTGAGACCCTAATAAGGATGAAGAAAATGAATGAATGAATGAATAAATGTGTTTGAGAATAAATGAGCTTCCTTCACAGGGTGGCAGGGTTCCCCCTTAGAGATAGTGTGAGTTCTGTCAACAGGGAGGAGCTCCCGAACGCCTCCCTGGCGTGGTGTTTCAGATTTGTCCAACTGGGAAGAGACCCCGGGATCGACCCAGAACACAATGGAGGGACTATGTCTCTCAGCTGGTCTGGGAATGCCTTGGCATTCCCCCGTAAGAGTTGGAGGAAGGCTGCGGCCCATGACCAGACCCCGGAACAAGTGGCAGAAGAGTAAGAAGTAAGAGATGTTGGTCAGGAGCCACTTTAAAGGAACAATAAGTTCAACAATAATATAGTATCCACTACTGTTCTTCTCTACGTTTCTGCTTGAAATGTTATCCCAAATACCATGCAGCAGTCTGAGGGATGTTCCAGGAAATTATTAGTATTCTTGGCAGATTACGTTGATTCAATATTGTAATGAATCATATAGTGTCATTAACATTACTGTAAAACTAGCTGCCAAAAGCCTTTATTCCGAAGCAGTAAAGGAACTTCATCCAGCTCATTTAGCTGTGTATCCGTCACTTTCATCATTTTGTCATCCCACCTTTTACTTATAAAAGCCTAGCTTCAAGTGTTTTACCAAGGCAGAGGATAAGCAATAAGTTGTTCAGTGGAGGTCAGGCTAGGCACTGCTACGTAATGTTAGTCATTAATTTATTTGCTGAACCATTTAATCCTACTAGGGTCACAGGGAGGCTGGAACCTGGCTCATCTGACCCTGGGTAAAGATGGGGTACGCCCTGGACAGCTTACCAATTGATTGCATGGCCAACACACACCGCCATACACACTTACACCTTGGGGGAATTTGGAGCAGCCAGTTAGCCTAATTTGCATGTCTTTGGACTGTGCAAGGAAACTGGAATACAGGCAAACTCCACAAAGAAATGCCTCTTGCTGTGAGGTGGATGTGCTAAGCCATCCTAGGTAATGTTAACCTATTCAAAATACACTGTCTGGCCAAAAAAAGGTCATGCATTCTAATATGTTCTTGGATCGCCTTTATCCTTGATTTCAGCAAGTAATTTCCATGCCAAAGTTAGGTAACATCACAACATTTGTTTCCATCTAGATTTCCAGCACATCCCAAAGATGTTCAGTAGGGTTAAAGTCAGGACTCTATATTGCCAGTTTGTGTGTGAAAATGATTCCTCATGCTTCCTGAACCACTTTTACATTATTTGAGCCCCAATTTAATATCCGTGCCATTAGTTAATAAAAAGTAAACTGATGGAATAACCTGCTCATTCAGTACATACAGGTCATAAAGTGACTTCATGGTATTGCCACATTAATGTTGCTGAGTCTCGACCTGACCAACTGAACATCAATTCCATGGTGATTATGAGCTGTACTCAGAAATAAAAGTGATCCAACAAGATATTTAATGTGTGCAACTTTATTCTTTCTTATATTTATTTATTTACTTATTTTCCCGCCCAGGCAGTTTACTTTTATTTGTTCAGCACTTTAAACATAAATCCTTCTCACAAAGCAGCTTTACAGAAAACTACAGCAACAAAACCATCAACAACTCATCTGACAGATCATGAAAACAGTTCTGATGTGCCATAATCAGAGACATCTTATCACTCAGTATTTCTAATCCTTGGATCAACAGACAAGAATGTTACGAGACACAGAGAAAAACCAGAAACATTAACTGTCCTGTCTTCTATAGCGGTCCGGAGTCCATGGATGTTAAGATCTGTAATTAGGAGAATGTGCTCAGCAGGAGCAGGGATTACATGAGTTGGTTGGGTGCAGTTTGAGGCTTTGGCTTGTGAACCATGAAGTGAAAAAGATGATGACTTTAATCCCAGCAGAACTTATGTTGCCTTTGTTCATATGTGCAGTCCACCTCCTCCGCTGCACCAGTACTCTTGTCCCTGCAATATTAGTCAGCCCTACTCATGCAGCCTTCAGATACTGCAATCTCCTGCTGGTATTGCCATATCCAAAAGCACATCACTGTGAGGGAGAGGTTCTCATACCCTTGTGTGGAACTCATAAGAAGTCAGAAATAATAATAATAATAATAATAATAATAATAATAGGAATGCATTGTTTTCGCTCATTTATCTTGCTAATGAGCCCAACAAATCTCCCTCTCACCTACACACAAATACACACACACACATACACACACACACACACACACACACACACACACACACTAGTTTCAAGGCTGCTGCAGCTCTGATTCACTGCAGTTTTTTCTTTTAAATAACTGGGTTTTTTTTCTTCCCAATTGTACACAAACTCACAGTCACATGTCTTCTGATTGGTGCCTCAAGGACTTCCAACTTTTGTTTAGCCTTGAAAATGACGGCTGAGGCAACTCATTTAAAGGCTACACAGCACAGTCCTTTTACAGAATGAAGAAAACATGGCATCACTTGTTTGTTGTTTTTTTTAAAATGCAGACTGCTTGACGCAGATTTGCTGGAGCAGAACACTCATCCTTTTGTTGTCGTGTTTAGCCTTGATGTACACTGTCAAACAAGATGTTATTAACGCCACTCAAAATGTAGGTACAAAAAATTTGTGATTTCTTTGGATAAGAACCTGGTTCAGTAATAATTTCATAAAAAGCGTTGTTACATTCAAGGTATTATCAATATAATAATAACAGCAGGCTGTAGACGCTATAATCTGCTCCTGGTGCTGTCAGGTCCAAAATTGCCAGCAATGAAGAGTCTCTTATGTCCAATTGTGTTACTCCTAAGAGTTCAGTACTGAGTCAATCTCCCTGAACGGGATTCTATAAAGCTGTAAAAAATAAATAAATTAATGCCAGTGTTAATCTTGCAGTCTGTTATTTTACGAGCCAAAGCAGTCTCGTTCCCTGCCATCTGCTGCAGTAATGGTTTCACCTTTGTGTGTGTGTGTGTGTGTGTGTGTGTGTGTGTGTGTGTGTGTGTGTGTAAAAGAGAGAGAGAGAGGGAGACAGAGTTACATATGAAAGGACAAAATCAAAGCAATGGACAAGTTCTCCAGGGATACCCAGCTGCTGAGCAGATGTGCACATGAATTGAATAACCTGAGAAAAACAGATAATGCACAGCTTTGAATAAACATGATGAATGGAAGCATATGAATAGTAGGACAGAGTAAAAGAGGTGACACAGAAACAATGAAGCCCTCTAGTAGATCCCAATTTTTGTGTCATTGTGTAGCCTATTAATCCGCACCTACACACTCACTTTGCCTCCTATGATCCCCATTCTTCCCTCACACTACAGTGTTCATTACAGACTCAGCCAGCTCTCTACAGGCAATCACACTCTGATCGCAGTTCAGTTTCCCAGACTTCCTTAACGACGTCTTACTACACACTAATTCTAAATGATGCCAGGAAACAGCATCAATTGTGGGGCCGGTGGCATAGTGGTTAGGGTGCTGGACTCATGATCAGGATCGAATCCCCGTTAGACCCCCACTGTGTTAAGACCCCTGGACAGGTCTTAACCAAAAGTGTGCCTCTGTTCACCCAGCAGTATAAATGGGTAAACAATACTAGGAAGGTAACCTGCGATGGACTAGCATCCCATGTTGAGTTCAACTCCTAGTCGCTTCACGCTACAGGAACCGGTGATAAGCACCAGCCTGATGAGCCACAAGGCTCGGGTGTAAAAGCCCAACAGACTTACCTTACCTATCAACAGGTCACCCTAGTGTTTACGTCTGAGTGTTAGTACTGTATCATAAAAATACACATGCATTTAAAGTGCCTATCACTTCCCAACACTACCTGTGTCAATGAATGTCCACCGCCATACTCAGGCGATCTCTAAATCATAGCTAGAACCATGAAGTCACAGAAAACCTGGTTAGTTATATATTTTGTAAATGTGCACCCCAGTGGTATAAATCAGCTGCACTATGTGACAATTACAGATGATTTTTTTATTGCTTTTACAGTGGAAGCAATGTTCCTATAAACGTGAAACTTGAAAAATTTGAATATTGTGCAAAAGGTCATTTAGTTCAGCAATTTAACTTAAAAGGTGAAACTAATATATTATATAGACTCATTACCTGCGAAGTGAAATATTTCAAGCCTTTATTTGTTATAATTTTGATGATTATGGCTTACAGCTTATGAAAATCCAAAATCTCAGAAAATTTGAATGTTGTGAAAAGGTTCAATATTGTAGGCTCAAAGTGTTACACTTTAATCAGATAATTAATCCAAAACACCTGCAAAGGGTTCCTGAGCCTTTAAGTAAAGAAGTTGGATGTTCTCAAAGTGCTGTATCAAAGCACATTAATAGAAAGTTCAGTGGAAGTGAATAGTGTGGAAAAAAAAGGTGCACAAGCAGCAGTGATGACCGCATCCTGGAGAGGATTGTCAGGAAAAGGCCATTCAAAAGTGTGGGGGGAGCTCTTGGACATGGGCTTCAAATGTTGTATTCCTCGTCAAACCGCTCCTGAACATAAAACAGCATCAGAAGCGTCTTACCTGGGCTAAAGAAAAAAAATAACTGATCTGTTGCTCAGTGGTCCAAAGTCCTCTTTTCTGATGAGAGCAAATTTTGCATCTCATTTGGAAACCAAGGCCCCAGAGTCTGAAGGAAGAATGGAGAGGCACACAATCCAAGATGCTTGAAGACCAGTGTGAAGTTTCCACAGTCTGTGTAGTCATGTCATCTGCTGGTGTTGGCCCACTGTGCTTTATTAAGTCCAGAGTTAACGCAGCCATCTACCAGGACATTTTAGAGCACTCATGCTTCCTTCAGCAGACAAGCTTTATGACGATGCTGATTTTCCAGCAGGACTTGGTACCTGCCCACACTGACAAAAGTACCCAAATCTGGTTTAATAACTGTGGGATTACTGTGCTGGATTGGAGAGCAAACTTGCCTGACCTGAACCCCATAGAGAATCTACAGGGCATTGCCAAGAGAACGATGACAGACATGAGACCGAACAATGCAGAACAGCTGAAGGCTGCTATTGAAGCATCCTGGTCTAAGACCTCAGCAGTGCCACAGGCTGATAGCATCCATGCCATGCCGCGTTGAAGCAGTAATTCATGCAAAAGGGGCCCAAACTAAGTACTGAGTACATATGCATGATTATACTTTTCAGAGGGCTGACATTTCTGTATTTAAAATCCTTTTTTTTTAGTGACTTCATGTAATATTCTAATTTTCTGAGATTTTGTATTTGGGATTTTCATAAGATGTAAGCCATGAAAAAGTCTTTTAAGTTGAATTACTGAAATAAATGAACTTTTGCACGATATTCTAATTTTTCGAGTTTCACCTGTAGTAATTCATTCCTTCATAACACATCCTTATTACGCTGATTTACGCTAAACATAAAGTGAGCCTTTAGGATGCTGTGACATACGGTTATCTTTATCTCATATTTTACTTGGTATGGAGAAACTGTGTGCACACAATTTCCTCTGGGATCAATAAGGGATTCTGATGGTTATGCTTGTGCATATGTATAAACTGTTGGCCTTTATGATGCAGTGTTATCTTAAATGTGAGCAAGCCTGACACCTAGTGGTTAAAGCAGGAATGGAAATAAAAAGAGTAAAATAAAAACAATAAAAACAGCACACACTGTGTATAATTTCATAAACTCCACATTATATTTAATTACAAAAAAAAAAAAAAGAAAGAAAGAAAATGTTATTAACAAATATTTGCAGTAATATATGCAGTATATACTGGAAAGCCACAGCATTAGAACCCATACTCCACATATAACACTGTAAGACTGCAGAACTGCACACGTGCATATCTACGTATATGGCTTTGAAAGCAGTTCCTTTCGCCAATGGGTAATAAAAGCAAATGTGTTGAAGAATAGAAAGTTAGAAGGTTTAGGAGGTTAGCCTTTAAAAATTCCCCTTTTCCTTAAAACAGACCTGTATTACCCATAACAAAAATCAAGCTTGTACATTATTAGTTAAATATAAGTTTATATAATATCCCTAGGTTGTACACATACTCATTTAGGGTACATACTCATGTATAACTCATGTATAAAGCTAGCTTGCTACAATAAATGACTTTCAGAAAAGGTTCTCTACAACATTGCCAGGTCAGTTTTTTGTTTTAAAAAAGTTCACACTGTACATTTGGTATTATACATGGACTGGTTTCCCACATCAACACACAAAAGATTCGTCCGTCCTTTCGAGAATACTCTGTTTCACAGCTAAAAGAGACCTTTGCTCTTCTTGAGATTGAGCTGTTTCCAGTTGGGGAGAGCACTGAATTCTTCTCTTGTCATGTCCAGGGCCGTCTGTAACAAATAAACATGCACCGGCAGTCAGAAAACACGTGTTATAATTGTGGAATGTCCCATGTACTGAGATAGACCGCTGAAGCAGCATTCACACAGGAAGTGATGAACGACACACGAATCACTTTGCTGCTGAGCTGCATGCCTATATTACAAGGTCTAAGGCAAGAAATAGGAAAAGGTTTGGGGCAGCGTCTATCAGTCAATAGTATCTTTAAGCTCTGATTGGTAATCACTTGAATCACTTGTGTGAAAGTTCAGCTCAGTTGAACTCCGTGCCTGCCAAGTTCTCGTCGCTTATTTTGCTGGCGATCAATACATTTGCATGATCGCTTCTTGCACATCGCGTCCTGTATGAATCTGGCTTTAGCAATGCTCTACTAAGACCAAGACTGTGTGTCCCCATGTCATGATGCCCCAACTGTGACACTGATAATCACCTACTTATTGACCCACACACTATATGACATCATTACCTAACCCTTGTGGCGCAATTACCCTGGGACAGCTACGATTCAGTTTTGATGCTAACCTTCATGGAAAATGATGCCAGACACAATCTAATTTCAATAATTTAACTGAAAGTGGATTTTTTTTAAGCCTGAAAGATTTCACATGATTATCAAAATGATACATAGCAATGGCTAGCCGACAAAAATAAAATCTATGCAGATGCAAAAAAGATGGGAGTGTACCTGAAAGTCTTTATCAGACAGGTAGATCTCAAGGTGCAGAGGGTCGACTCCCTCAGGCAGCGGTCTGGTGGTCAGTTCCTCAAGAGAGTACTGATTCTTACTCAGCCTGGACAGAGCATCTTGCACCAGGATCACCTTATTTCTCTTAGTCTGAATCAGCACACATAAGCCATACACACAGGCACATTTACACAAACAACTCAACTTCTTAAAGACAGCTACATGGTTTTACATTGTTGCAGTTACAGTACCGGTTTGCGGTCAGTGTGGGATAGAGTGTGTACCTGCGCTCTGATGGTGGGATCTTTCTGCCAGTACGGGAAGATGTTAGTGAAGGTAAGAGGCTCAGCTCCAGCCGAGATTAGATAAGCTGGTGGGGGTCTTCTGGAGTTCTTTGCTGAAAATATACACACACATACTCTTTCATACTCTAGTCATACAGAGCATTCTCTAAAGCAGGGGTCACCAGCCTTTTTGAAACTGAAAGCTACTTCATGGGTACTGAGTCATACGAAGAGCTACCAGTTTGATAGGCTCTCCTGAAATCAGTTTGCCTTTAGTTATACTTTATCAATAATGATTAATGATACTCATCTATGTGAAAACACTGATCACGTTAATGATTTTTCACAATAATTATCAACAATAAAAATCTAAAATTTATTTTAGACGCAGCTCACTAGTGAGTTGTGCCATTTTTAGAACAGGCCTGCCGGCAACTTATGTGGTCCTTGAGGGTGCCCTGGTGCCGGCGGGCACCGTGTTGGTGACACCTGCTCTAAAGGTACACTGGCAAAAGCAGCAAAATGAACAGCGTAACTATATTTACAAATTTCAGAATAATGTCCTAAAATGAAATGGAAATCAGCCTCTAAAACTTTCTTACCACTAAAAACAAAGCAATTTTGTCATTGCAAGTATAACCTAGCTAACCAACGAGCCAATCAGAAGTAAGAAGACGTGTGACAAGAATATGAAGCTCTATTCACCACACTGTGTACTATTTTCCAGGTCTGCCCAAAAACATAATCCACAATGCCCAGTGCACTCATTTAATCTTACAATGCAGTGTGATAAGTAGTGTACAAACAACATACCCCAGTGGCCACTAAAAACCCAGAATGCACTGAATTGTTAGTATAATTGGAGTACATCTAAGGGAACTTAGCAAGCTACGATGGTGACATCTGTTCAGGATTCCTCCTCAGAGTTTTTTTTTTTTACATATACACTAAGAACAGTTGACTAATGGTCTTGTAAGGTAATTTCATTAGTCACATGTTAGACTTATTGATCCCAGACTTGAAAATAAAGCTGTATGGAGAGTGTGGGATAGTGATGAGCAACCCCATGTAATGAAGTGTAGAATAAACAGAGTGCTGTATGGAGTGCACCCAGATGTCCCTATGTAGGGATTGAGATAATTACATGGTGTACTTAATGATGTAATTGAGCACCATAATGATGAGCTGTTACACCATTAGTACAATTCTGGTTCTCTCTCAAGTAGGTAGGAAATTACTGAGAACTACAGTCATGAAAATGTAATACATCCTTAGAAACTTGTAGTACCTTGTAGTGCCTTTTGCCTTTTTCAGAAAAAAGAACAACAAAAAAACAGATCAGTTACATTCTCTCACTCATCTGCTGAACGGTTTAATTCTACTACTAGGGCCACAGGAAGGCTGACCTATGTCAGCCGACCCTAAGCGAAGGAAGGGTACACCCTGAACAGCTCAGCAACACAGCAGAGCAGCACACACACAACCATTCATGCTCACATCCACACATAGTGGCAATTTGGCACAGCCAATCAGCCTAATGTGCCTGTCTTTGGACTGTAGGAGGAAACCGGAGTACCTGGAGGAAACCCATGCAAGCACAGAGAGAGCATGCAAACTCCACACAGAAACGCGCAAGCCCGGGACTTGAACCCAGGACCTTCTTGCTGTGAGGCGAACGTTCTAACCACTGTCACACATGAAAAAAGTAAAGAACACCCTTACACTTATCAAATCATCAAATTAGAATCAGCTGTTCACGATTAGGTGCCATTAGATTTGATTAGAACCTCCTGCAAGTGGAACCCGTTGTATTCGAGCTTTGTAATTATGCCAAGATATAAAGAACTCTTTTTCCGAAAAAATAAAAGAAAGTTGTGGCCTATGACACCTATGAGTCTTTTTCTCATGACTGTACATCCTCAGGTCTAAACTGTTCTTGTATGTGTAATGGAAAAATCCTCTATAGTCAGGATAGTTTGCATCACAGATCTAGTGGAGTCTTTCCAGGACGCTTGTAACCTCTAACCTTTGCAGTACTGCAGGGTTGTTTCCATGGCACACTTCCTTTCGTTGTCCCAGCGGATTTTAGCTGAACCTGTGCACTCTGCGTCCTCTGGCTGCTGGCCCTGCCACAGATACACCTCCATCCTGTTATCTATCAGGAACTGAGCTACATAGAGAGAGGGGTTGGGGGGAAGAAGGAAAGTCGGTTGCAAAAGAAAAAGAAAAGAGAAGACAGAGTTACAATGTGTACAAGTCTAACATGTGTACAATATTAGCTAAATGACTGTGATGAAAATTTTATTGTATCTTATAAAATTAAAAGGTTATTAAACATGGACAAACAAGCACTGACTAACATGTTTGGGCTTTTTCCAGCATCAGCATTGCCAGGGACACACACAATTTATGAGAGCCCTCGTACATCATAAGACCAAAAGTTTGTGGACACCTGCCCATCATACTCATACATGGTTTTAGAAAATCCCAGTCCAGATTTAGTCCCCTCTCCCCTGCTGTTATACTACCCACTCTTCACTCCACTGTGAAGGCGTGTGGCTGTGGGGATTTGTGTTCACTCAACAACAAGCGCACTGCTGAGGACAGGTACTGACATTGGGTGAGCAGACCTGAAGTTTAGGTCAGGGATCCAGTTCATCCCTAAGACGTTGAGTGAGGTTGAGGTCAGGGCCATGTCAACTTGCAAAACCATGTAGTTGTGGACCTTGAATTATGAAGCATGGGAGATGTGTGTAACGTCTACTTATCAGATAGTGGCTGCAGTGGCATAACTCATATTTAATTATTTAAAACTAATAATTAGTGTTTGGGGCGGCATGGTGGCGCAGTGGTTAGCACGTTTGCCTCACAGCAAGAGGGTCCTGGGTTTGATTCCTGGGCTTGGGGCGTTTCTGTGTGGAATTTGCATGTACTCTCCATAATTTCCTGGGTTTCCTCCAGGTACTCCAGTTTCTTCACACAGACCAAGAACATGCACATTAGGCCGACTGACTATTACAAATCACCCTTAGGTGTGAGAGTAAGGGTGAATGGTTGTATGTATGTTGCCACAGTGGTCTGGCGAGCTGTTCAGGGTGTACCCCACTTTTGCCCAGAGTCATCTGAGAGAGGCACCAGCCTCCCCACAACCCTAAAAAGGATCAAGCGGCTTAGAAAATGAATAAATGAATGTTTATATGTGCTTACTTTCATCATGGTTCACAATATTTCAAATCCATCAAGGAGTTTTTCTACCACAGGAAGCTTTTTTCTTTATAACTTTGTATTAGAAATGAATTAACAAGAGGAACCAAGGCCCCATTCAAGGCCCTGAGTTCATTGGCTATACTGCATTTCACTGGCTTTGTGCTTATACTCTGCACAATGACAACAGGCTTTAATCTAATTTTAGACTCTAGAGTGCGAGCAGCACAAGGGCGTAGTGATAAACACATCCGCCTTACAGCAAGAAGGTCCTGGGTTCTAATCCTGGGCTTGTGGGTTTCTGTGTGGAGTTTGCACGTTCTCCCTGTGCTTTCCTCTGGGTATTCTGGTTTCCTCCTACAGTCCAAAAACATGTACATCAGGCTAATTGGGTTTTCCGAATCACTCCAAGGTGTAAAACTGAGTACAAACGGTTGTGTGTGTTGCACTGCGATGGTCAAGGCAAGCTGTTCAGGGTGCACCCTGCCTTTGCCCAGTGTCAGCTGAGATAGGCTCCAGTCTTTCCGCAACCCTAATAGATTAAGCAGTTTGCAAATGAGTGACTGCTGAGAGAGGAGTTTTAGTAATTATTACCAGATACCTCTTTATTTACTCTGTGTAACTGTCATTAGTTTATGTAGTTCTGAACATTTTAATCACAAATGCTACGTTTGTGGGTTGTATAAGAGATGAATAGTAACCTGGTTGTGGGGCAGAGTAAAGGTTCTCCTGCAGGAAAGGCATCGCCATCACAGAGCCTTTAACTCGTGAAGGACTCAGTTGTTCCTCTCCCTCAAAGATTCCAGAACTTGCACTGAGGCGGTAAAGACGTGGGGTGAAGTTGTATTTTCCTGGATCTACACACACACGCACACACACACACACACACACACACATTTTGCTTTATGACCTGACTGTAGTGATATGATGTTCTGGGAAAAAAATCATAACCGTAAATCTGACATTTAAAAATGAGCCTGAATGTGGAAAACGGGCTAGCCCTCGGGTATGTAATAAAATCCCATTTGAAAGACTGAAAAAAATTCCATTAGAAAGTTTTGGCCAGATAATTGTACCTTGCAGCATACAGTCATAGGCTTTCCTGTCTTTCTGGCCGAGTACATCCCAGAACTCCTGTGGCTCAGTGCCTTCTTCTATCTCCTGCACTTTCAGATTAGTGTTACTGTTCAACCCGAGCTCTGGAGGACACCTGCCACACACACACAGACCCAAAATCAGTAAATTAGCATATAAAAAAATACTGAAACAGCTTCCCATATGACTCTTGTGTGTGAGAGGCTAACATATGATGACTTACATGTGCGTAAGGCGCTCCACAGTCTTCTTGGCCACCTCGTGCGCTATTGGCTGAGCCTTGCAGCCATGCCACAGGTATAGCTGTCTCTGGTGTACGCCCAGGAGGAGGAGACAGCCGCGAGAGCGCAGGCTAGCGCTGCAACACTCCACCTCCAGAAGAGACGCCTCCTCTGCTGCCTCCCCACGGACACAGAACAACCTCCAGCCACCTGACACACACACACACACACACACACAGTGTAGGCAGCATTTTAGTGGAAAACTATTTACCTTGAACATATATATTTAAAGTATTCAAGATTTAAATACATATGAAATGTAAATAACTTATAATGACCTTTCAATCTCTTTATAATTTAACACTATCATGAATAATTGTTTAACAAACTCCCCGAAATCAGACTGCCAGGATTGGATGCACTGCAAAATCTTATTTGGTGCCATTACTTTTAGTACACCTCTACTATACTACATTGCTAGCCCATTAACTAAACAGAGTTTTATAATAACAGGTCTGAGAGACAGACTTCATCTTACATGTCATAACTACATGTACTCACGTACTGTAAGTAAACTAACCTGCACCTGTCATGAGTGGGACTTTATTACCAGAATGAATAGAAGAGTGGTTTATTAAACAATAACACATCCTGACAAAATGCAATGCAACAACAAGAAGATTTCTGCATCACTAGCATTAGCTGACTGGCTCAATGAGTACAGGGCCGAAAGTTGTGTAACATAGAGCACACTCCTGTACTGTATTTATAACCCTCCCAGAGGAGAACTGTATGATGGAAGAAAATTTTTGTTTAAAATGGAAAAAGAGCCAATCCCAGCCGATTTGTGGGCAGAGGCGGGATAATGCTGAAAAAATCACCGATCTATAGCACTGACACAAACAACTATTTGCACTCACATTCACACCTGTGGCTAATTTATTGTCATTGGATGCAGGCACAGGTAAAGCATGCAAACCTCATACAGAAATACCCTTGAAACTAGAATAGAGAAATTGAATGAAATGAATTTCAAAGGGCGACTGAATTCAGGTTTTAATGAATTATTGCATTCCAAGCATAAGGGTGTATGATTCATTACACATGCAATCAAGTTCCTAAAATCATTCGGTCTCATTCAATCTGGTAACTTGGCATAATTTGATAACAATCTGATAAGCCAAAATTGTGGCACACACAACCTCTCATATGTACGAGTGCACCCACATGCACACACGCGCACACACACTGCAGGAAATTACAGCCCAGTAGGTGGTTGGCAATATGAGTGAGATTATAGATGCAGGATCTTCCAAGCCAAGAGTTAAGTGCATGAAAACCATCTCATACTTCAGATTGCACTTTTGCAAACCATGAAATTGAATTTCAGGTGTTACTATATCTAAAAGTGAAATATTAACACTTAGATTATTAATAGCGTGTGTGGGATGAACAGTACCTGTGTTTTTGGCACTGTTTTCTCTGGAACCTTGGTGGATGATTAGTCCTCCGTTGAAGAGCTGGAGGAAGCAGGGTGGCTCTTTGCCCTGGGTGACAAGTACTTGTGCTCCCTGCTGGTTTCCCAGCTCTACTGTCATGAGAGCTGACGTGCCCCGCCCACTCACACTTGACTGACGGCCCTGCCAGAAGAAGCAAGCGATGCGCTCTCTGCCAGGACATATGGCACTCAGCTCACCAGGCTTCTGCCTTTTACCCACTTTTACACACAAACACACACACACACACACACACACACAGAGCATTACTAGGCAATTCTCTAAGTGAGCATGATCTCACAGAGAAACAGAACATCAGTATACATTACGTTTCACTCACCCACACTGGTGATAGAGTACTTCCAGCGAATGACGTACGTATCACCCTCATGTAGCTGACCCACACTCTCAGCTGGGATCTCGATTTCATCAAACTCACAAATGTGCCAGGCGTCTACTGCCACCGTGGCTAACTGAGCCTGTCGTCCATCTTCTGAAGTGACCACACCATAACCTCGCTGCACATCTACACCCTCTAAGGGCATCTTCAGAGGAACATCTCCTCCATCTAGCAGAGCCTTCACATCACATGGCTTCAGGTCTGAATCCTGGGATGAAGTGAAGTGTTGGTGTACTGGACTCTATATGAAGACACAACAAGCACAAGCTGCACTTATCACACACCCAGACACTATTTTTATTGATCGTTTTTTTTTTTTAAATTATATGATTACTAAGTGGTTAGCATGTCCGCCTCACAGCAAGACGGTACTACACGTGTGCCGTTCTGTGTGGAGTTTGCATGTTTTCCTCGTGCTAGTATGGGTTTCCTCCGGGTGCTCTGGTTTCCTCCCACACTCCAAAGACATGCATATTATGCAAACTGGCTGTTCCAAATTGCCCCTGGTTGAGCGTAAATATTTGTGTGTTAGTATGTTGGCCCTGCAATGGGCTGGCGAGCTGTTCAGGGTGTACTGCACCTTTGCCCAGTGTCGGTTGGGATAGGCTACAGCCTCCCTGTGACCCATGTACGATTATTCAGTTCGGCAAATGAGTGAGTGAACGAGTGATGATTATTAACTTATGGAAGGGGGGAAATGGCTAATTTGACATTTTGGAGAAGCAGTGAGTCACTCTGACAATAATGTAATAGCATTTCACAGTCAGCACTGTGTCAGGCGTGTGGGATTAGCAGGGTTTAGTACATAAACTTCATGTTTCTACTTCATGTCCAAGTGTAACTGTTATGTGTAATTCTTACTAAAGCCCCAGTCTCACATAGCTGGAATGACTTCACGGTAGACCAAGGTATACGATTCAGAACCAGCATTGCACTCGAACTTCCGTTGGGGAGCTACCTCGCTCTCCAAAATGGTGTGGCTTTCATCCCCAGAATGTTTAGTCACAACCTTGGAACAAGTGCTAGATCAATTCTGGGTGTAAAGCTCTCCAGAGGGTGGTGCGATCAGCAGAGCGTACCATCCGTATCGAACTTTCTGACCTGGACACTATATACAGCAAGCGGTGCTGGACCAAAGCCAGGAAGATAGTGAAGGACCTCAACCATCCCAAC
>JAOUQZ010000051.1:17415184-17425965 GCA_028564935.1 Neosilurus hyrtlii
AGAGAGAGAGAGAGAAAGAGAGAGAGAGAGAGAGAGAGAGAGAGAGAGAGAGAGAGAGAGAGAGACAGACAGACAGACAGACAGACAGACAGTTATTCTACGAGGTACAGAAATGCACAAAAATTAAATCCCTGATAGGTTAAGCAAACTACATCTTTAGTTGGGTTTTTCTTGGACAGTTGAGCAAAACAAAAGAGATTTTTCAACAAAGTCAACAAAGCATGATTATGAATGGTCTGTGTTTCCAGTCAGTGATGTTATTTAATTAAAGCTGGGTTTTCTTCCATTATGATACTCATTCAAATCTCTGACATCTGTTATTTGGCACTCAATTTCACAATACCCAAGGTAGTGTTTATACAATAAACATATAAATTATTCCTGCAATACGTGCGTGATTTTTTTTGATGATTGTGTTTCCATTAGCTGTTCCTTAATTCAAAATGTCCAATTATACATTAAGCAGGTTATCGGATATCCGGCTTCTGATGTATAGGCTATGGGAGCTGCACACCTGGTGCACTGTTCAAACCCTAATAAGTGAGGTGATAAGTGAGGTGAGCAGTTCACTGTGAAGCTGAACAATATATCACTCTGGTCATTCCTGTGCAAGCTCTTTCCAACCAGATGGATCTCATGAGTTTTTTCCACATTTATGATCATAGTCGTAATTTGGAATTACTATTTAAACAAAATTCTGCAAAGGCAGTGCGAAAAAAAATTACAGCTGTATCACAAATAACGTACAGTCTAAAACTATACAGGCCATTTGGAACCAGATGTGAGAGATTAAGAGGTACAGATCCAGCTGTGTGTACTGTATGTGCGTAAGTGTGTTATGCGTGGGAACGTACTGACCCACAGCAGATGCCCGTGTGATAGCATGGAAAGGGAGCTGAAGCGGCCCTGGGGGTTATTCAGTGTTTGATAGGTACTGGGATTAGTACAGAGTGCTGTGCTTCTAATGAGAGAGCTGAAACTGACTGAGGTCTGTAATGGGAATATCATGTCTCCTCCCCAGAGAGGCAGAACATCACGGTTTAATATCATACCAGACTTGACATCCACTCCTTCATCTTTCCCATTGCATCACTCCCTCCTTTATTTGTTATAATGAGAATGTATGTGCTGAGTTAGCATACTCTGTCCTGTAGGCGATATTTCCACCAGCTTTGCTGCAGTCGAAGTGAGTGGTGCGCAAGTCACCAAAAAGCTTCTGAACTGTCAGCCAAATCTACTCAAGTGTGAATTCCCAAACAGCAGGCCAGTGTGCTGTGCTTTGACATTACTTGGCTTGGTTATCATCTATGAAGTTCACACAACCAGCATGAGTGAGAGTGTGAGTGAGAAAAGGCCGTCATACACCAAGCCAATGTTTAAGAAGTTTTGCCAAATAAAGCTGACCAAGGATCGCTTCTCCTTTGACTGTCGCTGAAGGCTGTTATGTACATTTTATTCTGCACCTGAGGAATGTAAAAGGAAATGGTGAAATCCAGAAGGCCAGGGGCAGCAAATAACTGAAAAACCTTTCATTCTTATTCTGTTGATATGAATGATCGTATCCATGTGTCACCTTTGCACAGAAAACCAGTACAAAGTTCTTTGATGGGAATGGTCTCTTCCAAGAACCACAACACACAAGGGATCACTGAGTGGTTTGAGTAGTACAAAAATGCAGCAAATCAATTGCTATGGCTTCCACAGCACCCTCGTCTCATCCCAATAGAACACTTTTGTGGAATTCTTGACTGACAATACTCTATATCACCAACCAAGGGAATTTATTTTGGAAGACGGATGATGTTCATCCCTCCAATACCCCCAGTTGCAGAGACATGTTGAATGTGTGTCAAGATGTACTGAAGCTGTTCCTTAATAACATCAAATACTATTGTATAATTTTTTTTGCTTTTTATTTTATTTTATTTTATGACTTTATCAATGATTTCATTATTTATGTATTTATTCTTAAATAAAATTCTCTACATTTAAATAAATAAATAAATTGTGAGCAATTGTATATTTCTTAGCCTTAAGCACATGTACATAATAAATACATTAATACCTGCTTTTATATCGTCATTCATTTTCTGAACCGCTTAATCCTAATTATGGTCACGGGGAGGCTGGCGCCCATCTCAGACGACTCTGGGCAAGGGCAGAGTACACACTGGACATAGTAAACACTGACAGCCAGGGTAGAAACTAACTGCAACCCAGTGGCCTACTGTTTATGAACGAAAGCAATGGTTCTCCTACATGCCTCTCACCACAGGCAGTGGGAAACATGGCCGGCCTTTGATAACCCAGTCAGCTGCCCTTGGGGGACAACAGTGACAACTCGGTGATAGTGAGGCTTGAACCCGGACCTTCGGATCAGTAAATTAGACCCCTTCCACCAGACCATCCAAGCCCCTGCTTTTATATTATTTTTGTTAAGTCTAAGAGTGAGGCCAGAGAGTGAAAGAACATGTTTACAAATAACAGTTTAATGAAAGTGGAAGCGGACTAGAAACAGTTAGAGTTCAGTTCATGGGCAAACAGTTATGTCAAAGGCAATCCAAGGACAAGGTCAAGGTTACAGAGCTAAGCAGTGGTTATACACACTAAGGCAAAGAGAAGGTACACGGAAGTGAGATAAAAGAACAGTAGAGCAATAAATATATACAAAGGTTGGGTATAAACGTGGCAAAAGACTGATGCCATTAATTCTTTCTAAAGAGCTTATGAATGCAGAGTCCAAGTGCCCCAGAGTACCGACTGTCCCAGACCAAGGATTGGCATGCCCTCACTGCAACAGAGGGCACAGATCTCAGATTGGTCTGCACACTGACCAGTGGGCCTGCAGTCACCTCATAGGCACTATCCATTGATCTACGACTGTGAAGAAGCAGATATCATCAACAAGGTATGCTGCAGGTGATCGGTGTGCATGGGATACAACTGTCTGTAATCATGTGACATGAGTGTCCAAAATCTTGCGACTGGGAAGGTGTAAAGGTTCCTGGGAAGTCTATTATGTAGCAGGCTGACAATGTGACTGACTGGACATGGGCCTGGACATGGGCCAGGACTTGGATTTAGTTATGAGGTTGCACATGGTTTTACCCTATTATCCTTGTGTTGCAGGTGAGGCTGTGGCAGGGGCACTACTGACCGTAGACCCTCTTGTCAGCTTCTGGTTTACTGGGGCACTGGCCAGTGAGGTGACCCAAAAGCCCATGTTAAAAACACAGATGTTCATGTCATCCGTGCGCACTTTCAGCCTCACAGAGGAGCCGTGCAAGGACATGGTCAGCATAAACACAATAAAAATATGAGTGCTCATGTTGTCTCATCACAAATCATGAGATAGTACAGAGACAGCCATAGCTCACTTCATGGACAAACAGGTAAGTCGAAAGCAAATCCACATTTAAGGCCACAGGGCTAAGGAATAATCATACACACTATCAGGATAATAAGGGTTAGGCTAAAGCAAAATCAAGGAAGAGAGAAACTAGGTCAAAGAACAGTGGATAATAAACATGGACAAAGGCTTGGTATAAACATGACAACAGAGTGCGAGAAGCGCTTGCATTGATCAGTGTGCATGGGAAACAGCTGTGTGTGTCATCATGTGACATGAATGTCCAAAGTCATGTGACTGAGAAGGTGCAAGGGTTGCTGGGAAGTGTAGTGTGCGAGAACTTTAGTCATAATATCTCAGCTTACTATTTAATGCAGCAATATACAACTTGGGGATGCATGAAAGAAACCATTTTATTTTTTTACAAACTATAAAATGATTATAAATGAGACATACTTTTAAAATAGAAAAATCATATGTGTCTGCTTTGTTTTCAGAATTACTTTGTTTTCAGAATAGGAGGTTTGTATCACTCCTACTCATAAACTGTACCTCTCATAATGACTGAAATTGGGAAATGTTGTGATTACTGTTGTGTCATCGGATTCTTGAGGTTATGTGGATAAAGCCTACACAGCATGAGGCTGAGCTACTGTATGACTGCACCATTTGACTTTATGGTACAAAACACTGGTTTGGTAACTTCAAGGTTTGCTTAGATTTGTCATTCTGTCCTTGCTGTCGTGCTGTTGAAAGCACAGCCATAAGTAAAAAGGCCATTACGAGGAAATACCACCAAGTATTGAAGACTGGATAAACATTCATTCATTCTGTTTCGGAACCACTTAATCCTAATTTAGGAATACAGCAAGGGCAGAGTATACTATAGTACTGTCACCATAGACAGTGAGAGACATGGCCAGCCTTTGATAACCCAGTTAGCTGCATTCGCGGGGACAGCAGTGACAACCCCCAACCTTGGGATCAGTAATCCAGCACCCTACCACTGGGCCACCACTGCCCTGGATAAACATTATTCACTATATAGACTGTGGTCTAAATGGACTGAATTTGTTAAGCCCATACTTTTTAATTCACTTAATATCTGTTGACTTAGGATGTAGTGTTAAAGTTGATGTATCTTTGAACACTGAGGTTGTAATTGATAGGCTCCCCCCCGCAAGTTTTAATGTTATTTTGTTTTACTGTTCAAGAATTTTAATAAATAGAATGAAAAAAAGCAAGCACAGACATTTTTTGTGCAGATTAAATTGCAACAAGATTTTACTTCAAAACGGCATTTCAAATCACTGAGATAGAGCTTTTTGAAACTCCCGCTAGGGTGTAGTAAATTTAAATCTTTGTTTAGACTTCACAGCACCAACCTGTGCATGCTCATCATTGTATTTACCCTCGTGCAAAAATGCTAGGATATGATACACCCTGTGTTTCTCCTGGATCCACTGTTCTGCCATTATAAACCATGCTCTAAGAGATGGTGAATAAGATCCAGATGAACTCTATATTCATGTGAAATCTTGTGCAGTCGTTATCTAATCATCAGCCCACACATATAACTGCTTGGAAATGTGCTGGTATTTTTTGTTTGTTTGTTTGTTTTACACTATTCTTTGCCTGAAATAATAGAGGGCTTATGTACACTAAAGGACTAATCATAAAACTTTATATAAAAATGTATCAGAAGAAACAGGAATTCTATAATAACTGTGTCAAGTAAACATCTTGCAGTCACCTGGAAGGTGTTTGTGATATGAGTTGATGTGTGTGTGTGTGTGTGTGCGCGTATGTGTGGACCATGTCATCATGCCATCCTAAATTATCAAAAAAAGTGCTGCCTCACTTTTTAGGATGCTGCTCTCCCCACTCAAATAACAGAGAAAGGAATTATGGGAGTACAACGCCAATAGAAGTGGAAAGAGAGAGAGAAGAATGACAAAAGGCCCATTGACGGGACTTGAGGAAAGTAACTTACCCTTTGGCGGCTTGGCTTCCTCTGTGCCCAGCAGACTGTGAAAGAGAGACACAGAATATTGAGGAAACAAAAACATCTTATGACGCAATTGTACCTGAAATCCAGGATACCCCAACCAACCCCCCCATCCCTCACCCCCATCCCATATATTATGAGAGGAATCTGCTCTGGTAAAATACATGATAAAGCTTGTTTCATACAATGATAAAATCAGTCTCTACATGAATGCATTGGAAATAAAAATTAGTTGCAGATGTGGTCAGTAAGAATAAGCTTCCATTACAATACGTCTTTGTTCCATCTCTTTAGAACCAGACTGCAAGTTCACTCTCTAAGGGTCGAGAGACATCCAGATGGAATGGCACACAATGGATCACAGCTGGCTGATTTAATTAAACTCTACACATTACACATCGAGACAAGTTTAACATGAGGGAATAAACCCTGACAAAAATGACTAATCAACACAGCCTGTGTCAATATTACATGCAAGTCAGGAGAGAACACCACAACAGTTTCACAAAATTTCAAAACAGGAAATGCAATAGCATGAACACAATCGCCACACACCCAGTACAGCACCTACAAATATCATTAAAAAAAAACAAAAAAAAACCTTGATTCCTAACACAGCATAAACTAAAGATAGTCATGGCTGTTTCCCTTTCCCAGTAAGGGGGATTGCTTAAACGCTTCCCAGAGTTTGTGCAAGAGGATTTACCAGTACAGTGTCTGTACTTGATGGTTGTAATATGTAAACATGTTCATCTGTGCATTGGTGAAAAAAGAAAGAATAAGTTTTCCATTGCAGCCTTTTCAGCAAACCAGAATCCTGGTAATCCATCCATCCATCTCTCCATATGCCAATCCGCTTTATCATTTATTATGGTCATGGGGAGGCTGGAGCCTATCTCAGCCAGCTCTGGGTAGAAGGCAGGATACACCTTGGACAGCTTGTCAGTCCATCACAAAACCAACACACACCATCCCCTCTCATGCTCACACTTAGGGGCATTTTAGAACAGACAGTTAGCCTGATGTGCATGTCTTGGGACTGAGGGAAGAAACTGGGGTACCATGAGGAAATCCAAGCAAGTACGAGGAGAGCATGAAAACTCCACACAGAAACGCTCTCGTCAACCACAGGACTCGAACCCATGACCTTCTTGCTGTGAGGCTGACATGCCAAATATAACACACTAGCATTGTACAGTGCCGCCCTATACTGGAAACCTGGAAACCTTTGTCACCTTCCCATTAACTGGCACTCCAACTTTTATTTCCGGGGCCATGGTTCCAAGAACCTTTCTGCTTCTTTTGCAGAATAAATTATTTTCTGATGATCTTGTTTTCCAGGGTTATGAAAGTTTTTATTTTAGTAAAACGTGATCACTAAAATGTGTTTTATATCAAACATAATATGGCATGACAAGCAAAGCAGAATCTTAGCATTTTCTATAGCACTTTGTTTTAACACTTGTGGGCAAACACGTCACACGGTCCTGGTGACATGCTGCTCGCAGCAAGGAGCAACGAATTATGCAAAGAATTTCCTCGGCTCTCACACAGCTGGCGCTGTTTTCTTGTATGTTGAGATGATGTATTCGCTGTGTAGCTATTTTGCATAACAATCACAGAAGTAGGGCAGCACACTGGCATAGTGGTTAGCACGTCTGCCTCACAGCAAGAAGGTCCTGGTTTCAATTACCGGGTTCAGGCGTTTCTGTGTGAGGTTTGCATGTTCTCCTCGTGTTTGCATGGGTTTTCTCTGGATACTCCGGTGTTATACACAGTCCAAAGACATGCACATTAGGCTGTTCTAAATTGCCCATAGGTGAGATTGTGGGTGTGAATGGTTATGTGTGTGTTGCCCTGCAATGGTCTGGTTAGTTGTTCAAGGTGTATCGACCCAGTGTCAACTAAGATAGGCACCACCGTGACACCAATTCTGGTAAACAAAATCCAACTAAATTTGTTAGAAAATATCAGATTCTGATAAAAATTAAAAATAATGTGCAAAAGACCATGCATTAATCTGAATTCTGATTCATATATTTTTGCCACTAAACAGACACAGATACTGGCACTGTGTTATTGCGTTGTAGTGAGTTTACACTGTGCGATTTTGGTCTGAGATGAAGGATGACCAATGTGAATGAAATGTGGCAATATCTTTTGGAGTGGCTTCAAAGCGGTGGGCCAATGTCACACCGTGGGAAAGGTTCAGAGATAGTCAGGAACTAAATTCTAACACTCTCAGGTACTTAGAATAGCCGTCTCGACATTTGACTGCTGTACGACAATATATTGACTCGAATCTAGTATACATACTTAAATCTTGTATATTGACTTGTGTGTTAGCCTATGATTCGGTATCTGTTAGCATCATACAGTCTACATACATTAAAATGAATGTCATACATAAGTAATGGCAACATAAGTGAGCTTCCTTCGCACAGTGGCAGGGTTTTCCCTCAGAGTTAGGGTGAGAAGCTCGGTCATCCGGGGGGAGCTCAGAGTAGAACCGCTGCTCCTCCACATTGAAAGGAGCCAGTTAAGGTGGTTCGAGCATCAGATTAGAATGATTCCTGAACGCCTCCCTGGTGTGGTGTTTCAGGAAGAGACCCCAGGATCGACCCAGAACACATAGAGGGACTATGTCTCTCAGCTGGTCTGGGAACACCTCAGTGTCCCCACGGAAGAGCTGAAGGAAGTGGACGTCTAGATCTCACTGCTTAGGCTGCTGCCCCTGTGACCCAATCCCAGACCAAGCGGAAGAAGATGATGAATTAGATGAATAAGATGAAGATAAGTAATGCCAACATTAGTGGACATGCATCTATACACTTTTCTCCAAGTGGCACATGTTTGGGTCATTCCTGATACTTTACACTCAATAGGTGTGCTTGACCTCGTGACTCAGGCCCCATGAGAGCTGTAACTAAACCACTGATGAACCTTTTGCCTTGACCTTAAATTATGACTGTGTCAGAGAGAGGTCAAAAGTCAAATACATGCACCCTGACCAACCTACCAACCAGGGAAAAGATAAAAATGGGTGAAAAGGGCAGAGGAGAGAAAAGAAAAAATAAATCAGGGCATGTCAAGAATGTGCTGTTTAAAAGCACAAAAGGACACTAGCATCATGGTTACTAGTACATGGTCATCGTGGAGTACAGGATGAACTTAGAGAATAGGAATACATCACACACATCGTATTTCCTTAAACAGCTTTGAAATTCTTGTATTGCAGTCCACTCTTATAGGTAAGCTGTAAAAAGTGCCAATCTATCCATGCTTACATTCATTCACTCATTTGCCAAACTGCTTAAACCTACTAGAGTCTGAGGTTTATCAGAGTCTGGACAAAGGTAGGGTGCTCACCTGTCCAACACAAGGACAACTCTCAACCATTCACACTCTCACACACACCTAGGGGCGAGTTGGAACAGCCAATTGACCTAATGTCTTTAGACTATGGGAGGAAACCAGAGTACCCAGAGGAAACCCGATCCAGCGCAGGAAGAACATGCAATCTCATGAAATATGAACATGAAATTCCCTCAGACGAGTCCAGGATTTGAATGCAGGACCTTCTTGCTGTGACGTACTAACCACTACGCCACCATGCCTCCATGCTTACAGCTTTGCTCAAATGCACTCTAAGAGATTTCAGAACATGAGACAATTATGTGTTTTCACTGTCATAGGGGCCAGAAAGTTTTCCATGAAGCGCAGATAGAAACACAACCTGGGGCTTTCACTGTGTAAACACAAAGCAGGTGGGGGGGGGGCTAACTTGATGGTTATCTGTTTTACCACCAAGTTGATTGGATAAACTGGATCCCTGAGTTATTGGGATGCACAGACAAAAGACTTACATTATACACAAGCACAAACTGCAAACACAACATGATGTTATAAGCCTGAAGCCTTCTGAACACATGTTAGTAAGCTCAATAACAGCCAATAATGTGGCATTAATTTCAAAACAAAGATCTAGTTCATGCCCTTTTCCCCTTTTCTTTCAGTAATAATGAAAAGAGAAACCTGTGTCATCATGCAGAGGAAACCTGTGTCATGCTACTCTTATGTGACACTGAACATTCTTCTTGTGTTATTCTGTCACATGATCACAGTATAGTCTAGTGGGGTGTCACCTAGTCACAGTTTAGTCTTCTGATATATGTACCCTAGACAGGTGGCCTGGGATATCACCCTGAATTCTGCGCTCACATATGCAAATATTTTGCATACAGTGATATAAATGGAACTAATCGGGTTGTGCAACATATTTTTTCACGAGGTATCATCAATGGCATAACAAGAATGATAAGTACACCTAATTCACACCTTATGGTAGAATATATGTGCGACCTGTTTACTTTACATACCAAACACAACAAGCAGAATAGATGTAACCCTTTTCTTAAAGGGAAAAACACTAAACTTATAGTCCTGCTATTTGTCCCTGTTAACAGAATAATGCATTTCCTTTCTATCTTTTCCTTGAAAGGCATTTTAGTTATAAATGATCGAGTAAACAACCTACTTGATTAATGTTCTTTATAGAAGTGACTGTATCACATTTTCAGTCACTGCTGATTATATGTTACGAATATATGTCAGCAACATATGCTTTAAAAATGTTCAAATCTAGAAGGCTAGATTGTTAGTGAAGGAATATACAATCTAGGTTAGAAAGAAATCAGCCCAAGTCTCAATGATAAAAACTCAATAAGAATCTGTTGAAAGGAAACCTCCAGGATTTTCCAAGATCTGGGGCCGATTTTCTCATCTTTTTGGGTACACATTTGTAATTAATTACTTCATTACTTAGGAAATAACTGTTGTGTGAACTGCTTAATCCTACAGGAATCACAGAGAGACTGAACCCTATCTCAGCCATCCCTGGGTGAAAGCTTGTCAGCCCATCTCAGAAGGTCTACATTTTTTACTAGAGATAAAGACAATCAAGGTGTCATGGCCGTGTAGCTCTTCCACCACACAGCAAGAAGTTCCTGGGTTTGAGTCCCTGTTAAAGCCTATCTCAGCTATCTCTGGCCAAAGATGCAGTGTACCCTGGACAGCCCAGCAGTCCATCTCAGAAGATCCACATTTTTCACTAGAGATAAAGACAATCAGCATGGCACAGTGGTGTAGCACTTCCGCCACACAGCAAGAATGTCCTGGGTTTGAGTCGCATGCTCAGCTAGGGCGTTTCTGTGTGAAGTTTTTGTATGCTTTCCCTAAGCTGGCGTGGGTTTCCTCCGGGTGCGCCGGTTTCCTCCCACAGTCCAAAGACATTAGGCTAAATGGATATTCCACATTGTTGCTATATGTGAATGTGAGCGTAAATTCCTGTGTGTGTGTGTGTGTGTGTGTGTGTGTGTGTGTATGTGCGTGTGTGTGTGTGTGTGTGTGTGTGTGTGTGTGTGT
>JAOUQZ010000051.1:17426065-17436164 GCA_028564935.1 Neosilurus hyrtlii
GTGTGTGTGTGTGTGTGTGTGTGTGTGTGTGTGTGTATGTGCGTGTGTGTGTGTGTGTGTGTGTGTGTGTGTGTGTGCGTGTGTGTGTGTGTGTTTATGCTAACCACACAGTGATCTTTTGAGCTGTTCAGGGTGTACAGCACTTTCGCCCAGAGTTAGCTGAGATGGGCTTCAGCCTCCCCGTAACCCTAATAGAGCATAAAGTTATTCAGAAAATGACATAACATGACATGACATAAAGATGATTAAAATCAGTGAAGGATAAGAATTATAAAACCAACAAATGTCTATACATGGTTGTGTGTGTTGGCCCTGCAATGGCCTGGCGAGCTGTCCAGGGTGTATCCTGCCCTGAGATGGGTGCCAGCCTTACCACGACCCTAAATGGAAATAAGCGGTTCAGAAAATAAATGGATGAATAATAAATATCTAAAAGTGTAAGCCTGTTGTTTGAGTTAAACCACTTTTTTATCTCTGACAGGCTCATAATGTTATTCTAAGTGCCTCCCACCATGGAAATGATACCTACAAAGATACACCCATGTGTGCCTACCTCAATAACTGTAAAGAAATTGAAAAAAAGACTGTTTCTACACACACAGTTTTATGCTCACAGCTCCCCAATCAGGGCAGGCAGTCGATGATCACATGGGACTGCTTTCAGATGTTTAGATAGGTCATGCATAATTTGTGATGAAGTCTATTTCCAAATAGTGTCAAAAGTTCCCTTGTCACTTGGCAAAACATCTGGACCCAAATAGATGAGGAAATGGGGCCCAGGGTAAAAAATTGTGGAGTTTTTCTTTAAGAGATTTGTAAAAGAAATCTCTTTAACAGAGTAGGGTAGACCCGGGACAGCTCGCCAGTCCATCGCAGGACTAACACACACAATCGTTCAGACTCATTCTCACACTTAGGGGCAATTTGGAACAGCTAATTAGCCTAATGCGCATGTCTTTGAACTCTGGGATGGAACCAAAGTACCCAGAGAAAACCCTTGCAAGCACAGAAAAAACATGCAAACTCAGAAACCCTCAACAAGACCAGAACTCGAACCCCAGAATATAAATTTAAAAGCTTCTCTTTTTCAGCTGTTTATATTTAAAGTCACTGAGCTGTGAAACACTTTGAATTGGTTTAAAATGCATAATACTTCTCTCACAATGCCCTACATCTCACCATGTCCTTCTTCCTTCCCCAGACCACCACCACCTCCCCCACTTGTCTTTAATTTACTCAATCCATTTCGACTGTCCTTCCACACCCAGCCCTGAAATCTCTGTAATCCATCTTGTAACTTGAATTTCTGCCTTGATTAAAATGTGACCCTGAGTTCTTTTATGTTCACAGAGACCTTTAAATATTTAAACAGAACCAGTTATACACATTTCTATTGTTAATGAAACAATCTGGAAGTGTATTACTTTGAATTTAGACAGACCTACCTGGCAAGGAGTCAAGACCCTGACCTGAGCACTGACTCAAGTCTTTATGAACAATGACAAAATGGATGGGAGCCAGAATGCTCATGTAATAACACCCGGAGCGTAAAGAAACAATGGTACACTGTCATGTTCACTGTGCCCAGATTACCTCATATACTTCTAAGAAGCTGAATGAGAATAACAATGTACAGTTTAGTACAATCATACATATGACGTCTTATTGTTGGGTCTAAGGTTTCCACATGAAGTGATATGTGACACAGAAAACAGGACAGCGACTCACTCTTTAGGACACGGTGCACTGTTTGTATACATCCAAGCACAAACCTAAAAGGACTTCCTTTTAAAAAACTTATCCTAAACCATTGAGACCTCATTCATGGGTTACAGGTACATGATTCTGCAAAGTTTCCAACTTTCTATGAGAGAAACATCTCCAAACAAGGAAGGAAAGGTTTTACCCCTTATTCCCCTTATCCACACATACTGCACCATCTTATTCGGTTGATTTATATCACCCTGCTCTTTACATAGAATCCCTGTAGCTATAATCTTTCAGAAGCGTGAAACATCCAGCAAAGAGCAAGTTTAGACTGAAACAGCTCTGATTTCGTAACAGCAAGACAGGCCCTGACCTAACTCTCGCTCTAAACTTGACCTGGAGTGGCACAGCTTAGAAATATGATACAGGTATCAAAAATAAAGAAATCCCAATGGACTCCCAACTCACCCGTCCCTGGATCTTGTTGCAGTTCTCTGTTTCTTGGAAGTTTCACTCTGCACATCTTTCTCATTCTCTTCTTCCTCCCTGTCTTTAGCTTCAGCAGGTAGACCTTGTGTACAGACAGTGGCCTCTTTAGGTTTCTGCTCTGTGCTTGGATCTGTGTCTGGAGCATCTGCATCATCTCGATGTTTCTCCCTCCTGGTGTATTTGGATGTTATGTCATCCAGGTTAGAATATCGCTCTGCCAACTCGCGCCTCCTCTCGGCCTTGTAGCGTGCAATGCGTTCGGCTTTGGAGTCCAGCGCAGAGCCTGACAGAGTCTCTAACGCATCCATCTTCTTACAGAATAGCTACCGGTGCCAGGTTAAAAAAAAAAAAAATATATATATATATATATATATAACAAAAATAGCTCACACTTCAGCTTCACCACTCGGAAGACTGGAGACAACGTTGGATTGGAAGGTATTTTTCAGGGGATGACTCAGTGTCACTCAAAGCATCTCACTCTGGAGAGAAAAAAAATAAAGAGCATTAGCAGAGTTTACTTAGTTCTATAATAGTAGTGACGTCCCTATTAGTACCCAACCTTTATAATTAAGAGCCTTAAATTCTTACAGAGTAAATGCTGGCAGACAAAGTCAGAAACCTGCTCAGACAAATCCCACGCAAATTCAACTTTTATTCGACGCAAAAGCACAAAAGTTCTGCAACACCCTTCCCACCAGGCTCTGCTTCTCATATTACCTCGAGCAAAAACAAGGCAGAGAGAGAGAAAGCGAGAGAGAGAGAGAGAGAGAGAGAGAGATAAACTCACATAATCTGCAATTAGCGTATAGATATAAAAGCTTCGTCATCAAGCGCACATTAAACCCCACCTTGTTCCCACACCTGATAATTAGCTCTTTCAATCCTACATCTAATCTTCAAAAAAATTCAACAACCATTCTCTCAAAGGCAAAAAGAGAAAGGAACAAAAGGTAGAGTCACACGTTAATTTCTTCCTTCACTTTTTATTAAGCATGAGCTCAAGCTAAAATTATTAGCACTCCAACACACCCAGGACCTACCCCATCAATTCTCATCAACTCCAACCATCATCAGACTTTGAACAAGAGGTTTCAACGCCACTGCAGCTACGTGTGTCTGCACGTCTTCGTCCTGGCGTGGATGGTCATGTGCTAACATCTGTATTACTATCCATATCTCCTAGTTCTAAGCAATCCGAGCATGTAGCAGCATGAGTGTGTGAGAGTGTGTACTACTCTGAGAACTTTGATAAATACAGTGTGTGAGGAGAAGATGTGTTTGCATTTGTGGGGGTCTGAGGAAGGTGGAGTAAGCTCAGCTCTGCTGGATTGCTGTAGCACAGTGCAAGGGTTAATGGGCCACATCTGGGAAATTGCATTTAATAGTCCACACTGTCAGAGACCTGAAAAGACCCAGAAGGAGAAGAAAGAGAGGAGGAAGAAGGGGTAAAGAAAGAATGAAGAAGACAGCAGGAACCAAGCAAATGTGGCCTGAAGAAAGTGTCTTCAATGTGTGAAAAAGTCAAAGGTGGAATGTGTGAGAAAAAACGAAGTAATACATTACGAAGAAGTAATGGAAAGGGCAACGGAATAGAAGGGGCATTCTGCATAGAGCACAAATATGAGAAGAGGAGTGAGGAAATCATAGAAAGCTGAAAGAGGAGAGGTAGGAATGTTGGTGATCTCAGCTTCAACAAGTGCACAGCAGTATCCAATGACATTTGTGAGGGTCACAAATGAGTGATACGACAGCACTGAACCACAGCTGGCCCGCTTTGAGCTTAATTGTTAATCCTACCAAACTTCCATGTTATCTTCAAAATTAGAAAAAGAAGAAGAAGAAGAAGAAGAAGAAGCCTTTCTTTTTCACATATCTATTACAGCACAGTTAATGGGTCGGCCATGATACAGCTGGAGCAATGAGGGTTAAAGGCCTTGCATAAGAGCCCCCACAGTGGCAGCTTGGCAGTGCTGGGGCTTGAACCCCTGACCTTCTGATCTGCACATTGACACCATGTGACACATTTACTACTGGCAGCCTGCCTCAAGAGAAACCAAAGTGAAAACAAGAGAACCCTGGTATATTTTTTTCTGTGATAATACACTATGCCTCAAACACAATCATGCCTCAAAGTCACGAATGGTGACAACAGTTCCCTTTAACAGTTGTTAGTTTCCGTTATTTAGCTTAAAAAGGTATCGAATTAAAGTGGTTTTGTTTCTGCTTTTGAGTCGTACCACTCAGCATGATGCGAGTACATGATTATAGGAGAATACACATATAAACAGTCATGTGGAAAAAATATTTAATACCATGGAAGTTTTTTCCAGGGACAGTGGTGGCTCGGTGGTAGGGTGCTGGATTACTGGTCAGGGGTTCAAGCCCCACTGTCACTGGACTGTCACTGGTGTCCCCCAAGTGCAGTTAACTGGGTTATAAAAGGCTGGCCACGTCTCTCACTGTCTGTGGTGAAATAACCATTGCTGACTTTCATAAAGAGCAGGCTGCATTGTCATCAGTGTGTTTCCTTGTATGGTGTCATCATGCCACGATATAAGATTAAGAAAAACTCACAGTTATTTTAAATAAATCCTTTCACTGTAAGGTAAATCAAGTCTAAGTGGAGTAAAATGACTGTCAATTTGCCCAGGACTAGTTATCCCAGCAAATTTAGCCATGCAGCAGCCTAGAAACCCAAAATGTCATCATAGGATCTGCAGTTAACTTTTACAATGTAAAAGAGTTTGGACAAATTGAACGTGAATGAAAGATTTGTCAGGAAAAAGTTTTTGCTGTCCAAAAAGAACATTAGAGCATGACCACAGTTTGCCAATGGCCAACGTGTCTCACACCACTCTGTTCCAATGTTGACTGTGCACATGTTGATGGTGCAACCAAACAATACATCAGTTAAATGATTTGCTATTTGTGTGTCACTCGAAGAACACACCATTATCAAGGAAGATGACTGGATAGTTATGAGCCAGGGAAGGTGCAGGCCTGAGGTGTGTTCATAAAAGTGCATTACAGGAGTGAAACTATCACAAACTCTATCAAACAGTTTTATTATTGCTATGGATGGCTTCAAGTAAATCAATTATGCTCCGTATGTTATTGGGTGCAATGAGCTGCAACAACTGGGAGGGAAAGGGGGGGGGGTGGAATTGATGGACCACATTCTTTGTTTTATAAACATTGATCACTTCTGCTATAGAATGTTTTGAATGTTCAAGTCCACTGAAATGCTCTCCAGGAGCCATATCCAAATGATGGACACACTGATGCTTTGTGGATTAAGCAAAACAGGAGGTGAAAGCAGAAACTGTGCAGCACCACAGCAAATCCAAAGCTAAAGGTGCAGTCACCTGAATCTGCACCACTCAGATGAAAAATGCCTACTGAAGTCAAGTTAGTGAGTATTTGCTAAAACCCCACACCATATTAGAATATCCAGTTTAAGGAAACAAATGCAACTATTAAAACAAATGCAACTATTAAAAGCTACAGTATAGATTATAAAACACATCATAATCCAGAGGATCTGCCACATCAATTTTTTATTGTAACTATAAATGACTAAGTCAGCAACAGGCCCCCAGTAATAACAGGGTTCTGGCATAAAGCCCCAGCATCAGTCAAAAACATACAAAATTCAAACAACAATCCCAAAAAAACTGAGCAAATCCCAGGAGTAAATCTTATAGTCATTCTGGAACTATGATTAGAAGAGAACGTAATTCAAAGTCATCTCAAGGCCTAATGTGTACTTTCTAGCATTACCTATAAAGGCTGGAGCCAGAGCAGAGTCATTTCAGAGCCAAAGAAAGGGACTTGGTTCATTTGGAAACATATTTTCTCTTTTTTCCACCAAACAAGGAGAGCTATGAGTCATTTAAAAAGCAACAAAGGAGTGATCTTTTTTTTTACATAACACACTGAAAGCAACAGCTCAAGTAGCTTTAAAAGGCTTTCTACAACTAAGAGAATACCTAAAAAAGAAGTTTGACTGAGAGGTAGTATATTTGTGTTCGTGCACAGACAGAGGTTCACTTTTCTTTTTTATTAATTACAAGGCAGCTATATAGGAATATAATCTACTGCAGTGTGTAAATATATTTCATAATTTAAGTGGCATATGTTCAGTTTTCAGTATATGCCCCTGCTTGTCTTTGCTACACAGAAGAAAATACTGCGAGAGTGTTTGGTATGCCTCTTGGTATCCTTGACCTCTGACCTCTGCTTTAAAGAAACAAGGCTGCAGGCCAGCAGAGGAAGCTTTGCCTCAGTAAATGCGCACTGTGCCATATCCTGAGAGTGTACAGTAACACATGAGTATCCGCACGGTTACTGAAATCAGTATCCATCTGTTTACTGGAATTTGCGGTGCAGATCACATCCCTGGCTGCGTTCCCCTCCTTTACTTGTACACAAAGCCAAACATTAAAGCCAAAAAAAGTCTGTATTTCCTTTTCTCATACACCTAACCATCACAGCGCAGGGCTGGTAGCTGGAAAAAAACATTTACCCTACTGCTCAAATCCTGATGTACTATATGGCCAAGCTATTACCATCTTACCTTTTTAATTTGTTAAATATGCCATCATTGTTCCAAGATGTTCAGTGAGGCTGAGGTCAGGACACTTGTGTTCTTATGCACCAACTTTGACAAACCCCTCATACCAGTCATGATTATACAATCATAGTGCCATAAATGTTTGCCATGTCTTGGTCAGAGGATTGGAAACACTTCAAGTTTGATGCAGTCCTTCCTTGTCATCATGGAAGAGGGACAAGATATTGCCAAACATGTATACAGTAGGAATGACAAGACACTTGATGTATAATCTCACCTTATTTGACAAATCCTGCATCAAGTGTCTTGACATTCCTACTGTAGACATGTTTGGCAATCTTGACCCCGTTCCATGTTGACAAGGAAGGATATGAACAGTGAGTGGTCAGCGTCAAATTTGCAGTGTTTCCAATCCCCTGACCAAGACATGGCAAACATTTATGGCACTATGATTGCCTAATCAGGCATGATGACCATTGTAAAAGACAAAAATAACATGTAGTCTGAACCTGGCATAAGTTTAAGTAGTTCTAGCCTTCAACTTTGTGGCAACAGGTTGGCCATATATTTTACCACAGCCATCTGTCCTCTCCCTTGTCAAGCACACTGATATTAGCCAAACCCAAGTGTATGTAGGATCATGTATGTGGAAGATGGTAGTTCAGACTTCACGCAGAGTACTGAACAGCACTGTAATGTAGGCTGACTAGCAGTTGCATGGTTTGTAACATTTTACTGCAGGCAATTCTTTTTTACTTTATAAACATTGGACCAAGTTAAATCAAGTTATATATTAGCTGTGTACCTGGGTACAGTTTAGATCTTCCCTAAATTTCCATATCACACCATTTTCTTTTATAAATTTAGAAACATTTGGTTTGGTTTGGCACATGCAAATATTTACACACAACTTTACTAAAGATGAGACCCAATGTGTTTGTAATATTCTCACCTCTACTGCCTCCACCTCTACCTCTACTAACTTGTACACGAAGGTCCAGTTTGGCTAATGTAAGCTTTGCCAAGGGGCAGTCAAAACATAGCTGAGCCCAGAGCACGCTTCCGACACCAGTTTTCCCCTGACACAGGACAACAGACTCACACCACATTCTTCCTTCCGCTTCCATAGCTCGGCTCAGAATGTTTGCTTTTCTTCCAGGACTAGGGAGCATCAGATATGCTGTGTTGCTGCCTGCCCTTGAATACTTTTAAACATGAGCATAATGTAGGAGAATTAACGTAGTGTCTATATAGAGCTAATATTTTAGAGTTTTATGAGCTTTAAGACACTGGAACTGTTACTTGTTCATATGAAACTTCTCATTTTTGCATTAGTGTAATCTTTTGACCTCTACACTAAGTTTAGAACAGCTTTGCCATCACAAGCTTAGTAGATTTGTGTAACTGTAAGGATGCTGTAATGATGGTAAATTGTTATATGGGTATTTATATCCTGTATCACCATACTTTATTCCCTTTTGATATCAGTATTCTAACAGTAAGCTATGGTTTTTATGATCCTAACAGAGAATGAGGGGTTAGTTTATGTAAATAAATGAATTTGTTCATTGGTACAATGATGCCATCATATGCAAATATGCATTTCGTACACGTACACAGAGTGTAAAAAAGGCACGAGGTTCCTTTTTTTACACATGCAGAAGGAAAGCCAGGACATTATGAATCATCACTGTGATGGATGTGCAAACACAAACTAGCAGTTATGAGCTCAACTCCATTTCTCTCTCAAAGCCAGAGCAAAGTCTTTTGGGTCAACAACCGAGGAGTACAGAGGCCTAATGACTACACATATGCAACCACATTTTATAAATCATTTCCCGGACAGCAGTGTGAAAATGCTTTCACAGTGTGCACATATACAGACTATACATATACATATATAGAATATGAAGATATTAACATCATTATAGTAGCATAGCATCTTGGAGTAGATGGCATCTTGGATCACTGTAAGTCACTATAACAAAGACAATATATACACAATTAAAATTCTATCATCATCATCCTCTTTTTTCAGCTTGTTCCGGCGTCGGCTCGCAGAGGCAGCAGTCTAAGCTGTGCAGTCCAGAAAAATTCATATTTTTGTGGAAATATTTAAAAATAAGGTTATAACAGAATTTGGAGATTTTGTTAGCAAACACCAGTGAGAGTATGCCTATACTGTGATGTGCAATATATCATGCATCTTGTTGTGTCTTGTTGACGATGTTGTGTCATGATGTAATATTTCAATTTCAATCACTCAGCCACTTACTCATTTGCCTAACTGTTTAACCCTACTAGGGTCTGGGAAGACTGGAGCCCATCTCAGCCGACTCCGGGCGAAGGCGTGGTACACTCTGTACAGCTCGACAGACTATCACAGGGCCAACACCCACACAACCATTTACACTCACACCTAGGGGCAATTTGGAGCCACCAGTTAGCCTAATGTGCATGTCTTTAGACTGTGGGAGGAAACCAGAGTTCCTGGAGGAAACCCACATAATAACAGCCAGAAGATGCGGAACCTTCTTGCTGTGAGGTGGACATGTAAGCACTACAACACCCTGCCAACCAATTTTAATTCAGCGTTTACTTAAATAGAGAAACAGAAGAAAACACTCAGATTTTCAACTGATTTTGAGTTTTGGGTGTACACTTGTGTCACCAAGCCAGAAATCTTTTTATTATTCTATAAACAAATGATGTGTAAGAATGAAGTGTTGTAAAAGTTCTGCAACTCTACAAACACAGATAAACACAGAAGTTACTCAGTAATACGTGAAACCTCACATGGGTGAGAGCTAGGAGACACATTTTTTCTAAATGTGATTTGCAAACTGCATGCTTCCACCAGAAGCAAGCTATTAAGCAGCTACTATTTAAAGGTCAAATTATATGTTTTTTGTACTGAGCAGTTACTGATACTGACCCTTAGTAATCAAGGACACTGATAACTAATTTACCACAAATTGGAACCTTGTACCACAAAAAAAAGTTTTACTCAAATTTACATTAAATGAGCATAATGATTAGGGATGTGAATCAAACAACAACTCTCGATTCAATTCGATTCCGATTTTTGGGGTGACGTTTTGATTCAGAATCAATTCTTGATTCAAACCGATGTTTGATTCATAACCATTACAAGCAAAGGATGCCAATTTCACAAGTAACTACATTCTTCAATAAGCTAGGAACAACTCTTCTATAAGAAAGAAAGAAATTATATTACTAGACAGCTGGCTTTGTAGATGTACTGATCCGCTTTGCTCGTTCAGAGTTGGTTGGGAGTTTAGTGAAGTGATGGAGTGTGTGTTGGTC
>JAOUQZ010000051.1:17436474-17451343 GCA_028564935.1 Neosilurus hyrtlii
AGAGACAGCGAGACAGCGAGGAAGAGAGAGACAGCGAGACAGCGAGGAAGAGAGAGAGTGGCAGAGAGAGAGAGAGAGTTTGTGATTGTTGTAGCTCATGTGACCAACCATGGGGAGAGGGGTCTCAGCATGCTTCATCAGCCTGTAATCCAGTAACTCAATCTGACATTAACATGTGCTAAGCAGTGGCTTAGACCTAAAGCAGTTCACTATAACAGTCTGGCCAGCACACAGCAGACATCTCTGGACTCATCACATCATGTATAATACCCCAGACACTCAGTGGGACATGGCACGTATGCTTCCCATTATAGACCCCCTTTAAAAAAACTCACCATTGTTTCTACAGTTCTCTCCTCCCCCTCGTTCACCATGTGTTAGTGGGTGGGTTTATTGCTTTGGGATGAAGTTGAGCACTCAAAGCTCATGTGGATCGAAATGGATCAAATTTGGTATAGATAACAGATACTTCTTACAGATTGAGTGATTTTATTAAAAGTAATAATAAAAAAAAATTTGAGGTTCCCAAATTACCTCTTGCAATCCTGACCCCTATACAGACACCAACCTGTGCTACCCTTAAATACCCTAAAACAACAACAACAACAATGAAAACTCTTATTACTGTTCATTCTTTCCACCGGTCTAAGCCTCTTTCATTCACACTTTTAAAGTCCCTTTCATTGCCATAATTGCTGTTACTTAGAACCCTCTCCCAATGTGAAAGAATTATGTGCATTGGCTGCGCAGCTCTGACACAGCAGCAACTCATAATTGCAAAACAAAATCTAGATGAAAATCACCAAGATTCGTAGAAATTATTGAGAAGCCCCAAACTCATTCAAAAGCTAAGAATGGATGTAAAATGTGCTCTGACTGGCTGAAAATGACTCTAAACCTATGTATATTTTTAGCACGACCAGAAGCCGGTTTACCGGCCTGCAGGGTATACATGCAAGACAGACAGGCCAGGCGGGTTCTGAGGGTTAAAGTGTTTTGGATGCTGTCATTGCAGTTAGGAGACCTAATTTATCAAATTTCATAATAACCAGTCAATAAGTCACTCTGAATTATTATGACACTTGTGTCATTTTAAGTGTAGTGATATGGAGCAATGACTCGGAGTCGTTATTCCTCCGTCACCTCGGAAGCATATGTGCATATTTTTGAATGCTATTCTGAAGCATTATAAATAGATCTCATTTAATGGATCATGATAATGAAAAAGGGATTTTTGATATGTTAGTGTCAAGCTAGTCAGGGAGACTTGGGAATATTGTACACTTTTGAACACTGGAATGAGACAGAGAGAACATGCTTTTCTGAATAAGATACAGAGACTGAATTGGAAATGTTTCTTCACATCATGTCTTCAAAAGTAACTGGAAAGTTTTGTTTATTTGAAAATGAAAATGGGAAAGTCATGGGTAAACAAGAGATCAACATACACTTACACATAGATAACATGAGAGTTTTAATATTTCAACCATGTCTACCTGCGATAATGACCTGGCTTTTCTGAATCTTACACTGCATAATGTGCCATAGTGCAATAGCAGGATGCCATCTTTTTTCTATCTTAATGAACATAACTCAATACATTATGACATTTTTTAGACTAGCACAAGATACTGGTCTCCTTTTTATTAAAAGGCTGCAGTGCAACACAACACACGGTGGCATACTGGTTAGAATGTCTGCCTCACAGCAAGAACGTGCTGGGCTTGAGTCTCTGGCTTGACAAGGGCATTTTTTTGTGGAGTTTGCATGTTTTCCCCATGCTTGCATGGGTTTCTGCTGAGTACTCTGGTTTCCTCCCACAGCCTAAAAACATGAACAGTAGGCTAATTGGCTGTTTCAAATTAGCCCTAGGTGTGAGAGTGAGTGTGAATGGTTGCGTGTGCTGCCCTTGCAATGGTCTGGCAAGCTGTTCAGAGTGTACCCCACCTTTGCCCAGAGTCGGCTGACAGAGACTCCAGCCTTCCTGTGATCCTAATAGGATTAAATGGTTCGCAAATTCGAATCCAAGTTGATGCCACAGCCAGCCGTGACTGGGACTTCATGGAAGCTAATTGGCTGAGCTCTCACGGAAGGGAGGGATGGCATACACTCATTTCCCTGTCATTCACAGCAATCACCAGCCAATCATGGGCATTTGTGAGCTCATTCGTACGAGGCGGCATATTGTGCTTTCCCTCTGAGTATGTTAGACCGCTCCCAAATACACATGCTCAGCAGTTCGAAAAGAGGTGGGTGACTAGCATTGCATGTCACAAAGATGCTTTTGCCCCTCCCTGATTGGTGGTGGTCGTGTGATAGGGAAAGCAATACTTGATGGTAGGAATTAGATACGACTAAATTAGGGAGCAAAATGGTGATAGATAGATAGATAGATAGATAGATAGATAGATAGATAGATAGATAGATAGATAGATAGATCGATCGATAGATAGATAGATAGATAGATAGATAGATATAGATAGATAGATAGATAGATGAATAGATAAATAGATAAATAAATAATTAGGGATTAAACGGTTAATAAGGATTAAAGAGTGAGTGCAACGCAACATGTAAGCATGCTGGCATGTTAACCTGTCAGTCTTGGGCTACAGAATAACATATGCAGCAGCAAATGTTATGTTTTTCCTGTTTGTCTGTTTTTGTTGTCATACAAAACACAGCCTGTAGTTGCTCTTTATGAAATTATGTTTTGCTGTGAAACTGGGTGATTCTTTGGAATGTCATGCCTTTCAAAAAAATAAAAAAAAACATGAAATATTAATATCCCTAAGTTATTTTTATTTGCTTCAGATTTACTGCACTAGAATGCCAATAGCATATTTCATACCTGCATAATCTTTCACAGATTTCAATAAATCTACATTTTTTGTTTTTAATTACTGACACATATAATTTTACTTTATGTTATAAAATCAAACTATCATCTCAGCTGAAGTAGCGCAAGAACCATACATTAAAAGTCAATAAAAATCTGCAAAAAAAATGCATCTAGCATTCCTGAAAATACAGCAAATGGATGGATGGGAAACTTTATGCTAAACATGCACACACAATCCATAGCATACACAGAGATATTGCTAGCATGTGCTGTTCTCCATCCCATTCATATCCCAGATCATTCTGCATATTTCACTTTCCCTTTAATCTATTTCAGCATCTGCCAAAAGAGATTGAAATACCCAACTTTCCATTCCAGCCCATGGAGTCTGGATTGTTATAGCTTTAAAATGATCACCTCATTTATCTGAGTGATGATTACAAAAAGGCATTCGTCATCGTTTCTAATCATGCAACAAGACACAATCTTCAGGGCCAGCCAACGACAGTTAGAGCAATATTTGTTCCTGGATTAGTGCCTCTGCTCATTCAGCCCTTTGTCCCTTGTTTCCTGTAGGCTGTTTACTCTCTTCCTAACAGTAGCACAAAAAACACATGCATTTACTAAACGAGTTACAACATATTCCATGGAATAGAGTAAGCACCAAATCAATAGGCTATAAAATCATAAAAACATAAGATAATAATCACTCACACTTAGGCGAGAGGGGAACTTAAGAATAGTGTTACAAAATCTGGTATATACTCTCACACCAGGGATTTTCACAACGGCAATGCAAGACAGAGTAAACACATTGACTAACACACACTCAAACCCCCTAAAGCCTTCAGGACTCAGATAACACAAAGAGGAAGGGTGTGGCAGCGGAAGCTCTATCCGTCCAGAGGATCAGATACACTCCGGCCATGTAGTCATCAAAAACTCCACTGCAGAGCTATCAACCAGGAAAAAGAATCACTGTATCATGGTTAACCATATCATCAGCTTAAAGAAGACTCAAAAGTACACAAGCATGTTTCTTTCAGATTTCCAGAAGGCTGCATTGTAATAAGGGGATTCTCTTTTGGCGATCTGCACAGCAGTATTTGAGCTATTTCTGGTTTACTGTGTGGATTGTGGTCAATAAACAGTTTCTTGTAAACCTACAGGGGGGTTTTATTAGAAATTTAATCATTTACAAATGTGCTACGTGTGACTATTCATATTTGTATCATTACTAAACCACAATAATTCAAAGAACAGACATAGTGCATCAATGGTTTTACCAGAAGTAAACAAAGACGGTGGCACTGAGTGTTTTGTTTTTATGGATTCTCGGTCTGCGTCTTTAGTCAGTTTAAGTGCTGCATCAAATATAATATAAACACAGGCACTGTCTAAAAGCACAGCGCCCAGTAAATACTTCTATTAATAGGTGTTCGAGGCTGGTGTTATAGGAGTAGCGCAGCTCCTATAAGGGCTGAATCAACCTCAGCCCTTAAGAAAACAATTAAATAAGTCTCCCCTGTGTTTCCTGACTACGGTCTGGATACAAAGTAGGAAAGGTTAAGTGTGTTTTCTTGTCCACTGCCTGCCACTAGCAATTTTTTTAACGCTCATTTGTATCCTGGTCTTGTTAGTATAATAATCTGTTTAACAAGTTCATGTTCTGTTGCCACTAATGTTCCATGTTGTTTTACTTGAGGAAAGTTTGTCTGCCTACCTATGTTAGATTGTGTTTCTTGATGTGCAAGTCTGAGCGGTGGTAGTTGGCCCCATACCCCTAGAATGTAGTAGACAGCGTACAGTCATACTGAACCAACGTTAGTACATACAGAATGTGGTCTTGGGTACATTCGGGGGTACTTTTATTTAAATTTTTATAACCATAACACATCACGTCACCTGTGGCTAAAATCAAGGAAGTCATTAAAGTGTCCACTGAGCATGTCCAGAACTAATAAATATTCATGAGACTCGGTCTTGGCTTCAGGGTATTTTTCCACTGATATGTGAACCAATTTATAAATGAACGTAACATGTAATTGGTTTGACAGACATTTCACCTGTGTTTTATTCATGTTGATAGAACTACCTGAATGGATTTTTTGGGACAATTCTTTTATATTTTTAACCAATGCTACCTTCTTTCCAGTTTAATAAAACCAAGTACAAATATTTGCCAGTATGTACATCATATTGGCCGAGATATATAAAATATATGGATCTTGACAGACGTTACATTCAGAGGCCCATCTCATTAAAAAGGCGATTTTTGTTGTGTCAAAATATAACAAAATTAGCAAAATTGTGCATACATTAAACACTCCAAAATAATTTTTTTTTGTAATCAAAATCAGTAGTACAAAGTAGTAATATTTATTTGTGAATCCGGTAACTGAACTTGACCAGATATGTCCAACTTTCCTGCCGGAAAATTGGCAATTTTAGAATGAAAAAAGTCAAAAAGAAAGCGGTGGCTCTTTGTAATATACCGAAATTGTCTTTACTATTATTTTGACATACACATTAACAGTTATTATGTTGGACATACAATTGAATGGAAATATTTTTAAATTTTATTTTTTTATATTACATGTGCAAATGAGTCCAAGTGCAAATAAAGAGCCATATTTGGAGGCTGCCTTATTTCCATAACCCAGATACTATACCGTGTATATGGGTGTGTGAGTGTGTGTGTGTGTGTGTGTGTGTGTGTGTGTGTGTGTGTGTGTGTGTGTGTGTGTGTGTGTGTTTTATGTGTGTGTGTTGAGGGTGGGGGTGATCATGAGCACAAAGGACTGATGACATCATCACACAGAGAACCAATGAGTTCACCATCAGTCCTCAAATGTCCATACTCCAAGCGTGCACCTCTGCAGGGGGCCACTCAGATCTGCATTAACATTATTATTAATATGTTGTAATGGAGAAGTACCAAACAGTCTACTCTACATCAGCATGAATCTGACCAGTCAATAATGTTTTCCCTTACCCCATCACCACAGGGTTAAACATGCTATCTACTGGTTAAAATCACCCTGAACCTGGCCAGGGCTGTGCTCATGCAGTGCCAATTTGTCAATATTAACGCCAGCGGTGATGTGGTTTATTACAATACAGTCATATCCTTTAGTTTAAGCTAAGAAAAACAACATTTAAGTGTGTAGCACCTCTTTAATGCAGCTAATGCCTGCTAAGCTATACCTAAACCTAATCTTAATCCCAATAAAAAGTGTGTCTTTCAGGTTTTTAAATAAAAGCTGCAATAAAAACCAGCTTGTCTGATGGGTACCAGCCAGATATCCCCCACAAGGTCAAAACTCTCATATGTAGCATTTATCACACACCCTTATCCAGGGAGATATTCCTGTCCCAGTGATTCTTATCCTTCCTGCCTTACTCTCCTAGGTCAGAGTTTAAGAGCAGGTTTAGCTACAGTTACACTAATTCACACATTCCAGCTCATTAGCTTTTAGTGATGGTATCGGTCTCAAGTGAATTTACTCCAGGTGAAAATCTGGAACAGTCAGAACAGGACGGGAGATAAAAGACGTCTGTTTGCACTCATGGGGTGTTCTAAGACCCAACATCATCTGAAACAGAGGAGATTAACTGACTGGTGCAGAAGGCAAGAAAGAAGGGGGAAGAAATTAGGTGTGCTAGGAGAAAGAGAGAGGGACGTCTAGGCAAAGAATTTTAAAGACTAATGACCCTAGCAGTTAAAAAACCTTCAGGGGTAAAAACAAAGTATGTGAAACCAGGAAAGCAGCTGCAGCTGCTGCTGCTCTTTGTAGTCAATGTACTATTTAATACAACTCAGTATTAGTATCATCAAAACAAACTTCAATGACAAACTTTCCCAATGGTACAACATGTCTCCTGCCATTTTGCCTTTTGGTTAATAACTACTTATTCGGTCACTGCCTGACAAAACCTCAGAAAAGGAAGTAAATGTGTAGTAACAGCAAGTTTAATATTATGGTCACTTGTATACACTTCCCATATTTTTATTCAATGAACTGTGAAAACGAGAGAGAGAGAGAGAGAGAGCGACAAAGGAAAGACTATGTAGCTCCAGCTGTGCTACTACATTCCTCTTTCAGTGACCAGCTGTGCAGCAAGGACATCACAGAATGTCAGCAGCTATTAAAATGATTACATTAAGCAAAACCCTAAGTGCTTTAACAGGTTTCATTGGAATCACCCCGCTCTCTACATCCCAAGTGCTTCATCATTGTATCCTGGCGCCGTCATGTTCGTCCTCAGCACAGCTAAATATTTACAGTGCAGGATTTCCCAGCCAGACCACAATTACTGTCACTGGATCGAAAAATGGTGTGGATGAAGAAAAAAATGGGAAGGGTGGTTATTTTCAGATTACTGTTGCACACCATCCTTCATGTACAAAGTGATCTTTTACAAGAGTCCAGTCTTTCTGTGTTTCTATAATAATTTGGCTTAAAAGACATAAACTTTGGACTCCTTTTGCAGTATAAGACATTGTAACCAATGACGCACCTCACATCTACTTCATAACTACATAAGTTCCTTACATAAGGAATCAAACATTACTGTTGATAAAGTTGATTGTCCAATAGCAGCATGCCCTGAAGGATGAAGGATTCTTTGTACCACATCAAAATGCAGCTAATATTTTTTTAATTATTAAAAAAATTAAGACCATCCATTTTTATCAATTTTTAGTAGTTACCTTTAATGTTGGCGAATATCTGTAAAATATATATTTCCTGCTATCACTTACAATATAACAGCTATAAACTCTTGTTCCCTATTATTCCATCTACTTCATTTATTATGAGTTGGAAAATGTAGCTCTTTGGGTTACCAAAAGTGCACCGTCTTAAAGACGATCCCATGTCGGACTACTTAAATTTGAAGTTAGAATGATTCAAAGTACTGACAGTAGAGACTCCGTACATCAATTTAAAGGAAATCAGGTGCCTTAACCTTCCACAAGTGCTGAACACATCAAACCACGCACCAGTCGACTACAGCATGCACTTACCAGAGAAAAATACCTAAACAAACTTTTTCTTGGTGATGCAGATATCACACATTACATGTTTCCATATATGGTAAACAATTCTTGCGTCCTTTGCAAAATACATTAAGGCACCCAAGCCTCAAGATATCATTTTCATTCAGTGGAAGTGACAGAGTATTGTGAATTTCAAAACCAACTGCTTTTAAATAAACATCTTCTCAGAGAATAATCAACCAGATAAATAATATCAAGCTTGGTCTCCATATAAATATCTGTGGAAGCCATAACATATTAGAATGAGGGTTATTTAAGATAAATATAATAATAAAGTTTAATATCAAACTCTAATTTGCTTTGGAGTTGAAAGTACTATCTAAACCATAAAATACAAAAATAATCCCAACTCTGCAAACAGAAATCGCAGTGTAAATGTTTGTCATTGTTGACTGCATTTCAGAATCGTTTTGAGATTTAAAACACAACTACACTGCCTGGCCAATATGTTATTGTTCCATCTTTAGCCTTGCTTATAGCATGTAATCTTCATGCCATTGTTTTAACAAACTTAAGCAACATAACATTTATTACCATCCAGTGTTCCCTCATTGATGAGAGAAAAACTGAACCAGCTCCTCCCGAAAACTTTCAATAGGGTTAAGGTCAGGACTCTGGGGTGCCAATACATGTGTGAAAATGATTCCTCATCCTCCCTGAACCACCCTTTCATTATATGAGTCATTTTATATCTGCGCCATCAGGAAAGAAAAAGTTCATTGATGTGATAACCTGCTCATTCAGTATATTCAGCTCATCAGCTGACTTCATTTTTTTGCCATATTAATGTTGCTGAGCCTCAACCTGAACAACTAGAGCAACACTGTCATGGAGATTACATGCTGTGATCAAGGATAAATGAAAATGAAAACTCCATGAAAATATTAGAGTGTGCAACTTTTTTTAGGCTGGGCAGTACAGGAATACCTGAACCCTGATAGACTCTATACATATTAGGTTTCAGGGAAGACCTGTGTCTTATCAATTTCAGCTGCACTGCAGCAAATTCCTACCTGTTTGTAATGATATGAGGCAAACAAGTCCTAAAATCAAGCTGTACATTGCAAGGCATTCCTTTCTGAAGCCATAATATAAGCCCTGCTGCTTGTGAACATTCCGGAAGGTTCCAAGAGGATGTCTCAACATCTGGAATAAGATGAACATCTAGCAAAAGATGCTGCACAACACTGGAGGTCAGAACTTGTTTATAAACACAAACTGCTTGTTCTGCAAATGCCTAAATACACACATGGTCCGTCTTGTAATGCAGTCTTATCATTTCAATGTCTCATTTCCCAGCAAGCATTAAGTGCAGTCTGAAAAATCTGTGGTCTGAGGACACTCCAATAAAACTAGGCAGCGTTTAGAGAAGCTGCATTTCTACTGCCTGTAATCCAGAATGGCTGGTACGTAAATGGAAACGGAGCAGTCACACTGGATTTTCAGCTCACTGCTTTCTCAGTTGGGGCGGAACAAGCGAACATGGGCGGTCCTGCGACGATGAGCTTTTGAAATGAGCATGATATAACAATAACAACGATAACATCAAGCGTGAATGCCTTAACTCGCTATCGGAAGCAAACTCTATATTCCAGCATACGAAAGTAATCCGCATTGGCCGACTTTTTTTAATCAAGCCAAGCTGGAATTGGAACAGCTTTCCGAACATCACACACATCTCTGTTTATTACTAATTAATTATTATCTATAGAAAATAGATGCAAATGTTATATTATTGTGCATTAAATTCCTAGTACCAGTATAATAGTTTCTCTATTGTGTAATACCGTCCCACTGAAGGAGGCATAAGGTCTAAGTGCCTCTCAGCCCAAGTACAAGACGTGTGGCTCCTGTTCCTATCACTTATTAAAGAAAATGACTCTAAGCATATCAGTGCACGTGAAGGGGTGTAGTATAATGCTGCTTTGGACATAACTTGTAAATGTCCTAGCTGCACATTTCAAAGGGTTTTTCTTTGAATTTTGCTCATCTGACATCAGGAATTGGGTAACTAGAGCTATTGGTCCTAGTAAAGGAAACATAGTCTTGTGTGCAATAAAAAGGGCGTGACGTTGCTCCAACCAGCCCATTGTAAAAGACTCATGGCCTCCTACTCCTTAAAGCAAAAGATGCAATAAGTCCACTTTGCAAGCTGAAGTGCTTTAAAGGGAATGTGTCACCAGTTGGGCATGCACACTTTTTTCATTAGGAATCTCACCTCTCTCTTCGCCGTAACTCAAGCGAGAGTAAATGGCTGGCAAACACCATGTCAGCTGCATACAAGCAGTTCTTTTTAAGGCCCTGCCATGAAAAAAACCCAGCTCATTCCCTATCCATATGTGCTTGTGCCTGTTTTCCAAAGTTGTTCTGGTTTTAAATGGTTGATACGTCGGAACATTGTCCTTCCAAAGATAGACTGACACACATGGGTTTTGTTACTCTGTACTCATACGTGTGTAACAACAATAAAGTTGAATCTAATCTAATCTATTCTAATGTGGCTTCCTTGAAGTCAAATAGATAAAAAGTCTTGATTCAAGGCATTACTTGGTGGTTACTTATTCTTTGTTGTTTCAGTATGGAAGGCAAAAATATTGACTTGGATTATAAAGCTCTCTATTTGTAATGGCGGATGTGTAACTTTCCCTTCGCCCACGCAAACAATAACTTTCCTGACCAAACTGCACATGTGCGATTGGTGACCTAATTCCTTTAGGTCAACCTTTTATTATTATTACTATTATTCAGATCAAAAACACTTCTGCAACACTCTATATTGAATCTACAGCTTCTACAGGTATGGTACTGAAATGCTTCTCCTATACACATAGACGGAGAGATACACACTGCACGTAAACATGCAAATGAAAAGGTAGGCAGCTGAAAATGCCTTCCATTCCTGAGCCAAGAACAATCAGCTTCACGTCATCAGCAGTTCATTTAACGAAATGAGGAACATCCTTCTCTGAGAAACAACACTTCACCCAATTCAACACAATCTCTTAAGCACCAGTAACAAAGAGACTTTGTGTGCACATCTTCCGTTACGTGGATTAAAATAAACAAGGTGGGCGGGAAAAACCTGGAATGTAAAGCCTTTGGCATCTCTGCTAGGACTTGTCTGGGCTTTTTGGGTATTTAGCAACATGTTTAACAGACAGAGGTTGTTGTGTGCACATACAGTAAGCATGCACAGTGCCATGTACCCCATTCAACCGAGTGTTTTTGTTCTTTATCTACCCTTCCATCGCTTTCATGTATTTATTGCTCATCCCAGGACATATTTTAACTGAATGTTGTTAAAAATAAATAAATTTAAAAAAGAGGTTGAAGAAGGGTGTATTCATGCATTATGACAGGCTTATAACATTCTTTAGCTTGGATATACTGCTTAGAGTTTTACAAAATTTTTAGAGTTGCTTATTACGAAATGCAGAAACCACACACTAATAGAAATCAGACAGCACTGTGGCGTAATGGTTAGCATGTCTGCCTCACAGTAAGAAGGTCCTTGGTTCAAGTCCCAGGCTCAGCAAGGGTGTTTTTGTGTGGTTTTTGTATGTTCTCCCCATATTTGGTGGGTTTCCTCTGGGTAAATCGGTTTCTTCCCATAGTCAAAAACATGCACGTTAGGCAAATTGGTAAGCTGTTCTAGGTGTACCACTCCTTCACCAACAATCGGCTGAGATAGACTCCAGCCAACCCACGGCCCTAGAGGGATTACGCGGTTCAGCAAATGAATTAATGAAAAATAGCGATCACAAGAATACAGTGTTTGGATTGAAGAGCTGAATCTTTTGTTTGCAAAATAATTCTCCAGTTCTCTGCAGAAACGGCCAAAGTCCCTAATCCAGGGTTATTACTTGCTGAGTGATGTGGTGATGAAGTCATTCTGAGCCTCTCTGTTAGTTTGCATGTGGTGTTGTTTTCACAGGTGCCTTACAGACCACTTTCCCAGAAGCTTGAAGGAACACTGTCCAGGCGCAGGTCACCAAAGGGCTTCGACATAACAACAACATGCATACAAGAAAGCAACAGAAGAACAACAACATGCAAAGAAAGTAAGGAAGATGAGGATATGTAAGTTGATATTATTGGAAAACACCAGAACAGAACCCTCATCATAGATTTAGGTGCATATAAGTACAGCAGATTTGAAAACTTTTTACAGATCAAGCAGACTAGCAGGAGGGGCAGACATGCTAAAAAACAAAACAAAACTGTCAATCATGGAGTGATCACGTGACTTACATCAAAGGTGTCAGTGGTCAATTATTAATATACAAAGAGTGAGTGAGTGTGTGTCTGGGGAAGGGGGGGGGGGCAATTATTAAAATAAAGTTTACCTTTTGAATCACTATCCAGAAAGCATGCAGGGGATGTAGTGTGTAATGCAGGCAGAGATGTGATGAAGGTCAGCTACACTTACATGTGGAGGTTTATTCCAATCCAGCTGCAGTGAAGAGCTCCTCCATTCCCCTTCACAGCTCCACAGCAGGATCAGCAGCTCATCAGTGCGTTTCCTCCTGCCTGCACTGCCTTGTGTTCCTGAATGTCCAGCCGAACTCACAGTGCGCTTCTCATTCAAAAGTCCAGTCTTTGTTTCTGGGTAGGAGCTCGCGCACAGGCAGCTCACAGGTCCTCGAGCTTCGGCTTCATTCACCGAGCCGACTGCAGTGGCTTCCGATGGGCTCCAGACAGAAAAGTTTTAGGGACAAACTGCTGTCAAACACACGCATGAAACACACCTGACAGTCGGGCTACTGGGAGCACAATGGACTGAACGTTCCCCTCGTTTCGGAAAGTTGAAATCCCGCCCTCTGTTTGTTCCGTGTTCAGTTTGAACACAAAGCCAGGACTCGGGTCGCGTCCCAATCCGCTCACTCACAACACCGTGGAGTGCACTGCCCAGCACGGCGGCCGCGTCATTCCATACACCGTGGAGTGCACTTACATAGGGAGTAGGGACTCATTGGGGTTCAGCTCATCTTCAATCCATACGTTCAGTGGTTTCTTGACGGAAAGAGAACTAAACCAGTCTGGCTCCTGATACACATGAGAGAACTTGAAGAGAACTGACTCCATGTAAACACTATTATTTTGTCTTGATTTGTAAATAAATTTATTAATGCACAGATTTACTCGGTATTAAAATATACAACCCTGGGTGTAATTTCTAAATGTTTTATCTACACCTTGCTTCATTTCATTGCCTATTTGGTCAGGTGGCTAGTTGATGAGTTACGTGGCCAGCTAGTTAGTTAGATGGTTAGTTGACTAGTTAGACGTCTAGTTAGTTGACCAGCTAGCTAGTTATTTGTTTATTCGGGTAATTGGATAGTTTTGCTGGTTAGTTTGGATTACTGACTAGTTGGTTAGCTGGTTATTTGGCTAGTTAGTTGACTAACTAGCTAGTTATTTGTTTAGTTGGAAATTAGTTACTTGGCTGGCTAGTTGGTTAGTTATTTGTTATTTATTTGTATAGTTGGGTGGCTAGTTGGTTAGTTACTTGGCTAGATAGTTAGTTGTTTTGTTGGCTAATAGGTTAGCTTGTTGGCTAGTTATTCAGTTGGCTAGTTAGATGGCTGGCTGCAAATAGAGTATGAGGAATGTTTTGTATGAAAATGCATGTGCTGATTGAATCTGGCTATTACACACGTTATAACCTGCTCAGTATTTAACAGGTTACAAAGTAATCTATACATGAGTTCAAAACCCTCCTAATTAAAATAAATAAAGACCGAACTGTAAGATCCAAGAAATCTGACCACAGAATCCTTATATCCTTATATATGAAATACTTCGTTCAGGAAAATGGAAAAAGGCATCATCTCTATAAACCTTTAAAGGTCATGTAGGCTACTGGTATTGGTCTGCCCTCTGCTGTTATGCTTGGGGTATTGCATGTTTTATTAAATGTGCAGAACAAAACAAACAAACAAACAAACAAAAAAACTTCGCCTATGCTCAGAGGTCTTGGACGCATACACCATAGCTCTTCCCTGTGCTTCATGTGTATTCATACCTTTCTTCTGGGTTAAGTCAAACCAGTGGGTTCCAACTACGCTTCTATCCTGCACACTCATACCAAGAGGCAATCTGAAACAGCCAGTTAGCCTAATGTGCATGTCTCTGGATTGTGGGAGGAAACTGGAGCACCCAAAGAAACCAACACAAGCACAAGGAGAACATACAAACTCCATTCAGAAATGTCCTCACCAGGCACACGGCTTGGACCCAGGACCTTCTTGCTGTGAGGCAGAAATGCTAACCAGTACACCATTGTGCTGCCTGATACATGAAGTAATGCCTTGAAATGCAAAACTAAAGTAGTACTCTCTTTATCTCTCTCTCTCTCGCTCTCTCTCTCTCTCTCTCTCTCTCTCTCTCTCTCTCTCTCTCTCTCTCTCTCTCTCTCTCTCTCTCTCTCTGTCTCTGTCTCTGTGTGTGTCTGTTTTGATGTGGAAATCCCTGTGCAACAGATGGAGTACATGTACGTAGAGCGAGGCAACAGACTGTTGCTCTCCAGATTCATCAGCACTGAGGCCAAGGGTGACCTGGATAACTGGAATGGATATCAACTCAATGCTGTACTGACATAGTCATGGCTGATACTAACTAATTAAACCCTTTGCATTCTTCCTCACACCACTTTCTATATATAAATAGATCTATATAACTTTCAGATCGGTGAATGCAGACGCTTCTCTGGCAGAAGAGTTGAACACCTTCTATGCTCACTTCGAGGTTGCAGCTTGCAGCGCTAACATTGATATGGGCAGCTCACTTCTGGAGCACACCAGAGAGGATAACTCGTTCATCATCTCAGAGCAAGACGTGAGAAAGGCATTCAGGAGAGTGAACACGAGGAAAGCAGCAGGATCAGATGGCATCACGGGTCGAGTCCTGAAGACCTGCACTGACCAGCTTGCTCCAGTGTTCACTGAGATCTTCAACCTCTCCCT
>JAOUQZ010000051.1:17469011-17480144 GCA_028564935.1 Neosilurus hyrtlii
TGTATGAATGTGTGTATGTATCTATGTATGTATGTGTGTATGAATGTGTATATGTGTTTGTATCTGTGTATGAATGTGTGTATGTATGTATGTATGTATGTTTGTATGTGTGTATGTATGTGTGTATGTGTGTGTATGTATCTATGTATGTGTGTATGAATGTGTATATGTGTGTGTATGTGTGTATGAATGTGTGTATGTATGTATGTATGTATGTATGTATGTGTATGAATGTGTATATGTGTGTGTGTATGTATATATGTATGTGTGTATGTGTGTGTATGTATGTACATTTGTATGAATGTGTGTATGTAAGTATATATGTATGTATGTATGTATGTGTGTATGAATGTGTATATGTGTGTGTATGTGTGTATGAATGTGTGTATGTATGTATGTATGTATGTATGTATGTGTATGAATGTGTATATGTGTGTGTGTATGTATATATGTATGTGTGTATGTGTGTGTATGTATGTACATTTGTATGAATGTGTGTATGTAAGTATATATGTATGTATGTATGTATGTGTGTATGAATTTGTATATGTGTGTGTATGTGTGTATGAATGTGTGTATGTATGTATGTATGTATGTACAGTATGTGTGTATGAATGTGTGCATGTATGTATGTATGTATGTATGTATGTATGTACAGTATGTGTGTATGAATGTGTATATGTGTTTGTGTGTATGTATGTACATTTGTATGAATGTGTGTATGTATGTATGTATGTATGTGTGTGTATGAATGTGTGTATGTGTGTATGTATGACCATTTGTATGTATGTATGTATGTATCCATATATGTACTTCTGGTGAAGGAAGGCTTTCAAAATTGTGGTTTTTAAGGGGTTTCGTGAGCAGTTTATCCCCCAGGATAGAACGCAGCTGCTGGGCCATGATTGCCTGCTGTTCCACTGAGCAATGATTTTCCAGAGACAGAATCAGAGGGTATGCAGAAGCCTATGCAGTGCACAGAACAGTAAATGCAGAAAACACATAGGCAGAATTAAAGATTAATTGCAGTGCTACTTTAACTCTATTTATACACTTTGTATATTTACACTATATGGAGTATTCATTTAAACTTATATGAAACATATTCAATATGATTAAACAGCATGCCCTGCCCTGTTTCATTATTTAAGTAGCATCATGAAATATTTAATCAGTCTTGTGACCTGTGAGTGGCTGACTTAATAAATTAATAAAAAATAACTAATTTGCAAAATAGGAATAATGTAAATAAACAATACACTGTATTATTAACACACTCTGTTCCTACCTTAAAGGCGTACTCAGCAATGGCCTCCACCACCTCTCGGAAAGGTACTTTGGATGTAAAGGTGTGGCCGTGATAAATCACCGGTTCTCTATCTCCATCCCAGCAATCAAGCTCAACACAGCGACAGCCCTGGCTAAGAGCTCTGAACAGTGCACACACAGATGAATAGAGTAGGCCTCTTGCTTTAAATGTCACCAGGTGCTATGTTTATGTATAAATGTGGGTGTTTTACCGGATATATGGCTCGGCACTGCTCTCACCCATGACCTGGTCTTTGCTAAGGTAGGTGTTGTGGGAAGAGGAGATGAAGTAATGACTAAGAGGCTGGCTCATATCCTGATAAACCCTGCTATGCTCTGGATCGAACACAACATTTTCCTTTGAAAGCATGTACATGGTGAAACCGTTGGCTGTCATGAGCTGGTTTTTTCGAGCTGTGAGCCAAAAAAAGAAGAAAAAAAAACAGATGGAGATGTGAATTACATTTAATTTTTTCATTTATACAGGCAGTCTGAGACGCAGTATCTCATTAACAAATGAGACATGTATTACACAGATGTAACAACACAATCGAAAATTACAAGCATTAAATAGTTTACCAAAGTACTAAGTGAGAAATATCATAAACCCTTAAAACAAGAGCAAATTTCCAAGGATGATTTCTCCAGATCCCTAAAAAGACAATTTTCAAGTCCAGTAGGAGGATCAAGTTTGACCATTTTAGTCCCTGACTGTAATATGTTCCCGATTGCGGGGGCAAAGAAAGAAAATGCCTTTTTGCCAAGCTCTGTACGAAGTGATGAAAGAGTAAAAGTTCTGGAAGCATACAGTAGACTGTGGCTGCTCTATTTACGTGACATGTATGAGGATAAATAGGTGGGCAGTAGTCCAAGAGAAGATTTGTAAATTATATGTTAATTTGAATACACACAGAGAAAACATTATTTTAATGCTTTCTAATTACTAATTGATAATATTAAGCCTTAAGTTCAAATCAGATACAAAATCTAACAGGTTTTGTATACCCCTACACCACCGAGCTGCCCTTGTCTAAATAATGTATGAGTGAGATAACCTGATGGCTCTATATAATCAATCATGAAATAGAAAAAAGGAAAATAGTTCCTGTTAGAAGACATACCTGAACCACATAATGTTCTTTTTACTGTACACTAACATTCAAAATGAGATATCTTTGTTATATAACAATTTATTCCATTTTTATTTTTAATGATTTATTAGTTGTAGGGTGGCACTTAAAGCACCAATGAAGCAGTATCTACACCAATGAAGCAGTATCTATATCTATATTAATGTCTTCTATATTATCTTTTATTTAGTCATACTGAGTCATATCAGTAGTTTTTGTATCATAGTTTCTGGCTGAAATGATGCTCTTCATGAACAAAGCACCAGAGATCAAACCTCATTAACATGAGCAAAGGCCAAAAATAATGACTTCCATGATACCTCAAAGTATTCAACAAACAATTGCATGAGATTGCGTAATAAAGGACACGGATTTACCCCACTCGTTGAGTTCATAAGTAAGGATGAGACTCTGGGCATGGACAAGGGTGTTATCTTCTTCCTGGTCTTTTAGAAATTCCCGCAAGTCCACTGTGGACAGTATCCGGCCGTTGGAAGAGTATTTCTGGAAAACCACATCTAGCTCGGGTCGACGCAACAGCTCACGACAAAACAGCTCAATCTCACTATGATCCAGACGATTGTCCGCTGACTGGTCACATTTCTGTGATATACACACAAACACAAGTGATCTGAGAATGTACAAAAGCAAAGGTTTCATATATAGAGAGATTCATATATACAGGCCTTTTTCAAAGGCCTACTCAAATTTATTTTTTACAAATTGCTCATTCTGATTGCATGGTGGATTCCGATGATGTGGACTGGCATGTGGGTCAGGTTTAATATCAGTTATCAGAATATTCTTGATTGAATCCTCCACCATGCATCCATCAGAAAAAGATTTATGACCAAGGGTTAATGGCTGATATCTGCTAAGAAAATCCTCTACACAGTACCTGCAAGCTACAGTGGATAGTAATTAGTAGAAGCAATATTCTATATGAATGATGATGATGTGATGATTCACCCAAGCTGAGGTGGATGTCACTAAATAGTTATTGAGCCTAAGGCGAATAAGAGTTTTATTATACTACATGGGAACATAAAAAGCAGACTAAATCAAGATTTTTATAGTTTATTTTACATATGATAACCATGGCAGTGGCGAGTCAGGTGAGCTCTGTATGCTCCAAGTAGAGTTCAGCGCTGTCTAGCTAAAGCCGTTATTTTCATATTTATTCAGAGTTTTAGTACATACTACACAGAAATATGAATAAACCATGCTCCATAACATAAATCAGTCAAAGTTGTGGTATATACTACAGGGAAACACAAAGGAAAAAAAAAACCCCGAGACATATATTTGTTCATTTCAAGGACACAGTTTCTCTTGCCTGGATGCGGGTTACTGGGGTACCCCTGGAGCCAGACCTGAGGGAGGGGATCAAAGGCTAGCGCCTGGTGGTCGGGCTTCTGCCCATGGAGCAAGGCCGGGCCCAGCTTGAAGGGTCTGCCCTCCCATGGACCCACCATCTGTGGGAGGGGCTATAGGGGTCGGGTGCAGTATGAGACGGGTGGCAGCCGAAGGCGTGGGTTCTGCCGTACTGATCCTTGACTACTGACTCTGGCTTTTGGGACATGGAATATCACCTCCCTGGCGGGAAAGGAGCCTGAGCTGGTGTGCAAGGTTGAGAGATACCGACTAGATATAGTCAGGCTCACCTCGACACACAGCTTGGGCTCTGGAACCACCCATCTCTCGAGGGGCTGGACCTTGTTTCATTCTGAAGCTCATGGAGAGAGGCGGTGTGGGCATCCTTGTTGTCCCCCTGTCTCAGTGCCCACATGTTGGGGCACAATAACACCATGTCAATATTTGGTTAATATGGACTGTGTTTGATTTCTGATGACTGAATATTCCCCGGTTGATGAAAGGATAGCCTCCCTCCACCTCCAGGTGGGGGGACCGGTCCTGACTGTTGTTTGTGCATATGCACCATGGACAGTTCAGAATACCCACCCTTTTTGGAGTCCCTACAGGGTGTGCTAGAGGGTGCTCCCCCTAGGATCTCCCTCGCCATCCTGGGAGACTTCAACGCCATTGTGGCCAATGACAGTGTGACCTGGAGAGGTGTGATTGGTAGGTACGGCCTCTCCGATTTGAACCCTGAATGGATGTTGGACTTCTGTGCTCATCACGGTTTGTCCATCACAAACACCATGTTTGAACATAAGGGTGTCCATAAGTGCACCTGGCACAAGGACACCCTGGACTGCAGCTCGATGATCTACTTTGTAGTCATGTCATCGGACTTGTGGCCGCATGTTCTGGACACTCGGGAGAAGCAAGGAATTGAGCTCTGATGGTGGGGGAGGCTGACCTCCAGACCTGGGAGACCCAAGTGTGTAGTTAGGGTCTCCTGGGAATATTTGGCAAAGTCTCCTGTCAGAAAGGCCTTCGACTTCCACCCCTGTAGAGCTACAACCACATCCCAATGGAGGCTGGGGAAATAGAGTCCAAATGGGCCATGTTCCGTGTCTCCATTATTGAGGTGACAGCCCGGAGATGTGGCCTGAAGGTCATTGGTGCCTGTCTAGGGGGCCCCAAAGCAGCTCAGGGCCATCGGGCTGGCCATCTTTTGGCCTGTGGGACTGCTGAGGCAGAGGATGGCAGAGAACTGCAGCCCGGGCTGTCGCCGATGCAAAATCTCGGGTGTGGGAGGAGTTTGATGAGGGCCTGAAAAAAGCCTATCAATTGGTTCTGGACTACCACCTGATGCCTCAGGAGGGGGAAGCAGTACTCCCCCTCAAACACTGTTTACAGAGGAAGTGGGGAGCTGCTCACCTCAACTGGGGATGTTGTCGGGAGGTGGAAGGAATACTTCAATTACCCCTCAATCCCAACAACATGCCCTCTGTGGAAGAGGAAGAGCCTGGGGGTTTGGAAGGGGGTCTGCCCATCAGTGGGGAAGAGTTTGCTGAGGTAGATAAAAAGCTCCTCATGGCCGGGCTCTGGGGGTGGATGAGATCCCCCCTGAATACCTCAAAGGCTCTGGATGTTATAGGACTGTATTGGTTAACATACCTCTGCAACATCGTGTGATCATCAGGTGCTGTATCTCTGGATTAGCAAACCAGAGTGGTGGTTCCCCTTTTTAAAAAAGGGGACCGGAGAGTGTGTTCCAAATATCATGGAATGTGGTTTTCATTCCAGCCGCAGCACTCGTGACCATCTCTATGCACCCTACAGGATCCTGAAGGGGGCACGGGAGTTTGCCCAACCTGTCCACATGTGCTTTGTAGATTTTGAGAAGACTTTTGACCGTGTCCCTTGGACTAACTTGTGGGGTGTGCTCTGGGAATATGGTATACCAGACCTGTTGCTACAGGCGGTTCGGTCTCTGTATTGCTGGAGCCAGAGCTTGGTCCGCATTGGTAACAACATGTCGAATTTGTTTCCAGTGGGGGTTGGACTTGGAGCTGGTTCTGTTCATGATAATTATGGAGAGAATTTCTAGGTGCAGCCAAGGTGCTGAAGGGTTCTGGTTTGGTGGCCATAGGATATCGTCTCTGCTTTTTGCGGATGATGTTGTCCTTTTGGCTTCATCGAACCGGGACCTCCAGCTCTCGCTGGAGCAATTCGCAGCTGAGTGTGAAGCAGACGGGATGACAATCAGCACCTCCAAGTCCGATGCAAACTTCTCAGCCGGAAAAGGCTGGAATGCACTCTCCACGTCTGGAATGAGGTCCTGCCCCAAGTGGAGGATTCTCCAGTATCTCGGGGTCTTGTTAAAAAGGGAGGGAAGGATGGAGAGGGAGATCGACAGGCGGATCGGTGCAGCCTCTGCTGAAAAGCGGAACTTGTACTGCTCCATCATGGTGAAGAGGTAACTGAGCCAGAAGGCTAAGCTTTCAATTTACCAGACGTTTTTACGTAATGATTTACATTCCTACCCTCACTTATGGTCACGAGCTTTGGGTAGTGACCGAAAGAACAAGATTGTGAATACAAGGCTGAACTGAGCTTTGTTTTATATTTTTAAAGTGTAACAGTGCTGATGATGCTTCCTGTTCCGGTCTAAATGACCATAAAAAAACTGTTAGTGTCGGCCGTTTTGATTCAAGCATTATCCACTCGAAAAAATGTTTTTTAATGCCTAGATAGTGGGCTAATCAGACTGTGCCATTCCCATTTAGAATATACTAATTAGGATTATGATATATTTTAAAGGTTTGCCTACTCTAATAAAAAGCTTATCTGAAAATAGTAAGAACATGACAGTCTATATGAATCAAGATACCAAAATTTCATTCATGTCTTCTTGTCAAGAAACTACCTTCTAGCTATTCTGAATGGCAGGAGGACATCTTGGTATTTCCAAAGTGCATATTCATAAATCCTGGTATACAGACGATTTGTTTTTATTTTATATGGACTGTTTGGGCATGTGCATAAGGACTACCCTAAAAACACACAAGTGCTGTAGGTAATGATGTAACCTTGAACAATCTCAAGGCATATTGCTCATTGAGGTCTATGTTGATCATCTGGAGGAGCGTCTGCACTTCTTCATAAGTCATCTTCCCATCCTGGTTTAAATCTGCCTGCCTCAGGTAGCCATGTATCCAGGTAAGAGGAGTCAGGGTTTAATACACAAATCATGTGAAGAGCTCAGATGTTTTTGCACATAAACAAAAGTAGATTTATTAGCCAAATAAAACAATATTAAGGTCTAATCTCTTTTAAATAAACTCTATAAGATGCTTGAACAGGTTATTTTACCACAGGGAGATTCATTCATTCATTTATTTTCTAAGATGCTTAATCCTAATTGGGGTTGCAGGGAGATTGGCGCCCATCTCAGCCGACTCTGGGCAAGGATGTGGTACACCCTTGACAAACACCGCAGGGCCAACACTCACACCATCATTCCCATTCACACTCACACCTAGGGGCAATTTGAAACAGCCAATTAGCCTACTGTGCATGTTTTTGGACCGTGGGAGGAAACCGGAGTTCACAGAGGAAACCCACACAAGCACGGACAGAAGATGCAATCTCCACACAGAAATACCCCAAGCCTGGAAATCGAACCCAGGCCTTCTTGCTGTGAGGCTGACGTGCTAATCACTGCACCACTGTGTCAACACTGTAGTTATTTCTCTTGATGTTTGATGTAGCTCAAATTGCTGTGCACTTTGCTTTAATAATACATTTTGAAAAACATTCAAATTGCTGTTATTTTATGTCATGTGATTAGGAGAGTGACAATGTATGCTAAGGGTGTCACTATGTATGGATATGGTGATGAATACATGAACATGATATTGGTCTAATAATTACTGCCAGTATCAGAATTAATGTATTCATATCATGAACTCATAAGCCTCTGATCAGTAGCACAGAGCCTTAACAGCTTGACAGACTGTGACACTGCCTATGGCAAAAGATCTAAAAATAGGTCTAAATAATCATGCAATAACAACAAATCCAGTGTATGAATAATTATAGAGAAATAAACTAAATATCAAGCAGCAGGACAAACCATCTGATTTTATACACCATTAATTTAGTGCTAAAGGAAATAGACCACATTAACATATTAGTTAGGACAATATATCCAGTTTCACAATGAAAAATGTATTTCAGGTACTTAAGGATTTAAGTAGTAGCAATGATCGAATGATAATATGGATTTCTGTCTCACTAGCAGGATGGAGACTGGTAAGCTAATAGTTAAGCAACACTAACTTTAAAGTGTGAACTCATTATGCATCATTGACAGAGAAAAAAACATCTTTAAACATTTAAAAAGGCTATATTTTAATAAATTTGCCAGAATGCTTTAAGGATATTGGTCGAGTTTCTCAGTATGACTCATGTTGTTGATCCGGTCTTGTAGAGTGCAGATACCCCGGGCCCAATGTTGAGCCTCCTCTATACTTTGACACTTCAAGTCCAAACTCTTTTTCCCTCCCTTAAAGACGATGGTCAGACACTGATCCTCTGGAATAGAGCCAGCCAGCTTGCGCAGGGTCTCTGACTGACAGCCCTCACGCACACACTCCACCTCCATTACCGAGACTGAAGAGAGAGCCAGTACAGAAATAGTGTTATATGAAACCCAACTCAAACATACACAAGCAAATATTTACAATCAAAATACAAATAAAGCAGTAAATAAATCATAGTAATGAGAAACAGGCTTACAGTATAACCCATAATGCTTGATGTTCAAAGAACAGACATTGGAAAATGGATAAACAGGTCAAACCTCTATATTTGCTCATGTTTGCATTTCCTCCACTAGGTATATAGGCACACAAACATGCACACACTTGCAGACTATAAATCATTAATGGACCTTATATACCTGCATGGTTTCCATTTATTTAGCTAGTGCATCTTGACAAATATGGATTTGCAGTGAAATTCTAATGCTGGCAAACTTCATGATGGTAATGCAGGAGAAAGAGGCTACAGCTTTCACTTGCTAGACCAATATAATTCCCATTTCATTGTCCATTCATTGGCAAAACAGATAACTGTTATATAGAAAGTAAACAAACAAGTAGAACACCACTAGGCTGAAAGGGAACAATCTGCTCCCACCAACTCTACTTTTCCTTATTAAAAATTTGAACACTCCTGAGCCAATCAATCAATCAATCGATAAATCAATAAATAAATCAATAAATAATCAAAATAAATGAATAAATAGACCTTTACTTTTGGAATTGCACAACTGCATACTATACTGTACCTGAACATGCCTATCACTTCTGGTTCGGTTTAGGAACTTGTGATCAGGTTTGTAATGAGTTGCATGAGTTGTAGAAGACTTCTAAATGACTACTAATTTTTATATTTTGTGACATTTTGCATACAAAGACATGTTAGTTTAAATTTCAAACATTTAAAAATATTTTCACGACTTTGTCTTTGCATATGAGAAGACTATGTACAGCAAGTGAATTTTCCTGTTTCCAGTTTTTTTCCCCAACACTTTGCTGCAGCATCAAGCTGTGACAGTAAAATGGTCTTACAGGCCTCATGATTGATTCATGTCAACATTATTAACAAAAGGGAGATGTCAAATTCAAAATCACTGTTTCTCAGGAATCAAGAATCATAAATTTGGTTGAGCTGAGATTTGATATACTGCATTCTTGACCTAACCAGTAAATGACAGTAAACAGCACTGCCTTCTTTGGTAGAGACCTAGAATGCAAGAGGCCCCTCCAGCCATTCATTTGAGGAACCTCTTAATCCTACTAGGGTCACAGGAAGGCTGATGCCTATTTCATCCGACAGTGGGACAAAGGCACAGTACACCCTGGACAGTTTGCAAGCCCATCACAGGGTCAAAACATGCACAACCATTAACACTCACACCTAGGGGCAATTTGGAACACAAGAGGGTCCTGATTTCATTCATAATTTTTACATCGTTTATCTAACATTGCATTTTTTTTGTAAAAGAGTAGATTATAAAAATGTAAAAAGTACTGCAACAAGAGTGCATGTAGTTTGTTACTTTTCTTTTTTGGTGTGCACATGTATCATCTGTCTTGCCCACATCACAAAATAACATCCCTGACTACAAGCAATTGAAGACCATATTTCTATGTACAGGCTACACTGCTTCCAGGGCAATGATTACCCTTCATATAACCCATATGGAACAAACCATAAAAAGAATAGCCACACTCTTCCCACCCTATCGTGGCCTCTAATTAGTTGAGTACGACTTACAGGCTTGGTAGAGATACCCCCCTGTTTGAGCTACAAATAAACCAGCCCTGTAATGACAGTCAGCACTGTGGCACACTAGACCTGCAGTACTGCAGTGTTTACACACCCATAATTCAGAGGTATATTTAAAACTCCACCTTACTGAAAAGACCTCACATCCTGCCTGCTGGCAAATCTGTAGTGCTGCTGAGCCCAGTAATGTCTTCTCTTCTCCCCTGACCACCATCTGATCCCAGTTAGCATTCTAATATTAATTAATTTATTCATTCATTTATTTTCTGACCCTTCTAGGGGTCAGTTAATCCTTCTAGGCTCATGGGTAGGCTGGAGCCTATCATAGCCAACTCTGTGCAAAGGAGGGGTACACACTGAATAGCTCGACACTCCATCACAGACACGCACATCTATCCACATGAACACTCATACCTAGGTGCTATTTGGGACAGCCAATTAGCCAAATGTGCATGTCTTTGGACTGTGGGAGGAAACCAGAGAAACCATTAAATAATTAATTAATTGATTGATTAATTTTATTTACTTATATAGCACATTCTATACCCATGCAAGCATGGAGACCATATACAAATTCCACACAGAAATGCCCTCAGCGAGTCCATGACTCGAGCCCAGGAACTTCTTGCTGTGAAGCAAACATGCTGCCTGCTAATCTTTATAAATAATGAAATTCATAAGATTCTGAGATTATGGTCTGGGACCCCTGTAGACAAATCCAATTGCTTTGTGGACTTACAGGTTTTGGTCTTGCTGAAGGTACTATTAGATTGACAACGCACTGTTGTACAATCATCCTGAAGTTTCAACATGCATTTCCTCTGCCAGCGAGGGGAACGCAGCTTTAACATGGTGGAGCCTTGCAGCATGGCCTGTACATCTCCATCATCCTGGACACCTTTAAAAAGTGAGAGAGAGAGAGAGAGAGAGAGAGAGAGAGAGATCTTGGATGTCTGTCAGGCTTGTGGCTACTAGTGCTGGATCA
>JAOUQZ010000051.1:17492719-17520913 GCA_028564935.1 Neosilurus hyrtlii
ATATAAAATTTGTTTATTTATTTATTTATTTTTAAATAGGATAGATTTCATACCAAATACAAACTGCTCTGGAGTTCAGTCAAACCAAGCCCCAGACCCCTGAATTCTGCAGGACTTGGGTATAGTCCTTTAGTGTCCATCCAAATTCAGAAAACAATGTTTGCGGTAATGAAACAAACTGATCTATTGGCCCCAGTCTTTACCAGTAACTCCATTGTGAAAACAGCTACAAATATGCAGTTTTGCAAAACAAGAGGAAAAGTTCAACACCAGATGTGTCTTGTCTTGTCTAGTACATTTGGAAAAAATTATGAAATTTTCATTTTGGCTCACCTACTTTTTTAAGTGTGGTTCAGCAGGTAGGCAAATGTAAGGCCTGCCAAAATTGAAAACACTGAATACATGTTCATGTGGTGAAACCATTATTTTTAGTATTGTTGGTCACTGTGTTTTTGCTTAATTTGTTTGGGTCTTGACTCATCATTGGTGAGTATTGTGAGAAGTTTTGGTTGTACCTCCAAGTAGAAAAGACAAATCCACTAATCATACATTCATGGAGAGAATTTGCATTTTCCCCTCATGTATACATAATGCATCCTTAACAAACATTCTTACATCATTTTCTCCTACCTGTGTAGACATGGCTTTGTCGGATGGTCTGGTGGTGACCAGCGACTCTGAGAGTGAAGTTTTCTGTGACTCAGTGGAGCAGCTGGATTACATTAAGGTATAAACTTTTAAGGATGACTTCAATGAGGCTTGGCAACACCAGTTTGTGTTATTGTTAGAATGCTGAGCTCACTTTACTTGCCTCTTACAAACAGTCAGTTCCTGAGCCATACAGCGAGTACAGTCAGCATGTGAACTACACACCTGCCCTCCAGGTTACCCAGCTGGGTGCTGGACAGGGTGGAGAGGGGGCTGGGAATGGACCACCACCGAGAAGGAGGGAACAACGAAGAGATGGAATGAGGCATGGTTGGAGGGAGCCCCCTGGTGAGTGCTGAATATATCTGCAATTGTATTTAGCCAAGATAGGGGAGGCATGGTGGCATCTCACAGCAAGAAGGTCCTGGGTTTGAGCTTCGGGCCCAGCAAGGGATTTTCTCTGTGGAATTTGTATGCCATTTGCGTTCCTCTCAGTTGTGACAGGTGGTCTAATCGTTTTGTTAAGCACTGTACATATGCAGCCATAATTTCTTTCCTGTCTCCAGGTGGTATTCCATACAGTAGCAGTAGACGAGCAGGGCAGCAGGCTTCAGGCTCAGAAGGAGGACGCAACCCTGACAGTGGGGCTGAAGGACTTCAGTACACACAGGTGCAGGAGCAGATCATACTGGTGCTACAGAGGCTCGGAGAGGACATTCAGAGTGTGATGAAGCGGCTGGAGGTGGTGGAGGGCCTGGCTGCAGCTAATGTAAGGATTTGTTTGTGAAGACCAAGTAATCAAACAATCTGTGTAATCTGTGAGATGATGAAAGATAACTACAAAAAAAAAAAAAAACTTTTGAACATATATTTTGGTTATGGTAAACATGGGTCCAAAAGTATTTGTACAGTGACAGTATTAGTAATGTTGCGTCTTTACACCAGTACAATGAATCTGAAATAAAACAGTCAATATACTGTACTACGTTAACTTCGCATTAATTTAATTTTTTGTTTACACCGGCTCAAATGTTATAGGACAAAGTAACAAGTATAAATATAAGGATTGTTTTTAATACTTGCAAATACTTTGCAGTCAGTGACTGCTTGAATTCTGAAACCCATGGAGAACACCAAATGCTGAGTTTTCCATCATGAGATATTTGCCAAGCCTTTACTGCACCTGTCTCAAGTGCTGCTAGTTTGTGAGTCTCTCTGCCTTCAGTTTAATCCTGAGTAAGTGAAATGCATGCTCAGTTGGACTGAGATCATGTGACTGACTTAACCATTTAAGAACAAAAAATGTCTCAAGAATCTCTTTGTTTGCTTTCACAGTATGTTTTGGGTTATTATTCATCTGTATTGTGAAGTGCTTTCCAAATTAGTTTTGCAGGTTTTTGACTGAATCTGAGCAGAACGTATAGCTCTGTACACTTCAGACCCAGGTCCACTGGCAGTCATACATGCCCATGTCATAACACTGTCTCCATCATGTTTGACACATGATGTGATATCATTTGAGAGATGATATCTTTTGGATTATGACACACTTCTCTGCCTATCATTCTGTTACAAGTATATATTGGGTTGAGGTAAACCTTATGAATTCATATTTATGAAGGTGTCTCTTGATTGCGGACTTTGACAATTATAAGCCTACCTCCACAAGAGTTTTCTTGACTTGGATAGAGATTGTGAATTCTTTTTTTTCCCACTAAAGACAGTGGAATTCAGGTTAGTTGACTTCCATCTTCTTTCAGGTCATTTGGTGCTGCTAAGCTCACCAGTGTATCCCTTCTTTTTAAGAATTGTTGATTTTTTTTGGCCACTCCTAAATTTTCTACTGTCTCTCATATAGGTGTGTTTTGTCTTATTTTAGCCTAATGCTGACCTCCTAAACTTTGCATAGACACCTATTTGGACCACATATTGAAAGTTCCCATGATCAGCTGGTAAATACAAATTCAGTACATGGAATAAGCTCCAGACATTTTATTTCCCTAATATGTCAAGAAATAACCAGAAAATAGATCACAACCTTTCATGAAACTGGTCATTGTCCAATTACATTTGTGCCAGTAAAAATGGCTGTAATTCTTAAGTGGGTAATGTAATATTTTTTGATATTCACCTCGAATTAAAGTCAATCACAAATTAATTGTTTCATTCAGCTCAGTTCTACTGAATTGGTGTAAAGAGGCAAAGTTAAACGTAAAAAAACTTTAAAATTGTGTCACTGTTTGATTACTTATGGTGTACCGGACAGTAATTTAAAGACAATATATAGTATGTATGTTGAATTTAAAGATCTCAGTGTGGTGGTACATCAATGAAAAAATGTGTTTTAATTAACACGATATAAATATATGATATTAATAAACATGTAATGAAACTTAATTTCTAACAATATAGACATTAAGTTCCTGGATCTTCAGTTATATATGAAGAGAATTGTGCAAAAACAGAAAGTGCTTTTTTATTACATTAGGAATCTGCAAAGCAGTATAATTGCTGATTGCATAATTACCATTTAGCCGTTTTTGTGGTTTTAAAAGCTATTTGGAGTAAGCAGCTCAGTTCAGTTAAAAAAAACTAATACTAGAATCTGAACTGAAGCTGTATGAATATTGACAAGGAGACAATTTAGGGATACCTACAATGCTACAGAAGGCTATGTTAAAAGTTTTGATCATATCCACTGAAAATATTGGATAATTGATGCTCTCTGTTCTGTGTGTGTAATGTGAAAACTATTCATTTTGCTCCTGTTCTTTCCTTCCTGCATTAATACATTTAAGGCCCAAAATTCACAGTGGAGACACATACAGTTAACATCTCCACAGACTGAGGTAATGTCTAGACTTTAAAGAAGGGGGAAACTTTTAAAGATTCATATTTTCAATAGGAAAGACAGAATGAACTGCAAAATGGAAATTTTACTTCCATTCACAGGTGGAGAAATGGTGGCCGTTTGATGTTTCTGGCCGAACTCTGCTGCTGCTTTTGATATGGCCATTCATCGCTCAGGGAATAATATTCTGGCTACGGCAAAGGAAGAAAAAACCTCAAAAGCTTGTGTGTCTGTAATATAAATGTATTGTGTCATGTACTGCATAATGCTCAGTGTAACATTTGAGGGTGAGATTCAGGTGCTTGAAGAAGACACGGGTGCTTTTACAATAGTCGATTTTAAAATTTACTGGCTGGACAGATTCTTTTGCAATTAACTCGGGGAGATCTAAAATGGTCTTTAGGCATTCTGTGATTTCTAATTATCTAGCATCTGCCTGTGAGCCTAAAGGAAAGCCTTTACATGGGCAAAGTTTTACAAGAGGTAAGTGCTGCAATGATGTCATGTTGCATGAAACAATACTAATGTTGATCTTTACTCTTACAAGGTACGTCATAGGATATAACTGGAGGAATATTTGTAATAGACTCTAGGATGATGTCTTACTTTAAAAAATGGGATTTTTTTAATCACACTTATGTAGATGTTTTCCATCTCTGTTGGACATTTCATTTTTGCCAGAAAGTTGATTTTTTTTTTCTTCACAAGGACAAAATGAACACACCAGCATAAACGTGTATGTGTAATTAAGAGTTCCTAATCAAGAAAGCCTTAAATTACATGTCTGGCCTTCATGTGGATTTCAGAGTGGGATCAAATATCCGAGCTGACTTCATTCACACTACATAAAACATGCAAATATATTTTCTTGCATTACTTATTGATCCATGAGTGCATGTATTAAACTATCATACTAAGACATGAACACGTGATGCAGTTCTTTTATGCAGATGGATTAAGATTGAGCAAAGGGGATCAAAAAAACATACATTTGTTGAAAGAGGGTGGAAAGGATTTACTTTTTTATTTGCTCTTTGTAACAGTATTGCATGTTTTGGAGATGTGTGGGAGATTGCACTGGCTGATTATTATTATTGTTAATTATTATTATTATTTTTTGGTATGTACGTTGTTATTGTGCATTTATAATCCATCCAAAGACCGTCATAAACACTGAATTATGCAAAAACACAGCAGTGGGTCATTTCAGTGCATTGTCCATCATGTGTCTCGTGTGCTGCTGTAACAGCGGGGAACTGTGAGATGGACTGTTCATTTTATTTTCAAAACGAGGCCGTGATAATGAGCGAAAACCGAGTCCTGGTCGAACGCCATTTCCGTGGCAAACAAGTCAACGGATAGTAAATATCCCCACAGACAAGAACAGACACGCTGCTTTAGCTAGAGCCGTAAAACTGTTTAGGGTTTTCAGCGTGAAACGTGTTTACAGAAATGTTTCGGTTCGTTTCTCACCACGTTTCATTCTACAGATACTAAACTCACTCGATAGTTGCTCGGACGCCAAATGCTGCGGAAACAGGCCTGATGTTTTTGTTATGAAGGCGCAGCTGTGATGAAGCTAACGCTAGTTTAACTTCCCTAGCGAGGAAATGGCTTCTCGGCGAGTCGGGGCAGGCTCTGATTAGTAACCAACTAGCTGCGTTGCTAACCTATTTAAGGACCATAGTGTGAAGATAAACACGCAGTTGTTTTGTTGCAGGAACATCTAACTCACATTTAGCTTTCTCCAACAAAACTAACCCAGTTATAAATATGCAAAAGCTAGTTTACACAACAAACTAACTACCCCGCTAGCTGGTTAACCTAGCTGTACCATCTGGCTACATAATCTAGCTTTAGAAGGCATGTTTGCCATCAGCCATTGTGGCTAGTGAATATTAGCAGACATCTTTGTTGATGTGGGAAACGCAATAAACTTTAATTTACATCATTCTTACATAAACAGTTTTTTTTAACAACCGTTGGCGATCTTTTCACGACTTGAAACGAGGTTTATGTAGCTAGCTAAGTGGGCTAAACACTGACTAGCTAGCAAGCAAACAGAAAAGCTAACGCCCCGCATTCTCCTCTTATGTTCACGGTAGACACTTTCGGTGTCTTGAAAATACGGTTATTAAACGATGGTTCGGTTTTTTTTCTTTTTTTTTTGTAGAGAAATAACGTCACATTTTGACATATAAAATAAAACTGGCCGTGAAAATTTGCGTATTCGTTGACTCCACGAACACACATACACTTTACCAGACACTCAATGGCCAAAGCAGTGCCGTGAATAAGGACTACTTTGTGGAAGAAGAGCATTTAATCACGTCTGAGCCGCGAGGGATGTGCACCTTCTCAAGTGCACCATCATGCACACGAAACGTCAATATTCCGAGGTTCTGTTATGAACTACGTCCTTCGGTGGTTGTACAAATACAGTCTGATACGTTATTTTATCTTCACGAACCAAGAGTTTACATACATCTTTATTCTATAAAAATGCGTGTCTACCCACTTCAAATCTGTTGGTAGCGTCCACTAGAACAACCGGGACGGCTTTCAGACAGATTGACAGAGCAAGCAACCAATCGGCGTGCTTCTTCAAGGAAGCTACGGCAGAAGAAACTTTTCAACCAATGAAGTTCTTCAGTGGGCGTGTCTCTATCGGCACTGAAAACATTCGATGAATTGTGGGAAATGTAGGTTTATTTGAGCGCTTTCCTTATAGGCTAGTGACGAGGTGAACTTCAAGTCCCAAGATGTGGCCAAAAACTAAGACTAGCCGCATGCGCTCTTTAGGTGTGGGAGGTAATAAATTCACAAGCAACACTCGTCTCCGTAGCAGAAGCGAAAAGGAGTTTACAATGGCTAGAAATGTACTTGGTCCTGTCATGAAAGATAGCTAGTTGTAAACGGAGCGGAAGGAGTTAACATAAACAGTCTCAAGTAGCGTCATAACTAAAACGATAGGCTTGAGGTAAACGGTGAGTTTTACTTGCGAGTTAATTTTCTGGGTTAATTTATATTATAGTGTAAATTTACATAGAAACGTTAATTCACTATGCACTTTTGGAAATTGTTTATTATTATTATTTTTTATTTTTTTTACTGTAAACTGGTGCTTTGTTTGCTGGCTTTTTTTGTGCGTCTTACGTCTTAATTTGACCCTTGAGGTTTTTTTCATCACCCTGATCACAAACTTCTATCTTCTTCAGGTGGGAGTGTACAGTTATGGAGTTGAGTACAGACGACGCTGCGCCGGAGGGTGCCGACAGGGGGCGACAGAGAGACGACACGCTGAGTGTCATCACAGAGAAACAAGTGCAACGAAATCCGCCGGAGTTCTGTCCAGGACTTGTCTCGGGAGACACGCACCCCATGTGCCGCGCTCGGGAGAGGGGCGACCCGGAGCCAAAGACTGGCGACGCTGCCGGTGACGACGAAGATGCGACCGAAAAGACGTCCAGTAAAGCACAGGGCGAGCGCGAGCCCCGGAATAAGAGGAGGTCCGGGTGCGGTTCCGAGGGCGCACCGGACGCTCGCCAGGGCAAAAAGAAGCACCGGCGGCGTCCGTCCAAAAAGAAGCGACGCTGGAAGCCGTACTTTAAACTGACCTGGGAGGAGAAGAAGGAGCTGGACGAGCGGGAGAGCGAGCGCGCGTCGCGGGTCCGAGCCGAGATGTTCGCCAAAGGGCTACCGGTGGCTCCGTACAACACCACTCAGTTCCTGATGGAGGAGCACGACCGAGAGGAGCCCGACCTGAACACGGAGCGCTGCAGCCGCAGGTCTTTCGGCGCCAGTCGGTCCGAAGACACAGCCAGCGAGGAGGACTTCTTCGAGCCCGAGGAGGAGGAGGAGGAGGAAGGTGAAGGAGGAGAAGCCACCGAGAGCGACGGTATGGGCCGAGCCGGGGGCGCAGGGGGTGAGTTTTTGCAGCGGGACTTTTCCGAGACCTATGAGCGGTACCACGTGGAGACGCTACAGAATATGTCCAAACAGGAACTGGTGCGGGAGTACCTGGAGCTGGAGAAGAGCATGTCGCGTCTGGAGGAGGAGAACAACTGGTTAAGGCGCGCGCGGAGAAACCAGGGGACTGCAGGCGAGAGCGCGCAGCAGCAGCGCGTGCACGAGCTGGAGAGCGAGCTGGAGAGACTGAGAGCGCAGAACAGCGAGTTGCTCTTCCACTGCCGCCACACTGCGGGACACACCGTGAACGGCTCCGCGACCGCCGCGGAAACAGACAAGGGACACGCCGAGGCCACGGACACACAGTGACGGACAACTCGGACAGTTCGACACCTACTATGTTTGTCTTTTTTTTCTCTTCTGATTCAATGTCCGCTGATCTTATATCCGTTCTTACTGTAAAACTACGGTAGCTCATGTGATGCGCTTTCAGCTCGAAAGGTAACCTTCTTTTTTTCCTGACAAGTTTTAAATATTGAATTGTGTGTGCGATCCCATTAAAATGGTCAGTTCATTGTAATGTAGGTTAGGATTTTCTGCACACGTGACTGCATTTGTAATATAAAAAAGATTATTTTGGTTTTAGAGGTGATATGAATCAATTGTGTGTTCATACTGCACGGGGGAAACACATGTCATCCACGCGTTTGTCAGTCAATCATAAAGGGATGTGTTTTTTCTCCATCAGTCCTGATAAAATGAGCTGTTTGGTATTTTCCTTCTGGTGCACCTGATATTCTGCTATACATTTATTAATGCATGACCATAGCAGTATGTGGCCTAATAAAACTGTGGAAAACCGTTACTGGCATTTGTTTTCATCCAGATACATCAATTAAATTATTTACAAAAAAAAAGTTGTGGTTTTATTTCACATGTTAGTATTGACACTTTTTGGAGATGGACACAGGACACGGCTTTGAGTGGTCAGTTTATTCCCACCCGCTTGTGCGTCCGTGCGCGCGAGGGAAGCGCGCACTGTGTCCTGAACCTGAGTGTTTAGTACAGTACTAGATCAGGGGTGTGTGTGTGTGTGTTCCTCTGTACTCGGCCTTGTCTTGTCTCGTCTCATAGTAACATTATTCCTTTCAACATATTTACTCTGACGCATAAACGCTTCCTTCTGGCTCTCGCTTCCTTTTCTGTTTTATTTATTCATGTTTGCAAAAACTGTGTCGGAAAGCTGTGTATTAGAAGAGTGGGATCCCCATTTGATGAATCCAGGGAGTTTTTATTATTATTTTTTTTTAGAAAAGTGGTCATCTCAGTGTGCCCGTGCGTCTGTCCGTTTCTCACCCTGCACTCTTTCTATCATTTTATTGATCTTTTATAAATAAAGTCCACCCGCCTCAGCCCTGGTCTAAGATAGATCTTATATTTCATATGCAAAACTGCCATGGAATATAAACAGCGCTCTCTCTCTTTCTCTCTCTCTCTCTCTCGGTGGTATAAACTCCATTTGTAGGATGCTTGTAGCTTGTAATGAATATCAATACCAGTCAGTCTTTCTCATGTATTTTTCTTTCATCTCTCTTTTCATCTCCTCATATTATCTCTTTGAAATGAATACATACATAGAAATATGACATCTTTATATAACAGTCTAATAGGTAAAAAAAAGAATTAGAAACAACCATATGTATCATTTGTACACAGAGGTTAACTTAGCAGGGCTTTGTACAACTGTTACAAAATATAAACTGGTCCACAAGATCACTCATATAGTGTATAAATGTACACGCAAAGAGAATATAACACAAAGTACAGAAACGTTAGGTTATACAAAACAGGAGGTTGGCTGTAGGAACTGGTCAGACATTAAAAATCTGCAGTGGCTGCTCAAATCCACCAGAGGAGGACAGAAATTATAGGTCAAAACATGGAATAGAAAGAACGAGATTGATTGGCACGCCAGAGCTGAAGGTAATGTTACATGGTATTTCAGTGCAGCTGGTTTTGTGTGTAATACTGTCATTTCCATTCACACCAGGGAAGACTGGGTTTATTTGGGGAACGGGTGGAGGAGAACAAGACACATTTGTGAATCAGACCCTTATCAGCAACATACGATATACATGTGTATATAATCAATGAGTGGCAGCAGATGTTGTTATGACTGCTCTGTTCTGGCACCTGAGTTTGGGAGCCATTTTGTGTTTGGTGTTGCTGATAAGGTGCAGTGAGGATCCTGCTCTTTCAGTTGAAGCGCCCTCCTCCAGTGAAGGAGATGAGATAGAACCGAAGCTAGTAAGGGCTCGGGTTATTTATTGCAGAATGCGAAAGGCCTTAAGCCTTTATTGCATAAATGGTACATAAAACACTTGCTTTCGGCATGATGAAAATATGCAGTTAATAACTGAAACAGATTCATCTCTCGCCAAGCTTTCGTTCATTTTTAGACTTATACTGAACCTTCAGCTTGCACACTTATTTGAATAGTGTGCTTTGTTTCCCTTCAGTGTGTTAATACATTAGGATTCAGGGGGTTTGGATGTCCTTGTTTAGCCTTCCCCACTATTTCCTACCACTGTATGGCGTCTCCAGTCTCTCCGCCTGCGGCGCGTCTCTGGGGAAGCCTGCCGCCTCTGAGTCCCTGACCTCCACAAGTCGTTGGCAGAGGAAAGGATGTTGGCATGTACCTGACTCAGCCAACTCTGCTGGACAGAGGGGTCTCTACTGGGGGACATGGCCTGACGCAGCCTTTCCTGGCCACGCACAAGTGAGGCTTTGACTCTGGAAAGACCCACAGCCCGTTCCAGACCAGGTTCCTCATATAAAGAGCGAGGGCGCACCCTCTCCCCACGCAGCTTCTTGCGGCTTGCTGAGTTGACCTGACTCGACCTGTGTGCATCGGTGGAACAGGACGACGAGGGAGAGAGGGGTGACTCGTCTGTGACTCTCAGCCCTGCAGAATTCTGGTAGGAGTAGAGGAAGCTGCGAGGACGCTGCGGCCGCTCTTGCCCTAACTGCGCCCTCACGCTAATTTCCACGCATACACCATCAACCTCCTTCGGACTTCCTCCACTGTCCCTCCCTTCCACCTTCTGTTCTCTTCCCTCAAATGCCTCCATCTTCCCTTTTCCCTCTACATCTTTTTCATCTACTTCTGTCGTCTGACTTTCTGTGCTCTGGGCAGAACACCCCATCTTGGCCTCCTCATGTCCTCCATCACTTTCATTCCCCCCATTCTCATTCAATTCTCCGTAGTTGCTTGCTTTCACCGGCTCATGCTCTGAGTCCTCATCACTACTGCTGTCTGTAGGGCAGGCACTCCGATGCTTCTTTCTCTTCCGGGTCACAGCAGATATGATGGAGAGGGGAAGGAAATCCTTGGCGCTCACATCTTTCTTTGAAATTGAAGATCCCTGGCACAAAAAATGAAAATTGTTTAGGCTTCAGAGGTCACTGTAATGTTACACAGTGCTGATGTTTAAATAAAGAATGGAGAATGTTACCTTGGATTTAGCTGAATCGCTGTTAGTGGAATCTGAGCAGGTGGAGAAAAGAGAGAAGTCAGGAGGTTGCAGAGCTGGATAAAAAAGTGTGAACTGTGTGTTCGATATACTCCGTATGCTTGATTAAAACACACTTTGGAATAAAAATGTATTACTTAATTTATTACACTGTAATGTAAAATGCATTTAGGTGTGAAGGGTTTCTTTTATCGCAGCAAAAATGAGAGCAAGTAAAATACATTTAATAGCAAATTCAAGTAACTTTTTTCTTTATTAGATTAAAAAAAAAATACAAATTAGATTTGTAAGGGGCGGTGCATTGGATGCACATCCACCTCACAGCAAGAAGGTCCTGGGTTCGAGTCTCAGGCTTGTTAAGGGCGTTTCTGTGTGTAGTTTGCATGCTGTCCCTGTGCTTGCATGGTTCCACCAGGGTACTCACGGTCCAAAGACATGGCACATGCATGAATAGGTGTGTGTTGGTCCTGTGATGAACTAGCAAGTCGTTCAGTGTGCACCCAGCCTTCACACAGAGTCGGCTGAGATAGGCTCCAGCTTCCCCATGACCTAGTAGGATTAAGCAGCTCAGAACATGAATTATTGAAAAGATTATTTGGTCTATTTGTAGATATCTGTTACTCATTTCATGCTTACTCTGTTGGCGAATAATTTTGCTTATGTCAAGCATCTGCCAACAGAATGAAACAGTTCAGAGTTTGAAATGAGAGAATATGTCTGAAATATATTTCATGGTCTTAGCAGGTGACAATAAAAAGTTCCTGCTGTGAATGAATTCAGCACAGTATGGTCATGTGCGTGCAGCAGGTCTTAAGACAGTGTGCACATGCATTCACACTTCAAGAGAGAATGGATATCACTGGAGAATAATGGTCTGTAATGGTCTGAAAAGTTCATAGGCTGACCATGATGAAATAGTCTTATTTGATCAACTCTGGGGGTATTTTCAACATAGTCTCCCCTGTGGTGCTCACACTGCTTCCACCGGTGTTGCAGCACTTGGATTGCCTTGTCTAGAAGCTCTCATTCTAAGGTGAGATGGATTACAATTAACTTTTCAGTCCACCCTCGTTGTCCTGCTGAAGCATTTCAAGGTGCTTTGCTGCCGGTTTTCTGAGTCTAATACAAAGTGTGATGTTTGCCCCCTGGTGTATGGTAATATCGTTAACACTCATGTTTACACTGCCACAAAAGCATGTTTAAAACAGGTTATGATTACACAGCATAGTGACTCTCAAAACTCAATGCTCGCTCCTGCTTTACACATATGACCATGCCATGCTGCCTTCGGTCACTACCTGAACAGCACCCAGAACTTTTTGATCGCTGTTATATAATGATATCTGAATGGGAAATATTGGATAACTTTATTCAGTCACTTGTTTGCTAAACCGCTCAATCCTAATACTTGGGTCACGGGGAGGCTGGAGCCTATCTCAGCCGACTCTGGGGGAAGGCGGGTACACCCAGAACAGCTCGCCAGACCTGCAGGACAACAGACACACAACCATTAACACCTAGGGTCAATCAGCACCCGGAGGAAACCAACGCAAGCACGGGGAGAACATGCAAACGCCACACAAAAGTGTCCAAGGCCAGGAATCAAACGCAGGACCTTCTTGCTATGATGCGGACGTGCTAACCACTACACCAGCCTGCTAATATAGGATTGTTGCAGTGGTTGATGCCTGGTGAAAGTGTACATTACATGCATCAAGTTATTCTACATGTCATGGTAAACTGAAAGGTTTATTTCGTATGACTACTGGTTGCTGAAGATCTTTAATGCATTCCAAACACACAAACACAGTGTCAAATATAAATCCTGCTCCTACCGCAGAGTTTGCTCCACTGGCACAGCCAGGATCAGAATTAAGAGAGGTCCCGAAAAGAGGTAGAGAAAAGAGACAGAAGAAGTTGGCATAGAAGACTTTGAGGTGAGATTTTAACAAAGAAGGAAAAAATTAATTAGTGAAGTAAAAGTACAAAAGGAGCCAGAGTCGGAAAAGAGGTAATTGTTTACAAAGTTACAGGATAGGAAAAGGAATAAATCCGACTTCTAGAATTGCTTTTAATATTTTTAAACTTTATGTGGTAGAACATCTGAAGCAGCACATAAAGATAAGGTGTACTGTAGGATGATTCACCTGAGGCGTCACCCAGTGGTGCTGTCCGGCCAATGTTGGACAGGAGGTGGTCGATATTTGGAATGGGCTGCTCATCCCGTTGGTCTTCAGGTGTCTGAAAAACAGCGAGAGCTAACTGAGATATTAATCCACATGCTGATCCTAATGATTTAGAGAACACTGATATACGTAGTAATAGAACAAAATCTAAAAATAGTGTCATTTCATAAAGCTGTCTGGCTTTGAACCTGCCTGCAAGTTCTGCCTGAGAACTGTTAATATTATAAGCAAGCACTTTCATTATAATCAGGATGCACCCCATGGTTTCACGACTCTCAGAATACAACAGTTTTAGTGAAACAGCAACTATTAATCTCCTTGCGCATATGCACTTATTAGGAAAATCAGAGTCTATTATCTGGAAAAAGGAAAATCAAAACCCAAAATCTCAGGAAGATTTGACACTTGACATGAGATCTAGTGTATTTCACAGGAGATTACCTGAAGGGTACCATGGAAACCAATACGTTACAGGGACTGACACCTTTTGAGACGGCTGATTAACGCATCATAGAGAAAAAATAGATAAGATAAATAAGAAAAAAATAGATAAGATAAATAAGAAAAATAGAACGTCGTAACCCCTCAGTCAGGTTGCCTCAAGCGCACGGAGGACCACCGCCATCTGTCATACGAACAGTTTTGGACAATCTACATTTTATTAGCCACCCTTCGCACAGTTTCAGGCCATACAGAGTTCAGATGCAAAATTTCAGAAAGCTATCATGCATGTGAGCAGACCAATGGCCTGGACAAACTTTATATGTTCAAGGTCACTGTGCCAAGGTCAAAGGTCACATATGCAAATTTGCTACCCTGCACAAAGGTTTAGCTCATAGGGAGTGCCTTTGCAAAATTTCAGAAAGCTAGCCTGTGCATGAGCCAAGCAATGGACTAAAGTTATTGTCACACCGCCTGCCTGCTTGCCCGCCCGCAGGACATCGTGACAGAGGGTGAGAAAAACAGAAGGACACAAAGACTTGGCCCCTGATGGAACACTGCTAAGTGGCCTTCAAATTATATGGGGAATCCTACTATAAAGGACTAAGTGACAATATATGATGTGAATGAAATTGTTCATCAAACAGATGCACTCATAGATACGGCTAATCACGAGCAGACCAGCAGCAGACTCTCAGCGTGTTGCGTGAACAGAATGAAGATTCAGGTAAAACATAAATATAAGTGTTTCTTCTATTTGGACTTTCATTCTCTGTGAATCTGGAAAAAAAGTCTTCCAGGGCTGCTAATTTGAATGACGGTTCTGTTGGTTATTAAAAGATTTGGTTGATCTGGTTTTAAAACCAGTTTTTAAAAAAAGATTGTTTCACCCCATTCTGGCTGGTAGATGAGAAGTTTCAAGATGGCCTGCAAATGCTCAGCACAAACAAGCATGACAGCTTTAATCTGTTTTAGATGATAAGCTTTGAGCCCACAAGCTCAAACCATGTGTGTAATAAGCATACGGTTTTTCCAATGAGTCCACTGTTATCTGCCAGATAATTGTACAAAACACACAGACAGTACCTTCTCATCCTTATCCATCAGCTCATCAGTGAAGAACCAGGCATGCTGCAAAAAGATAGAGGTAATTACAATACATTACAGTTAGAAAAAGATGAATCCTTATTCCGACTACCTTTATAAAATTGATTCATTCATTCATTCATTTTCTGAACCGCTTAATCCTAATTAGGGTCGCGGGGAGGCTGGCGCTCATCTCAGCCGACTCTGGGCGAGGGCAGAGTACACCCTGGACAGCTCAGAGTTATTATACATGAAATGAAAAGAAGTATCAAAGTATAAAGGGCTTACATGCAGAATGAGGGTCTCCACAATCTTATAGCGGTCAGGCATGTGAGTGACCATGTCCATCATATTATCCTCTGAGGTACGGACAAGCGTGGGACCAAACACAAGAGCAAGATTTCTGGGCTCCATCTATGGAAAACAAAGAAAAGGATTCACAAAAGAAATGATCTGAGACACAGCTGTCCATAGCTCATGAAATAGCATGAGAGAACTTTGATTAATGACATTGCCTCAATATCTGTCATATTGCCTCAATATCTGTCATATGTTAATATGTTCCTTATGCTTTATTAGCATAACCACCAGGGGGCAGTGTTACAACAATGTTTTACACCTCTTATTAAACGTGGAAATTATTAAAGTGAAGCAGAACAACTTAAAATTATTCACAAGCGTCCACAAACCTTCAGGTTAATTCTTGTACAAATGCACTCAGTCACGTTTATACAATGTTTATAGGTTGATGAATAAAGTATGATTTAAATATTATAAACACAGAGTCTGAATTAAACCACAGGCAACTAAATTATACAAGCCACACACCAGGCCCACACCCTGCATGTTATAGCTGACAGACGCAGGTCTGCTTAATTAATGAGGAATTGGTCTAATATCATTACCTATTGCATGCAGAGGCTAGGTCACATGTCTTTGATTCAATTAATCAAATAAAATTAAATTCTGTGATCTCTGTGTAGGCAAGTCATATGTGTTATATGAGATCTCCCTCTACAAATGAGATGAATAATGAGTAATTCAGCTTAAGTTAAACGTTTCTCCTAACAACACTGTCCTTTAAAAGTCTCTATAACCTGACGATGATTTTGTTTTACTGCAGATATATTCAGAGTCGGACTAATCACGGCATCCAGAAATGTTCGCTGGGCCGGTACTCAGTTGGTCTATTAACCTGATAAAAAATTCATGATTGCTTAGATTGGCTAAGCTCATAGTTTATTAACCTTCTGGTAGATTACAACCGTATAATGATTCATTTTTGTCACCCTAAATTATTCATTCATAATTCATTCATTTTCTGGACCGCTTAATCCTAATTAGGGTCGTGGGGAGACTGGCGCCCATCTCAGCCAACTCTGGGCGAGGGCACAGTACACCCTGCACAGCTTGCCAGGCCATCACAGTGCCGAAACACGCTGACGGCAGAGCAGCCTACTCTTGACGAAAATCAGCAAAGGTTCTTTTACATGCCTCTCATCATAGACAGTGAGAGACATGGCTGACATGTGGTAACCCAGTTAGCTGCACTGGGGGTACAGCAATGACAGTTGAGTAGTGGGGCTTGAACCCCCAACGTTGGGATCAGTAATCCAACACCCTACCACAGGGCCACCACTGCCCCCACCCTAAATTAAATTACATTACATTTTATTTAGTTTTATTTTTCGATCTTATCCTTTATTGGTGTCCTGAGGAGGACGGAACTCATGCCAGCGGACTTTGGGAGAAGGCAGAATACATCCCGAACAGCTCACCAGACTATCGCATGGCCAACACACATACACAGAATCATATACATTCACATTCACACCTAGGGTAAATCAAGAATATGCAATTAGCCTAATGTGCATGTGTTTGTATTATGGGAGGAAACATGAACACCCGGTGGAAACCCATGCAAGCACAAAGAGGCATGGGGCTGGAACCAAGACCTTTTTGCTCACCTCAAATTGAAAACCCAAAATTTCACAGCACAAGGTGTCCTTCGTTTTAATCAGGAAATCTTAAGTAAAATATATATCAGTGTCAATAAACCTGACCGCTACGGCCAGCTGTACCTCGACTCAGTGTTTTGTTATCCAGGGTCATGATCTGAAATAAAGTGCACAGTGTACAGGGACTGTATCTGTGTAAATTCAGTAGTTTTCATTGGTGCCTTTTTCGCAGGTACATGACCACCAGTGGATGTCACACCACTAATATCTGAATGTACACAATGTTCCTGTAGTTCCAGGTAAACTGTTATAATTTAAAATGAGTAGATACATTCGGTCCAAGATTAATGGCTCTACAAATATTGGTTCTAAATAACTTTTTCTTTTGTTTACTATATTTGCACTTGTATTGTAATTACTGACACCCCACCTTATTCTTCTCCGAGTGATCAGCTACTCGCTTGAGGTGGCTGATTAGAAATTTAAGAGTGTGATAGCTATGATCAGGTAAGTCACGAATCTGTGAAAAAGACAATAAGAGAACACGATAGGACAACATTACCAGGAATGAAAACATTTTAAAGATGTAAAAGCTATAAGGTCATCAGGAATATCCAACATTTCTTTGGCACATACCAGTTTTCTCATTGTCTTCAACCGGTCTGCAGCATCCTCTATCCGATTGGCGTAGATGAAATCATTGTATTTGTCTGAAAGCAGAAGGCTGCAGTGAGCAGTGTATACAGACCCACTCATACACTCAGTGGACTAAGAGCTGAAATTTATAATTTACCATCGGTGAAAAGAGGTTCGGGAAGCTTCCTAAAGAAAGACTTCAGGAGACTGCTGATGACATTCAGGTCTTGCCATCTCTGTAGAGAAATCGTATGTGAGACTGGTGCCCTTTCTCTATCTTACTCTCTATCTGTCTGCCTGTGTTTCTCACCTCTTCAGCAGTGTTGATCTCCATGCCCTTGTTGAGCTGGTCTTGCAGAGTGGACACCATGGCATTGTTCCCTGGCACTCTGTAGATCCCTGTATATTCCAAACCCATCTCTTCCACCAGGTTACAACAGGTCTCCACAATCAGAGGTACAAACTACAAAAGAAAAATATATCCACTACTATTTAATGACAAGACATCTGAAATATATCCATCCATCCATCCAACCATCCTACTCATCCGTAACAGTCATGAGAGAGCTAGAGCCAAAGCCAGCTGATTTGGAGCAAGAGGCGGGGTACACCCTGAACAGGTCGCTAGCCTATTGCAGGGCTAATTCACAATTCAATTCAGGACTATTTACATTCACATCTATGGGCAATTAAGAGTAATGTACATGTCTTTGGACTGTGAGAGGAAACCAGAGTATCCAGAGGAAACCCAAGCATGCAGAACAAGAATATGCCAACTTCATGCAGAAAATCCTTGGCCGAGATTTAAACCTAGAACCTCCTCACCGTGAGGCAACAATACTTACCACTGTGGCACAAAGGCAAATTCAAACTATTTGTAAAGTGCTCAATCAATAATCAATAATCAGAGCTATAAATTTTACCACATAGGTTTCTCTTTAGTGTTACTTCACATCACACATAGACTCACCTTATTACTGGCTCCCGGAGGGCAGTCCTCTAGTTTAACCCCAAAGGCCTTAGGCCCTGCTTTCTTTCCTTTTTTCATAATGCTGATGCTCCATGTGGCCTTTGGAGGACTGCTATCCTCTAAGAGAAAGAGACAGAATGTTGTTAGGGACACATTTAACAAGTCTCTTGTTCGCTGTGCATTGGCATGCTGACTTGTGTGTTTTTTGAAATGACTGTGTAGGACTAACCTTTGCTCTCTGTCTTTAGGGATCGGTTCACTCCTGAGCTGCTGTCTGTCTTCGAGAGAAGAAATGGTTGCATCATCCGGTGGACTCTGGGAGAAGTGTCTGGCTTAGTACCTGTTAGGCTGTTATGGAAGTTAGGTAGACATAATAATGAGAGGAGCAGTAATGTACATAACAGGCATGACAGAAACTCATAGTGTTCATATAATATGAACATCACAATACTCTTTCCTGAGATATTGCATACATTATGTGTACTTCTACAATAGACGTACTCACTGTAGCAAGTGACTGAAAATATATTTTTGTACCAAATTTGCATTTTACCTACTTTTTCATTTTCATTTTTAAAATATTTATTTTTGTAGGTGCTCAAAATAAAAATCATTACACATGTTCTTTTTAATTAGATTAGAAAGTATACAGTATATTATGCATAATAAAAATGCTGTTAGGTATGTAGAATACAATAATTTTGCCATATCTTTAATCTATCATTCCCCTCAGGTGTATATATTAAGTTGTTAGCTATGTCTATAGCACATAGTGGAGTGACATCAGTTATTACATCAATTTACCTTTGCTTCCTGTAATCGTTTAGTTTCTTATTGATGAGGGCCTGTCTGGAAAAACCAAGCTCCTATAAAAAGATTAATGCATCATTAACAAATACACAATATATTGTGTATTATTAACTCCATAGGATATCTTGTATTCATATCGAGTCATTCTTGTCCATGTTGACATGAGTGTCTGACTCAATTCCTGTAAAAATTTCAGGTTCAGGTTCATGTTGTGTTTGATTTATTCTATCACATCCCAAAGGTGTTCGTGTTCATGATGACATGCTGAATTTTCTTTTTTTATTTTTTTTTTATTTTGCTATACTGTATGTATATGTATTAATCCCGCAAGGATTTAACCCATCCAAAGTGAGCACACACACGTAAACAGTGAGCACACACACTGGAAACAGTGGGCTGCCATACACATCCAGGGTGCCCGTAGAGCAGTTGGAAGTTAGGTGTCTTGCTCAAGGGCAACTCAGCCATGAATGTGGAGGAAGGGAAGGTGAGGCTCAATTCCCCCACCGCGCATAGTTTTCCTGCTTGTTCAGGAATCGAACCAGCAACCTTTCAGTTCCAAAGCTACTTTTCTAACCATTAGGCTATGGCTACCCCTATAAATCATGAAAACAGGTGACTCATGCTAGAATTAGCCAAGTTGTGGCCATGAAGGGATTCACATGGCCAGCAACATTATAAAATAACCTGTGGCATTCAAGCAATGATTGACTTGATATTACAGGGCCTCGAGGGTGCCAAGAAGACACTCCCAACACCATTACACCACCTCCACCAACCAAGACTTTTGACAGTAGGACTGTACTAACACCAAACTTGAACATTTATCTGACTGAGAAAGTATAAAAATTCATCAAAGCAAGCCTCATTTTTCCAGTCATCATCTTTCCAATTCCGTTGACCCACTGCAGCCTCAGCTTTCTGTTCTTAGCTGACAGAAATGTAACCCAAAGTTTGATGTTTTGTGCATTCTGTGATGCTTTTCTCCTCATCACATTTGTACAGAGAGCATAGCTCTCTGACTTACTCTCAGACTTTCTAACCAGCCTGGATATTCTCCAATTGACCTCCATTATTAATAAGATGTTTCTGTCCCCAGAAATGCCTCTGAATGTTTTTTGTTTATTGCACTTCTGTAAGTACACTCCAATGATATATGTAAAACTCACAGGAGAGCAGCAGTTACAGACATACACAAACTAGCTTGTCTGGCACCAACATTTACACAACTGGAAAAAAAACTTCATGTCTACGTGATTTCATGCACTGCACTGCTGCTACATGATTGTCTGATGAAAAAATTCCACTAATTAGTAATTGTGCAGGTGTTCCTAATAAAGTGCCCAGTAAGCATAGAAGTGAATAATTCATGGCCCGTTACCTCACTGTCAATTTTACTGTTCTCGCGGATGATACGGATCCAGCTCAACATGTCGTCCCGGTCCTCTGCCTGCAGCAAGTATTCACAGAAGTCCTGTGTAGTGAGTCGTAGTGTGTGTTTCCGCTTTGTCTCACTGTAGGCTATGTCAATTAAACAGCCACGGATACTGATGGGCTGCTCATCCTCCCCACCACCACCACCTCGGCCCAACGACCCAGCTCCATGGAGCACTGCCTCACGCTTGTCCTTGTACAGAAAAAGTGAATGGGAGCGCAGCACCGAGAAGACTCGTTTCCATGGCCGCATACCACCACCAACTTTCTGTACGGAAAAGACAGAATCCCAAAAACACACGTTTTTTTCTGTATGTGCTTCACAAGTGTGAAAATCTCTCTGAAAGTGGTGACTTCCTTGTTAATAAACATTACATTCTTACATAAGCTGTGTCAATTAGCACACAATATTCCGTCATTTGCTTTGTTTGCACTATTTGGCTGAATTAACCATTCAATACTTAGGAGTAAACATGAGGCAGACCTTGCCCTTCTCTGTAAGGATCTGTTTGTAGTGCAGCCAGCCCTCTTTTCTGATATCCGTTAGTGTGATGTTGCCAAGCTCTGAGGTGGAGTGGCGTTTGGAGCGAGCTTCCTCTGCTGCTCTCAGACTCTCGAGGGACTGATCAAAGAAGTATTTACAATTATCTACAGGATAAACATTCTGGCCAAAACAACCCTTCTATATTGTGAATGAAATGGACAAACTTACACCCTCTGTGAAGAAACTTTTGACTCTTTTTGGTAATCTCCTGTAGACAAAATATGATATAAGTGTGATATTATTATTATTATTATTGCTTGAAATACACTAGCACACATTGCAATATATTCTAATAACACATTTAAATTTATATATCAGCTAAACCAGAACATACTATGGCTCTAATACAATCCTCCTGTATAGATCTGTATAAAAAGCACTTACATAAACACACGACCTTCATCTCTAAATGTGTTCAAACCCTCATCACAAGACCTGGAGCGCTCAGTTGTGATGGCCAGCAGGTAGGAAGAGCGACGGCTGTTCTTGACAGTGCCTGTTCAGTAAATGAAAGAAAGAAGAAAATGAGGATCCATGGGTCTAAAGGAAGTATACATATACATAAATAAGAACTACAGACATGAATCAGGTTGACTCATCCACCAAATCCTTTTTTTTTTTTTAAGATCAAATCAAGCCACATATAATGTTTTGAGATGACAGACATGTGAGTTAATGCTCTGAATCATTTGGGTCTGGTGAACTTACCAGTCACTAGAAATATTTAATAATGTTTGTTAAGTTTGTACCCTGAAATGGCAAGCAATGTGGAATGAAGGAAACAGATGATGGATGTTAGAAAGGGAAATGAAAATGGACATAAACAGCAGATGGTGGATAAAGTATGGCAGGAGACAGACATACACAAGACAGTAAGACAGATTGAAGGGTCTTGTAACATACGCCAGTGTCAAAAGGACAGGTGGAACAGTGATGGAGACATGGACACTACTGATGCTCAGGACACAGATGAGAGGTGGAGAGAACTGGTGGAAGATGTGGATACAGTTAAAAGTGAAATAGAACTGTGAAAGGGAGACCGGAAGAAGTAAGTTAGTTACTAACAGTTTAAAGTGATGCAATGGACTTAACAGGAAATAAGAGGGCTCAAATAACCATCAGTGTTGAGACAAGTTAGACAGGGTGTTAGTTGAGGAGGCACTCACTGCAGTCTGTGTCGAGGAGATGGGTGAGAGGGGAGGTGAGGGAGGGAGGGACAGGGCTGCTGGACAGGGTAGGTGCCTGACACAGGCTGCTGAACACCACCGAGGAGGCAGGAACAGGCTGGGCAAGTAGGTCTACACTGGGGCTGGTGGGCTCATCTGTGAGGAAGGGGTGAGAGTTATGGGGATGAAGGGAGTTAAGGACCACAGGGGTGAGGTATGCTGAGGAACAAAACACATCCACTTCAAATAGATCACTTCTCACAACACAGCTACATAATGCATAGCAATACATAGCTCAGATTCTCACTGCAGTACATGAGGAACTGAAATAAAAAACATATAAAATCAATTTTGATACAGTAACTTTAGCTCTATTTTTCTTAATAATCTGACTCCTACATCACTGCAAAATCATCCAAAAGTGCACATATAATTCTGTATTCATCAGAAGGTTTCTTCTGGGATCCTAAAGAATCTTCTGGCCTCACCTCAGTGCTCTGTTATATGATAGGTAGCTTTTACAATGTTCACAAATTAATACATACAGTGTTTCCATCAGCCTGCAGATACCCAGAGGAGCGGCTATTGCTGTGGTTGCAGAGGTCTTTATGTTCCTGTCTAGAAATCTACACTAATTTAGTTTATTATATTTACATAATTTATTTTATTTTTTTTATACGGACTGTGAAGGAAAGGTTTACTCCTTTAGAGATAACAAGTCCAGGTCATATATGGCCAAAACCTTGCATGATACATATAGTTTAACAATTTTATGATTATTTGGCCACTGTACGTGCTGACCTTAATGTATCTGCTTATATATTACATATATTGTAAGAGGGCTAGCATATTCGATTGGCTGTGCCACACCTTCCAGACTCACTGTTGTGTGCAATAAAAAAATTAAAACTGTACATACATTCACTTTGCATGGTTGATAGGCCCTTATAATATTGTGCTTCCACATCTGACATGTAAGTATACCTCTTAGAAAGCGTGTCCCTACGTAATGTCAGTTGACACTGTTTCCATGTAATTGAATAAATTAACAGCTGATGTTAACGTTGAGCGATAATAAAGCCATGTCCAATATTACTGTTAATATTACTGATCCGTTAGGGTCATCTTCACTGATCTTATGGTTTAGGAGTTGTTCTCTGAAATAGCCTGATAACAATAAAACTGTTACTTTATACATTTTTCCAACGAATACCACAATTTGCTGAGTGGCAATAGGGGTCGATGTTCAGATTACCCATAAAGGTGATAGATAAAATAGTCTAATAATAATAAAACTGTATTTTTTTTATATAAATAAGACAATTTCATGCCAGCAGATAAAAAGGGTAGATTTTCATATTCCATGCCCATAAAAAGTGATAGTCTATATCTGTTTTCAGTTTGCATACATATTTACCTCTCATAACAATACCATATCAGGTTTTAAGTGCTATAATATTACTACATGTATTAACCTTTCAAAATGTTTTACCCCTTTGACCAGTGGATTTTCCACAAGCAACCCGAAAAAAGAGACCATATTTCAAGTGAAATACCCTGATCCTCAGTGTCTGGGAATACTGCTAAATACTCAAATTTAAAAACTGTCATTTCATATTGGCTGTCATGGGCAGATACCCACATTTTTATTATAAAACTTGCAAAGATTTTTCCTGCATGGGCTACAACAACAACAACAACAAAACATTGGGTTGAGGTGATAAACAAGCTACCATCAAGGATAGGTGTTGACCCCATACTGACCTATAAATGGAATAGAAGCGAGGGAGTCCTGCTCCACAGGCAGGGGTTGCAGGTTACCATTGGATCGTACGGGGGCCGAGGCAACAGGAGGTTCGAGTAGATCCAAAGGCACAGCATAGTTTGGGTGGCGCATTGCTTGGGGGGTACATTTGCCAGAGGGAGGCTTTTGTCTGAGGACTACTTCTTGCATCTGTTCTTGAACAGGCTCCTGCACTGTTGGTCCTCCTGAGCTTTCTTTTGCAGAGCTGTGTGTCTCAGCAGTTGACGATATGGACAGAGGGGATGAATCTCTGCCTGAAGAAGGTACACTATCTGGGGGGCTGGTTTTAGGTGTGCTAGTCCAGCTGAGGTGAGGACCAGTGTAGGAAGAATCTTTAAAAGAGTGAGCCTGCTGCATGAGGTGGCCTGCTTTGCGACAGAAGGAGGGACTATAGCTGCGGTAGCCCAACATCTGGTCATCAACTGTCTGTGTGGGCAAACATCTGGACTGGGCTGACTGATAAGACTGAAATCCTGTCCGCTCCTGGGCATAGCTGGATCCCTGGCCTGGGGGTGGAACATCTGCACAAATAACTGCATGTTGATTGGTCAAGCAGTGCTGCTCTTCTTTCCTGATTGGCTGGCTGCTCTGTGGAACACAGGCTGGCTTCTCATAACGAGGTGAAACCATAACCTTATCTAATTTCTCCAGTGAGTGCCCAAGGCTCTTCTCATATTCAGCATAAGAAGCCAGTAGATTTTCTGAGCAGGAACGGTTTGATTGCTGAGCCCCAATCATACCCAATCTACCCATCCAACATGAGTCTATGTAAGGAGATTGGTTGTCTCCTGTGGCTCCATAGTGGGAAAGAAGTGTGTCCTGAGAGATGCTGCGGTGTTGGTGGGACATGCCTGTGCGCTCTGTTGTCTGGCTGTGGTACCATTTAGCCAGGGCCTGGTGACACAGTTCAGTCTGTGACAATGGAAGGCTGCCCTTCCGTGGATGGGGCAGGGATGCTGAGGTGATCGCCGCATTGTGGTTAGCAAAGTGAAAGTCCAGAGGGCTGATAGCTATGGTTGAGGAGCGAGCACGATGGTTACGTAGTGCATGGCGGCTGGGGACATCGAGTGCATGGCTGCCTGTACCTGCAGTACTGTCTCCTATGTTGCGGCTCTCTATGATCCCAGCTGACCCACGCCTGCAGTTCAGGTTGCCAGGCATACCAGACAAGGTGGGTTTGCTGCGAGGGTAGCAGACTGGAGGAGGCTCTGGAAGGTTTTGAGCCCCTCCAGTGTATGGTTGATTCCCTTTCAGATAAGCATCATGAGAATATGTCTGTGAGAGTGGAAAAAACAAAAGCGTGAAGTTATGAAAAGATGAAAAGAGGAGAGGCAAAAGGAAAAAAGGGAAGAACGGAGGAAGTAAGTCAAATCACTTTTTATGGCTGCAGCATAATCATACAACAGGGCATAAAATCATCAAGCAGTTCTTAACATCTCATCTATATCAAAGAGAAAACTAGTAACTCATCATTGATTGTTATGCTGATTAGAAATAAATGTGGTGGGAATCGGGGAATGAAAGAGGAAAGGAGGAAGAAGAGCAGAAAGTCATACTCACACTTACCAACTGGAGAACATCCTCATCTTTAGGCATAATGGAAAGCTCCAGCACAGACTTACTATAGAAAATAACAATTTTTAATAAGCACAAGTGCGTAACTGAAGGCACAATGTATATATTAGATAAAGCACTACTAGGTAGGCTATGAAACTCATACACATTTCCTTACCTGTTCTGGATTAGTGCTATAACCTGAGAATAAGTTTTCCCTAGAATACTCTCCCCATTTACTTTTACTAGTCGGTCTCCTACACACAAACAAGAGAACACACAGACACACACTTAATAGGTACAGTGGGGTGTATCTTGTCCATTACTAATTATACCAGAGGGTTAGTTTCTGGTACCTGTGCAGAGCCCAGCCTGGTGGGCAGGACCTGTCTCCTTTACACTCTTCACAAAAATAGTATCCATTGGCTCCAGGCGGCCCCTGTGATTCCCTGAAGGAAACAGCCCAACCTAATTTAGTGGCACATATAAACATAATCATAAATGATTTTAATCACTGCTGCAACTCACCTTTTCCATTGCCATTCTGTACATCCTAAAAGAAAATAACAAACACATCATGAGCTTTTCATGTAATATCATCTATATACCACCAGAGGGAACTATTGTTCATTATCAAGTGGTAAAAACATAAACTACAGTGTGGTATTTATAGTGCTATTGACTAGGCTAGCTAACAATAGCACTGCCAAGACCCAACCACACTAACTATATGCACATCACAGTTATAAACACACAAGGCGTACAGGATAACATTCATCCCTTTCATCTTCAGTACACACACACGCGCACACACACACACATACACACGCACGCACACACGCGCATAAGAGCTGAGTGGTCAGTCTGGCTAGATCTGGCTGTGCGCAGGCTTTGGGGCTTTGCTGACACAGCTCATTCTTGGCACACGCACAAAAGCAGGAGGCTTTAGAGTAAGAGAAGTAAGCGTCTGCCTGTCCTGACCCCTTCACTGCTACCGGAGAAGTGCACCGCAGGACAGAAGTGAGGGCCGCAGCTCACACAGAGATTATGATTAAGTTCTTTTTCAGCAGATTTGCTGGCCTTGTGAACTGCATACTGATCTCATAACTGCTTGAAAGATTGAATCTTGTAACTGCTGTGAGGTCAGCGGTCAGCACATTATGTCATGCATGTAGCAGGGATGAACACGAACAGTGGAAAAGGAGAAAAAATGGGCACAAGAATAATGGTTTTAGATGAGCTATGAAAGTGCCTAATGGTTACTAGCAAATTACAGCTTGGTAGCTGTGTAAAATTAAGCAAGTGCACACTTTGATTCAAGCAAAGAATACTCAGGCTTTATGACTATAACTTTATTTTTTAATTTTTATTAATTTTGTGAAATTTGTTTTAAATATTACTTAAAAAATAGCAAACAGTGTATAAATAACAAATCTTCACCGAAGGCATGGATATAGTGGACTATTCAGCAATATCTCCAGAGCCTGAGGCAAATATTTTTTGTAGCATATTCTAACAAACTAAAATAAAACTTATGGTCCATTTTTATGTTTTTAATTGATTCTGTCAATTAAAAACATACAAATAAAAAAAATTGGGACACAACAGACAGCTACTGCACAGAGACCTGCCATCTTCAGAAGTTTTCTGATGACTCTGCTGTAGGTGGATGTATCAGTGGAGGTTATGAGATGAAATATCGGGCTGCTGTGGACTCCTTCGTCACATGGTGTAAGCACAATCAGCTGCAGCTTAATGTGACAAAGAGCAAGGAACTGATTGTGGATTTTAGAAGATCCAAAACACCAGCAGCCCCTGTTTCCATCCAGGGTGTCAATGTGGAAATGGTGGAGGATTATAAATACATTTAAGTTCATATTGACAATAAACTGGACTGAGTTAAGAACACTACCACACCTTACAAGAAAGGCCAGAGCCGTCTCTATTTTTTTAAGGCAGCTAAGGTCGTTTAATATCTGCCACACGCATCACCACCTGCTGAACAGTCACAGAAGCACGTTCAGTGAGAGACCGACACCACCTAAATGTACCACTGAACGACACAGAAAATCATTCCTACCTGTGGCCATTAAACTGTACAACTCTATATATATATATATTCTGTGTGCACAATTATTAGGCAAGTTGTATTTTTGAGGATTAATTGTTATTGTACAACTATACAGTGCTTTTGGTCAATACAAAATGTTAATAAACCCTCAAACCTGAACATTTAAGTAGTAAAAGTAAAGTTTTGGCTTTCCTAAGAGAATATTTATAGGTACACTATTATTAGGCAACTATTAGTGTGCAGATTATTATACAACTAAATGAAAAACAAAGATTTTTTCATCTTACTTGTTTTCACCTGTTAAAGTGAGAATAATAAACAAACTATAAATATATAAATAAACATTTCTGAAATTTACAAAAAAATATAAAACCCCAGTGATCAATATAGCCCCCTTCTTTTCGATAACAGTCACGAGCCTTCCATTCACGGAGTCAGTTAGTTTCTTGATCTGGTCAGAATCAACTTTTTGTTCAGCTGCAACCACAACCTCCCAGACACTGTTCAGAGAGGTGGCTGTTTACCTTCACTGTAAATTTCCTGCTTAAGAAGAGCCCAAAAGTTCTCAATAGGGTTTAAGTCAGGTGAAGAAG